>JAYESA010000007.1:93440344-93832844 GCA_036927795.1 Iris macrosiphon | reverse complement strand
GGCTAGCTTGGGCACCCAGCTCAAGTTTAGTACCACATATCACCCCCAGACAGACGGACAGTCGGAGAGGACTATTCAGACTCTTGAGAATATGTTACGCACATGTGTTTTAGATTTTGGAGGCTCTTGGGAGAATCATCTTCACTTGGTAGAGTTTGCTTATAATAACAGCTACCAGGCCAGTATCGAGATATCACCATTTGAGGCATTGTATGGATGGAGATGTCGTACTCCATTATCTTGAGATGATGTGGGTGTGAGAGCCTTATTAGGACCAGAGATGGTTGTGGATGCAGCTAAGAAGGTGAAGCTTATTAGAGATAGGCTTCGGGTGAAGCAAGACAGATAGCAGCCTTGGGCCGATAGCCACCGGAGACCATTGGAGTTTGTGGTATAAATTTTATTTTGTATTGCTTGTGATTGCTTATTTTAGTTTGAGTGATAAGGCTGTGTTTCGTGCTAGGTTGGCGGTCTGGTGTTCTTGAGGATTTCTCTGACACGGGACACGATTCATTTTGGTGGAAGCAGGAAGCTTAGTCAATGGTACATCGGACCCTTCGTTGTTCTTGAGATGGTCGGTACAGTGGCTTACCGACTAGACTTGCCACCTACACTAGAGGAAGTGCACAATGTGTTTCACGTGTCGTAGCTGAAACGGTACGTGGCAAATCCTAGCCATGTATTGGATCATTCGGAGATAGAGGTTGGTCTGACTCTTAGCTACCCAAAGCAGCCCGTGGAGATTCTGGATCACATAGAGAATGTGCTGCAGAACCAGACGATTCCTTTGGTACGCGTCGCATGGAGGCATCACTCGCCAGGGGAGTCTACCTGGAAGCGAGAGGCTGAGATGCGCGAGTGTTATCCTTATCTTTTTGAGCCGTGAGGTACAATTCTTCGTTGCTTATTATGATTGCTTTTATAGTTAGTTTCTTCCATAAATTTTGAGGACGAAATTTTTCTAAGGAGGATAGACATGTCACCCCCTACTTTTCAACTAGGAATAGTTTGGTAATTTGGTGTGAGTATTTAATTTTAGGGTTATAATATTTATATTAGTGTGCTAAATATTTATTTGATGCTTGTATTATTTATTTATTTATTAGAGTGTCATTTATTTAATTAGAGACTTGTATTATTATTTAAGTATAGTGAGCTAGCCTATTAATTAGAATTGACACTTGTAAGCCAATTAGACTTGTCATGACAATTAGTGAGCTCAACATGGAACAAGCCCAATAACACATTCATACTAATTAATTAGAAGAATTAGACTAATTACACTTAATTAGAGATCTTCCAAATTTGTCCATCCTTAATCCTATTCATAATTGGATGGAGATGGGTGTATTTGACATTTGTAATTACTTAGAAGAAGGAAAAAGAGGGGCTGTCCATACAAAGGCTTCTCTCTCTCTCTCATCCCTTATTTTCATTCTTTTCACTCTCAAATTCTACATCTCCAATTCTCTATCATTTCCACCATTAATTTCCCTCTCATTCACCTTCATTCCCTCTTATTTTTATTCCTCAAGGAGATTTGAAGCTTGGAGAAGCAAGGAGCACAAGAAGGAAGAGCTTTGGCAAGAAGATCATGTCCGGATCGTGTTCATTGTGCTTTTTATTAAAAATTCATCTCCCAATAGGTATATATCTGAATTCACCTTTATTGTAGGCTCCAAATCATGCATTTAACCATTAGGAATCACCTCTTGGCTTAGGGCTACCAATAGGATCAAGAATTGGGTCCATACGACTTGTATTGTGAAAGTTACTTGGTGAATTGTATCCAAATAGAGAAAATTATGAAATGAACACATCAATTGTGTGTCATGATACCAATTAGATCTAATTAGATTTAGATCGGGATTGTGGGACTAGGTATGTGTCCACAATTGGACACGAGTAGGACGTATCATGGTATATTTTATGACACGGTGTGATAAAGGGCTAAATTTGGGTAATTTGTGTAAATTCTCTTTAATTCATATTGTAACTAGTTCTAATAGCTATTATTATGTGTATTAATGCGTAGGAATGATTATCAAGGAGTATTTAGGGGTTTTGACACCTCAATGGGATGAGTATCATAAATATTCCAAGTGTGCACTCTATGTGTATGGTTATATGCTCTCGTGTGTGTGTGTGTGTGTGTGTGTGTGTGTGTATGTGTGTGTGCTTATGGTAGGATGGGGGATTGTGTCATATATGATAGCAGTGTGTGTGTGTGTGTGTGTGTGTGTGTGTGTGTGTGTGTGTGTGTGTGTGTGTGTGTGTATGGATTTGAAGTGAATCAAGTGACTGTGAGTGTGTGAAGTGCACAACAGTAACTTTGGTGAGTGCCATAGGGGTATGTTGGGGACATCTGGATTGGCAAGCTATGTGAAGGTGGTTGTGTATCAATTATGAATGATAATTGAAGGGGTTCGGGCACTGGATGAAGGTCAGCAGCAACTATATTGCTGTGGTAAGGTAGTGGTTATTTCATAAAGGAACTGATACTTAAGGTAATTGGTTGGAGGGTTTTAACTGTTGTTAGCAGTAGTAAAGGGTCGAGCAATTGCAGATTAGTTGCTACAGCAACTTAATTCTATCAAGGGCAGTAACTGGAAACAGATGGACAACTGGAGGCTCGGACAAGTAAAGGAGGAGGGGGAAGTTAAGTTCATTACCAGAAACATTAACATGAGAACATCAGATGAAAGTATCAAGGATACTTAGGCTATGTAAGGCAAGGGAAAACAAAGTGCAAATGTGTGCACTGTGATTCCAGTATTGGATGGACATGGGCAGTTGACTGAATTTGGGGTGGAGTTGGTATCATTTAGATATTGGTACTAGGTGTATCAGTGATATCCCAGGTTAGATGGTTAGTTAAAGCTAGGTTAGTATAGCTACCAGTTAGTTATCAGTTAGTGATGCTAGTTAACTAGAGTATTATAATAGCTAGTTAATTAGAGTATCAATTAGCATACCTCTAAGTAGAGTATTGGGTAGTGAATTGGTCCATATTACAATGACTGGTGTTTGTTTATGAAGCTGTGTAGTTCATTGTACAGTAAACATATTGAATAGATATCAGTGATACACACAAGAATGTGTATCAAGTATTATACTTTGCTATGTGTTGTGTGGCACCCATGTTTAGCATTAGCAGTTTTATTGGTTCTTAGACAACCAGTTACCTGGATGATCAACTGAGATCAGTAGCAATTAGTGTCAGTCAGTGGGTTTTAGCTAGAATTGTTTATAAGATAGATATTTAGTGATTATTTAGTATAACTAGTGTTATTAGCATTAAACTAGATAATTAGTTTTAACCTTAGTACAACCTAGTTTAACTAAGTTAAGCTAGTAGTAGCTAATTAAATGACCAAGATACACCTATTAGCTAGTATTGATCCTAGAGTGGACCTAGAAGCATGTTAATGCATTCTTAACTTGCTTTCTTTTCTCACCATATTGGTATAATATTTTCCTAAATAGGAGTGTGGCACCAGCTTGGGCATCGAGATATACCCTTTGCTCAGGACCAGAGGCGAGTACATCTCTTTGTTAGTTTTTATTTCATGATAGTGTATATATCGAATATTCTAGAACTGTATACTTGATTCTGACACAGTGGTTATATGGACTGGTACTATATGGATCCTATCATGAGATGTTATCTGTCACGACCTGCACCTGGTATAGGGGCACGAGAGCGTGGGTACGTCCAGCCTACTTTGCAGCATCGGCGGTAGAATGCTGTCTAGGTCTCAATACTAGCTAATCACTCTCACATGAATATCCAACTCCATAAGGAGACACAGATATCACAATATAATATGGAATACTCAATCACATAACTAAGCACGATGAGATATCGAAGAAATAAATGAAATACAAGACAAGTCTAAACAATAATAAATAATCTAACCTGCAATCCATAATATCCAAATCTCCAAGTATGCTGGAAACAAGTCATCTAAGTCACAGTCTGGAAAAATATCCAGTCAGGA
This sequence comes from Iris macrosiphon, assembly GCA_036927795.1. NCBI lineage: Eukaryota > Viridiplantae > Streptophyta > Magnoliopsida > Asparagales > Iridaceae > Iris > Iris macrosiphon. The sequence continues at coordinate 93,828,843 of JAYESA010000007.1, read as the reverse complement.
TTGGAGCAAAGTACAAGCACTAACAGCAGTTCCACATATATTGACAAAAACTATAATACAGTGTAAAGAAATACAAGATGGATATATGTACTGGAAATAAGGGATACTAGAATAATGAAGTACTGGAGCATATGTCATCATCAATGTATATCTAGCAATGAATAGAAATACAAGTGCATGCTAGAACAATGAACTAGAATATAAGTAAATGCTAGAACAATAACTAGAACATGTAGAGATGCTAGATCAATATACTAGGGATACATGTCAAGAACATCTAGCTAAGTGTGTGAAACATTAGCATATCATGTGATCGGCTTGGGACTGATCAAGATTGTTACATATGATTAGCTATGATTCATGTAAGGTCAGGCTAACCATCCGGATAGCTACGATGCAAGCAATAGTCAGGCTAATCATACATAATAGGCTATGAGGCATGTAATGGTCAGGTTGCACCGACGTGAGGTATGTGTGAGCTATAATTCATGTAGAGTTGGGTATGATCACATAAGCTACTAATATTTCCCTATTTTCCCAGCTAGCATGATGGATCCCAATCACGACTCCTCGTGACAGGTCTCGATGATGCCAACTCGTGTATACAACAGTGTCAGAATCATGTACACTATACAACTAGAATTATAGAGATAATCAATATAATGAAAACGGTCAGAGAATGACTCGCCTGTGGATCCTGCTGCTGGTAATAACAATATCCAATTTTCGAGGTCTTGTCTGAACAACCAACAATCCTATAGACATCATATAATACAATATTGCATCAGACATTACACTAACACACAATCATAAATATATTGAACTCCGGGCTACGCTAGGTATGACACTGGTCAACTATGGTCAAGTATGCATTTAATTGTACGGGTGTCGCGTCTGTAATTGATGTGCAAGACAGACAGTCAAAATGATACGGGTCTTGCCAGTACGTCAGCGTACATAAGGCAGTCTTCTAACACTTTACGTGGCCACAGGTCAATGTAACTACGAGATATCCGTAATTACACTAGGGTCACCTAGTATAAATATACATATTATTATCTAGCAAGAACATTAATACTCATAATATATATATACACTAATTAATCACATATATAATAGATATATGTATATACACTAATAGAATTTATACTATACATATATATATATATATATATATATATATATATATATATATATATAAAATATAAATATATGTGTGTGTATATATACCAATCATACATATTAACATACACTAATGAGTAATATACGTACACGCGTACATGTACGTATACGAGATTGGGTTTATTTCAAACCTGTGCGCGTGTGAACAGTGTATTCGACGATGACGGCTATGACGACGATGATGGTGAAGGTGATGGTGAAGATGTTGACGACGATGAACAGGGAGGAGGCAGGGTCGAGGCTGCTCGGGGTGGTCCGGCGAGGTCGGGATGCACTCAGGCGTGGTGCAGAGGCGTCGATGATGTTGATGATTACGACGATGTTGACGATGATGACGGTTATGATAATGGTGTTGATCATAGTTAAGGTGATGATAGTGAACAAGAAGGAGGCAGCGAGGTCGGGATATAATGGCCAGGTGGTGGCGGGGTTCAGGCGATCACTTGAGGAGGGAGGGGAGGTCGAACAGGCGGGGAGATGATGGCTGTTGTCGAGTTTCGCCGGAGGAAGGGAAGGAGGCGGTTCAGGTGATTAAGGAGAGTCGGCTCGGCAAGGAGGTGGGGTCGAGGTCGACTCAGGTGGATGAGCAGTGGGTCTCAGGCGAAGGGTCTGTGCTCGGCGGATGGACTGGACAGTCAGGGTCAAGGTGAAGCTCTGGTCGAGGAAGATGAGGGGTGGCTGGACTGGGCTCAGGCGAGGATCGACAGGACTGGTGGGATGGAGGACTCGGCGGGAAGAAGATGGCTCGGTGCAGCGGTCTCCGGCGGTTCAGCAGTCGTCGAACCCGGCGGCTCGACGAGTATGGCGGAGGAGGGACAGGTCGGGTCGATGCTCGTTCAGCGGGTTGACAGGGAGGAGCGGAGGGTGAAGCATGGTGGTGGCTGTGCTATTGGAGAGTGGGGTTGTGTAGGCGGCTGGGGTTGCGAGTGCCTGGCCGGGCGGAGGAGTCTCCGGCGAGAGGTTCGGGACTCCGGCAGTTTAGGGATGGGGATGATGAATGAACAGGGAAGATAGGGTCGGCTGCTTGGTATTGGTTTGGTTTAAAGGAAAAGAAAAGGAAAAGTAAAAGGGATTATATACACATGGAAGGGGGGTTTGGTTTGACCTAGAAAATTTTGACTTGGTCAACATCTCTTAGAATTGGGCTTGGGTTGTCATGTAGGTATTTCAATGGGCTAGTATTTAAATGGGTTCAAAACAAAAGGAGGGCTATGGGTTCAAGGAGGTTGATATTGAATTACATACTTCCAAAAATTGTGGAAAAATATACACGAAGGAGAAATGAGTATATTCACGTGTTGTGTCCAACGGGGTAGACACCTTAATGCACTTTTGCATAAAAGTGCCCAACAATTGAAAAATTGTACAAAGTGGGATTTATGGTTTAATTTTAAGTAAACTAAATGCAATATGTGTTCTAAAATTAATTAGATGTACAAGGGACTGAAATTAAGTGGGACACAAGTGTCATAAATAAAGTAGACTCGGAAAAGAATATTACCCTAATTTGGGTTGCTCAAAGTGGGTCGAGATTGTGTCTCCAATTTCGATTGGAATGCACAAGGATACAAAGTTGGATTTATACAGAATTAAATATAGTCGGTTGCGACGAATGTTGTGCGACTAAAATGAAGCACATCATGGCATAGTTATGAGTTACACAAAGATCAGGATAATAGTCTGGCACGTCTAAGACAAGGATGCAAAATCTGTTGGAAGGCAAAAGCTAGGGTAGCGCTCCAAATATCGAAGCAACGGTAAGGCGCAACAATTAAATAAAATCACGTAATTAATTATAACCCTAAATAATTAATCCCAAAAATTACAAATTAAAACCATAATACTATATTTCGGTCAGGGCTCCATTTAGTGGGCATCTAGGTCTAGTCTACTAACTCATGCATTAATGAACACTATATATAATACACATATATATACACATATCATGCAATTATTTAAAATAAATACACACAATACCTATAATATATAAAATAACAAAAATACCCCTATTTTCAGGATGTGGTAGTGACAAGTCTACCCTCTTTAAAAGAATTTTATCCTCGAAATTTAAGATCCTCAATAGTTGTATGTATTCATTTATATTATTTTTTCATCAAAATTTAATTTCATCAAACCATATAATCATGAAGCAAATCCATATTGTTTTTTTTTTCACAAAACTTCCAAAATTCTATAGATATCATATTCCTGAAAATCTTCAAGTTTGAAATCATATTCCATTTTTATCACAATCTCCTCCAAGATTTTAAGTTAATAACTAAATACAAAATTTAATATCCAATCCTCAAATTTTAAATCCAATCAAAGCATATATATAAAATTTAAATCTCATCCAAAAAGTTTGAATTCAAACACTAATCCATTAATCATCTTACTCCTCAAATTTTAAGTCCAATTATATGCGTATTTATAAAATTAAAATCATCATCCCAGAATTTGAATTAAAACACAAATTCATCAGTGATCTTAATCCTCGGTTTTTTTTCCCACACAATACTCAAACAATGTAATACTTATGAGATCTTCAAATACAACATTCAAAATATAAATTTTTAATTTCATATCTTGTAATCAAATAAATATAATGATAATCTCCTTACTTTCCTCGAATTTTAATGACAAATTTAATCATATCGTGATCTTCTTAAAAATTAATAATTTAACAAATCATCAATTCTGCCATATTAAGTTCTCAACTCTTTATTTAATTAATGTTTATCCTCAAAATTTAAAGCACCTTGTCTCTCTTTGACAATTCATATCCTCTTCATAAATCTTTACTACGGTCAAACTCCCAACAATCAAGGTCTAAGAAAATCCTACCTATAGTCACATAACATGCAATCTAGAGAAAACATACATGGTTATGGTTACTTTTGTCATGGTATTGCAGTCTCTGTCGGGGTGTACTACTAGCTATATTCTAGCGAGAGAATCATTAATACAAACTACGGTACTAAGAAATCAATCAATCAATCAAACAGACGAAAAAGGAACAGAAGGAAAAAACAGAACATAGCCTTTTAACCCATTACTTGGACATCTTCAACCTCTATCATACACTTAACTCTGGCACATTTATTCACAAATTCCTGTCCCTATACACCGTACCCATATCAACTAATCACTAATCCACAAGATATCCATGGATACATCCATATTACACACATCTGTCTATTAATACCAAAATCTGATACCAAGGACCTCTTAACATAATCATAGGTCAAATGATGCATCTAAAGTTTGATACCCCTATCCTTTGGTACCACTTTTTTTACTACTTGCACACCCAGTGCTAGCTCTCGTACCTACTGCAATTGTTTATACTAGTTGCTCTTATCACTCAAGTGCATACCAAGTGCAACATACCACACTAAGTACTTCTCCCTCTAATACAACTTTAGATGGACACCCAAGTCAGTTTGCAGTGCCATCTCAAGCATGCTCAAGCCAACAGATCCTTACACATGTACATCATCCACTCATATACTATTATACATTTCTTATCCACCATAAAATTTAATTCTCAAAATAAAATCATCAAAATTTAACTTCTTAAACAATTTAAAATAAAATGCATATACTTTCCTCAAAAGTCAAATATTTAAATATTAAAATAAAATTTTAATCACTTCCAAAAATCTTTATAGCTTTGACTATGTTTATTGAATTGAATTTGAATCCTCAAAAAAATTTAATAACATAAAATCTTAACTCCTCAAAAATTCTTAAAAATTGAAATTCATTTCCACTTTTTAAATTATAAATTTAAATCCACAAGTATACATATAAATACTCACAGTCACTAATACTCAAGATGCACACAAATACACCAATTGTCTACAACCCTCAACTGTGTACTGAATATTGCACTGCCTGGATTACTTGCACTATTATTTCCAAATGATCAAAGTTATCATCACACGTATTTTCTCCAATAATTTTCTATCTATATTAATTGATACATCAATCTAATTATCATCACACGAAATACTTACTATTATTAGCACATTGCTCAACTAATCCTCGATATAGAAACATTCGTACTCTTAGTATAGTAACAGTAGCTTCACCATTAGATCACCTCATCACACTCACTAGAACTCATGATCACTTGCACTTTCTATAACACATATGTTTTACTTCACTCTCAAAGGCAGGCATATGGTTCCATATCTTGATTTATGTATACGTATATTCCTTTAATCTTTTACAGACTATTACACAAATCAATGATACACTATATATCTTCTATTAGCAATCTTGATATTTCTCAACCCATGACACACTCATTAATACCCTTTATGCATATACATTTCTTTACTCTTGACACACCCAAGTAATCAATCATCAAATTGAATATCATGCTCCATTAATTTTTAATACAATTTTCTCGATACTTAATTGTTTACATATATCATCCAACTACATGAATTCACGACTATCCAGGACTGGAATGCTGGCTTGATACTAACTCTTGGAACCATCTGATTACTCTTTACTCCTCATTCTACCTATAGTACCAATACTAACTACAATGGCACCTTATTATAGAACTATTGCTACAAGGCACTACGCTATGGGTTAACTCTAGATTGATGCCTAATGCTCACATGTCCAACCAAGAAACACTTACGAACTCATAAGTCACACTCAATCAACACTAATATGAGACACAGACATAATTGCAAGTCACCAATTATCACACTAACAAGGATCTTAAAGAAATAAAGCTCAAAGGAACTGGACTAAGGACTGAAGATATCTCTATTACTAGCAAAGAAAATGATGGAACAAGGTCCTAAAATAACAGAAGTAGATAAGTATTGAGATGATACTTTAAGAACCAATTTAAGATACAACCTGATAATCATATACGTCTGTCCGAAATCATGACACTCAGAATCCTCACCACGCCAGTAAGCATAGCTGCGATAAACGATAGATTCCATAACTAAGGTATGCAACTCTATAATCATATCATCTAGAATTCTCGCCACGCCAACCGGTATGGCTGCGAGAAACTCTAAATTTTATAACTAAGATATGTATATCCGAAGTTAGGTTCCTATGTTTTCGCCACAACAGCTAATGTGGCTGCGATAAACTCTAGGCTCCATAACCAAGTAGACGTTTTACCTTTCTCACTGTCCTCAATAACATATGTCATCAGATGATACCGTAAATTTTAGCCCGTAAAGTTTATCTCGATATGAAATCAAATTTAACAACGATACCAAGAATTAAATTTAACAACTGATCAACAAGAATCAAACTCAATAACAACAAGTAAGAACGGACGGGAACAAGGGAAAAAGATTAAAATTGGAGATTATAATAAGATTCTCAAGGGTCGTCCCAGGAATCTCTCAAGAATTTGTGATTGAGTATCCTCTCTCATTCTAGTATCCTATGTCCTATATTCTATCGTAGGCATGCAGTAGTACAACTAAGATGTCGCACTACCACGATATCGCACAACTTGCGAAGTCTGACCTGCATGGGCTGCCACTAAAAATGTGTCACGACCCGCACCCGGTATAGGGGCACGAAAGCGTGGGTACGTCCAGCCTACGCCGCAGCATCGGCGGTAGAACGTTATCTAGGTCTCAATACTAGCTAATCACTCTCACATGAATATCCAACTCCATAAGGAGACACAGATATCACAATATAATATAGAATACTTAATCACATAACTAAGCACGATGAGATATCGAAGAAATAAATGAAATACAAGACAAGTCTAAACAACAATAAATAATCTAACCTGCTGTCACGCTCTAGTCCCAAAATATCGAGGGACTAGACACGTGGCAATGGCCAGCAACACACACTGATGGGTAAACCCAATTTAATGGACCCATTAGGGTGTACTTAAGCTGTAAAACAATATTATGGGCAATGGTACTAATCTCATACATAGGAATAAATACATACAATATCAGAAATATAAATCAACAACAAGTCTCAATAAAATATATCTCGGGGAATAACCCGAGGATAAGTCTGATACAATGGTTCAAATGACAAGAAATAAGAGTAAACAACAGCAAATATTGAGTATAGAATAAGCATATACTCAGAAGAAATCATCGGTGATCACCTCGTCCTCGAGGATCGGCTCAGTTCCAGTGCCTGCTCCTGCTCATGTTCCTGCTCCTGCTCCATATACCTCTGGATATAACTCCTCTGCTATATTTGGGGACATAATTCGGATCCAGGTCCTCAGGGGACATAACAAGGTACAAAATAACTCAAGCTAAAATAAATGCAGTACAACAATAAATGAATTAATAAGGTAAACTATATAACCAACTAAGTGATATGCAAGATGAGAGCATTAGTCATACTCAGGCTGAAACTACTATGGGCTCTGTGTCGGGGAAACCCATAGCAGTATTCTCTCGAAGGGCCAGTAATGTACCAAAGCTCTGTGTCAGAGTCTAAGGCACCTCCAGTAATATAATATATATATATAATCAGCCTTTTGTATGGTAAATCTCTCCCTACCCAATGTAATCACACATCTCATGTCCACGACGTCTCATGTCCATGTCACATAGGATCATGACCTCTAACTGATGCAACAAGTCATAATGCAATATATATGTCACGAATCATGTAACCTATACAGAATCACTATGAATATCTCAGAAAGATTCTATCTTATGAATAGTGTCAGGTGTCCTGAGGTATGACGTACTTGATAAGGCAAGCACGAGAATGTATAGGGTCTCGATATCCATGACTAGGTGACGTTACACAACGCCGCGTACGATGTTGACACCCGAATATTATTCGGACGCTAAGTAATGTCACACGGTCCTAGGTTGAACAGAGATATTACAGTAATAAATCAAGAGAATAATATAAACAATTGTTGCAAGTATGGCAAGGTACACTTGCATGTGATCCTGGCTCCAGCTGCTGCTCTGGTATCAGCTGGATCTGCAGGTACTCCTCCGATTGCTGAAATAAACGTTACCATCAGGTTCAGAAGATATCAAATAGCTAGAATTGCCTGTCCGTAAGTCCAATTTGGACACAGGGACAAAAGTGACAGTTTCTGGTCAAAGCGGAGTCCACATAGGGCCCACTTCGCACCAAAAAATGTGCCATAGACAATGTTCTCCAAATTCGTCAAACTTAGTGTCTACAAGTCCAGAACGACAATACGAACCCAACGGAATGTCCAAAACTGGATTCCGATGAGCCGATCACAAAATCGCCCGTCAAGTAGAGTTGTGGGGCCCACGAAACGCAATTTTGTCAACGTTCTTAGAATCGAACCAAACTTGGGTCACAGAACCAGCGTATTGCTACGAGTCCGATGGTGCAATTTTTGTTATGATACGACGTGCGTACACGAAGTTACAATGAGTTCCAAAACAGGGCCGATACGGGGCGTTGTCGACGGATACACGTTGATTCCGGTGTGCACGCACATCCAAATCAACTTCCGCGAAATCCCACACGTTCGTATTAACGGCACGCACCTTTCGGTGAAGTCCGCACACGACCAAGTTGTCCCGTTTAGCGGGGTGCACCCAGTTCTGGGGAAAAATAGGGTAATTATTTTCCTATTTTGGGTCACAGTTTGCAATCGCCACAGGACGCGATACCCCAAACAAATTGCACGGGTATCGAGAGGGTCATGCAGTCTACGCGTCATAGCAGACAAAACAGAAAATAGGGCAACGAGGAGAGAGAAACGATCACTTGAACAGGGGTCCAAAAATGACTGAAAAATGCGATTTCGCGAGGTGCGCGATGCGGCACGGCCGGCTTGCTGGCGGCGGCGGCTAGGGCATGGAGGAGGCGGCGCTGTGCGGCTGCTGTCGGTGAGGTGGTGGGGTCGTCGAGTTCGCCGGAGTCGTGGTGGCCAGCTGCGGGGTCGTCGGAAAAAGAAGGTGGCAGTGGCAGCGGGGGTGGCCGGGGCTCGGGTGGAGAAGTGGTTGCAGAGGAGGAAGGTGACGGTGGTGTTGGTGGATGATGGTGGAGGCGGAGGAGACGGCGGAGGACGAAGTCGGCCGGGGCTGGGCTAGCAGAGGGACGGCGGTGGAAGCTCGAAGGGGTGGAGAAGTGGTAGAGAAGCGGTGGTTGCCAGGGTTTATAAAGGGGAAGAAGGAGGAGAACGGCTGGCCGTTACTAGCGGAGAGGGGATCGGAACTGGAGGGTCATCGACCGTTGGGAAGGCGGAGAAGGCGACGGGTCAGCCGGCGGCGGTGAACGGCAGGGAGACGAGGGGTTCGGGGGTTAGGAATTTACTGTAGCGGGCGGGTAGGCGGGTCGGGTCGGGTTTTAGAATCGGATCCGACCCGATCCGATAGGGAACGGTTCGGGTCGGGTCAGAGGGTCGGGTCGGCTAACGGGTCCGGATCCGACCTAATAAGGATTGGGTCCGGTTCGGGTTGGTTCAGGATTCGATTCAGGGTTTAAACCGGTTGGTTCAATCCGGTTCAGGTTGGTTTATTTTGGTTTAAATAAAAACTTAGTTTTTAGGTCATTAAAAATAGTTCTGGGGTCCAATAAATTCCAGGAAATTTATCCTATGTCTACTATTTTATTTTACCCCCAAAAATATTATTTTTATACTATTTTAATATTTATTAAAAATATTTAAAATTATTTAATACCAGAATACCTTGATTTTAATTAGTTAAAAATTCTAGAAAAATTCCAAAATTTTGTTTTTAAAAATCCTGAAAGATCTGGGGGTTTACACCTGCAATCCATAATATCTAAATCTCCAAGTATGCTGGAAACAAGTCCTCTAAGTCACAGTTTGGAAAAATATCCAGTCAGGATTGGAGAAAAGTACAAGCACTAACAGCAGTTTCACATATATTGACAAAAACTATAATACAGTGTAAAGAAATACAAGATGGATATATGTACTGGAAATAAGGGATACTGGAATAATAAAGTACTGGAGCATATGTCATCATCAATGTACATCTAGCAATGAATAGAAATACAAGTGCATGCTAGAACAATGAACTAGAATATAAGTAAACGCTAAAACAATAACTAGAACATGTAGAGATGCTAGATCAATATACTAGAGATACATGTCAAGAACATCTAGCTAAGTGTGTGAAACATTAGCATATCATATGATCGGCTTGGGACTGATCAGGCTTGTTATATATGATTAGCTATGATTCATGTAAGGTCAGGCTAACCATCCGGATAGCTATGATGCAAGCAATAGTCAGGCTAATCATACATAACAGGCTATGAGGCATGTAATGGTCAGGCTGCACCGATGTGAGGTGTGGGTGAGCTATGATTCATGTAGAGTTGGGTATGATCACATAAGCTACTAATATTTTCCCATTTTTCCAGCTAGTACGATGGATCTCAATCATGACTCCTCGTGACAGGTCTCGATGATGCCAACTCGTGTATACAACAGTGTCAGAATTATGTACGCTATACAACTAGAATTATAGAGATAATCAATATAATAAAAACTGTTAGAGAATGTACTCGCCTGTGGGTCCTGCTGTTGGTAATAACAATATCCGGTTTTTGAGGTCTTGTCTGAACAACCAACAATCCTATAGACATCATATAATACAATATTGCATCAGACATTACACTAACACACAATCATAAATATATTGAACTCCAGGCTATGATAGGTATGACACTGGTCAACTATGGTCAAGTATGCGTCTAATTGCACGGGTGTCGCGTTTGTAATTGTTGTGCAAGACAGACAGTCAAAATGATACGGGTCTTGCCAGTACGTTTGTCACTACCACATTCCGAAAACAGGGATATTTTTGACTTTTGTAATATTGAATATTATTATAGTTACAATTAACTAATTGCATGATAGTATATTTAATTTAAATAAATATGTATGATGTATAATTTAAATATAATTATATACAGTGTTCATTTGTTTTGAGCTAGTAGACTTGACCTAGAAGCCCAGTAGATGACCACTTGTCCAAATTATGGAATTCTGTATTTATTTATTTTATCTAGAATTTATTTAATGGATATTGTAATTAATTATCGTATTTTAATTAATTATTGTGCATTGCCTTTGCTTCGACATTTGGAGCACTACCCTGACTTTTGTCTCCCAACAAATTTCACCATCTTGCCCTAGACATGCCCGCCTTCCATTCTGCTATTTTTGTAACTCATAATTATGCTCCCTGTGCATTAATTCTGGCCGCACAAAAATCGTCGCGGACGTTATTTAATAAGTCCCTATTTTGTATCGTTGTGCGTTCCAATTTAAATTGGAGACAATCTTGACCTATTTTTCGTGCGACCCAAATTAGGGTAATATTCTGTTCTGAGTCTTCTTCATTATTGGTATTGATGACCTGACCTGATTTTGGCCCCATGTACTCCTAATTAATTTCTGAACACAACTTGCATTTATTTCTAATTAAATTGAGGATACCATTTAAACCAATTCTGAAAATCCTAATTTAATTCCAGTGCCCTGCTAATTGAGCCCACACCGATCATACAGCGCCCCCTGACCCTACAAAACACCGGACACCGAATCGCCCGCCAAATTTTTGTCATTTCATGCGTCTGTGCAAATACCCAAATTTAAGGGGGCTAATTTGCAAATTTGCATTTTTGGTGTCAACACCCATTTGTTTAAACCAATGAGGAATCCCTAATAATTTTATTTAGCCTCTCACCCTCATCCCCACATGAATTATTTTCTCCATGTCAAATCTGGACCACTCATTTAAAGGGGGTCAATCACAACCCTTCATTTCAACAACCTCTCTCCCTATATAATGTCCTATCTACATCAACCCTAATCCCTAGAAACCTAGGTTTCCCCAACCAAGCCTCCATCCTCAACCTCAACCGTAGGAAGAAAATTTTCTTCCTTTCTTCTTCTCTTTTCTTTCTCTTTCTCTTTCCTTTCTTCTTCTTCTTCTCCTTCTTCTTCTTCTTTTACTTTTGAATTCAAATTCAAATAGTTAGGGGGGAACACTGTTCATTTCTCCCCATATACTGTTCCCGGCCATTGCCCCGGCCGAGTCCCGACCATTTCCCTGTGTACACCCTCCGGCCGGCCACCTTCACCCCGCTGCTGTGCTCCTCCTCCCTGCTGTGTACAGCCGGTCCCCATCTACTGTTCACCCGACTCCCCCTGTCCCAGACCGGCGGCTGCCTCCTGCCGAACTCCGGCCGGCTGCTCCTTCCCCCATTTCTCCCACTCCTCCTCCTCCTCCTCCTCCTCCTCACCTCGATCCCGGCCACAACTCCGATCAATCAACAACCGCAACTCCACCTCCCCATCTCCATTGCCATCACCTAGCTCCTCCCCCTCGCACCACCGCTGGCCTACTGCTCGGGCCACATCTCTCCGGCGGCGGCCTAGCTCCAACCCCCTCGACTCCTTCCTCCCTCCACCTGTACAGCGGTCCATCCATCCATCCGTCCATCCATCCACATCTCTCCGGCGAACGTCGGTGCCGACTCCGGCCGTTCCCCGTCAGTCCAAGATCGACGAGCTCCTCCTCCCTGTTTAGTCCGGCGACCGAGCTCCCTCTCCGGCGTAATCAGCAGTGCTCCGGCGGCCCCGATTTCCCACCACCACCACCACCATCTCCATCTTCTCCATACACCACCACCATCTCCATCAATCCATCACCACCCCGTAGCCCTCCGGTCGAGCTCCGGCCGTACTCCGGCCAAGCCAGGACTCCAACCTCTGTAAGTATTCTTCCTCTCTCCCTCTTCTTCTTTAGTTATATATATATATATATATATATATATATATATATATATATGTATGTATGTATATATATATATATATATATACGTATATACGTTTATGTATATACTAATATAGGTATATGTAAATTAGTGTAATTAATGTATTAATGTATATATATAACTAATGTAAGGTATTGTATATATTTAATTAATGTGAATGTAAGTGTATGTATTTAATTTAATTTGGTATATATATATATATATATATATATATATATATATATATATATATATATATATATATATATATATATATATATGTATTGATTTATTTTTATAATTGTATTAATAAAATGTATACTAGGTATAATTTTAATTAATGTTTTAATATCTGTATTGTTAATTTTAATGATGGTATATATATACATATATTTTGTATAAGCATAGTATATATATATATATATATATATACTTTAGTATATGTATGTATTAATGTATATATATATATATGACATAGGAAAATGTTTTTTATTAGTATATATATATGAACGTATTTTGATGTATAGTACATGTCTTTCATCTAATATATATATGTATGTATTCTAGTATAAAAATATATAAAGTTTGGTATATGTATATATTTTGTATATATATATGTGCTTAATGTTTTTCAAATATGTATAATTAGTATAAATGTATATATATATATATATATATATATATATATATATATATATATATATATATATATATATATATATATATATATATATATATATATATATATATATATATATATATATATATTTTGTACATACATTAATATATTTTCTATATATATATGATTGATATATATAAATATGTGTTCTACTACATGTATTTTATACTTAGCATGTTTTCAATATATATATTTAATTGGTATATGTGTATACATGCATTTTATATATATATACTCAGCATATTTTTAATGTATGTTTAATTGGTATATATATATGGTAGGTATTAATGATTAACAACAGGTAATGTGTCCCTGCTAGACGACCCTAGTTGACTAGTGTCCTGCCTGGCATGGCCTGAGGCCAGTGTTTATAGACTGTGTGTTAGGGTAGCACCTGATACAAGTGTTATTGTGATGTGTTTTTAGGACTGTTGCTTCACCCAGGGGATACTCTGGAACAGGACATCCATAATTACCAGCTAAGGACCAAGGCAAGTACATTCTCTGATAATTTCCAATCTCTTGATAATTTTTATAAATTCAATAAATCTTGAAATGTTACAACTGAATCCTTGACACTGTGCTACACGGACTAGTATAGCTTGGATCTGCAGTCATGAGATATTACATTGATTATCGTATTGACATTGTACACGACATGTATATTAGACATCGTACATGATAGACTGGACTTGCTCGTGTATCGTGACATGTTATGGTTGGATCCACAGTACTAGTTGGGGGCGGGGAAGTAGTTAGTAAGAAATGTGATCATAACCTCTTATTGTAGTGTAGAACAATGTAAGTGTTAATCATGCTCTTCACCATGATTAGCCAGGCCCTGTAGCTATCGTACATGTTCCCAAGCCGATCACATTTTGAAACTACTATTTCAAACACTTAGAATATATTATTGTTTCCCTATTTAAATCATATACTACATCACCCGTATATGATACTGTTCCTTGTTCTTTCATTTTCATACATGCACTGACTGTATTATATTGCCTGTCTCTTTACATTGCCTGTCTCTCTTTAATTGCCATTGCATTTATTTTACTGTCTTCTCAGTAGCTAGCATGACATGTTTATTACTTTATAGTCCTTATCAATTAAATGGAACTGTTATTTGAGATTGTGCTTTGCTCCTTCCTGACTGGAAACATTTTTCCAGACTATGCCTTAGAGGACCGCTGTCCGACACTTTATGGACCATATGGTGAGTAGCTGCAGACTTGGTAGTAGTTGTGATTCCGGGAGGTCTAGCCGGAAATCACTAATTCTTCTAGTTTTCTGATTAGTTCTTTAAGTAGACTATTGGTACCGGATTTGTCTCCGGCATTTTTATTGAGACTTGGATATTGTTGAGTTAGATTATTACTTTTGACTTGTGTTGTATTTAATTTCTGTTCGATATCTTATCGTGCTGTAATCCTGTGATTGAGTATGTGTTTATTTTATTTGTGTCATCCGTGCCTCCTTATGGAGATTGGATGCTTGTGTGAGATTGGCTAGATAGTATCAAGACCGTGACAGCGTTCTACCGCCGATGCTGCGGCGTAGGCTGGACGTACCCACGCTCTCGTGCCCCTAAACCGGGTGCGGGTCGTGACAACGTTAGCGTACATAAGGCAGTCTTCTAGCACTTTACATGGCCATAGGTCAATGTAACTACGGGATATCTGTAATTACACTAAGGTCACCTAGTATAAATATACATATTATTATCTACCAAGAACATTAATACTCATAATATATATATACACTAATTAATCACATATATAATAGATATATGTATATACACTAATAGAATTTATACTATACATATATATATATATACAATACATATACATATGTATATATATACTAATTAAGTTCATATACTATATATATATATGTGTATATACACCAATCATACATATTAACGTATACTAATGAATAATATACGTACACGCGTACGTGTACGTATACGAGATTGGGTTCATTTCAAACCTGTGCGCGTGTGAACGGTATATTCGACGATGACGGCGATGACGACGATGATGGTAAAGGTGATGGTAAAGATGTTGACGATGATGAACAGGAAGGAGGCAGGGTTGAGGCTGCTCGGGGTGGTCCGACGAGGTCGAGATGCACTCAGGCGTGGTACAGAGGCATCGATGATGTTGATGATTACGACGATGTTGACGATGATGACGGTTATGATGATGGTGATGATCATAGTTAAGGTGATAATAGTGAACAAGGAGGAGACAGCGGGGTCGGGATATAATGGCCAGGTGGTGGCGGGGTTCAGGCGATCACCTGAGGAAGGAGGGGAGGTCGAACAGGCGTGGAGCTGATGGCTGCTGTCGGGTTTCGCCGGAGGAAGGGAAAGAGGCGGTTCAGGTGATTAGGGAGAGTCGGCTTGGCAAGGAGGTGGGGTTGAGGTCGACTCAGGTGGATGAGCAGTGGGTCTCAGGTGAAGGGTCTGTGCTCGACGGATGGACTGGACAGTCGGGGTCGAGGTGGAGCTCTGGTGGAGGAAGATGAGGGGTGGCCGGACTGGGCTCAGGCGAGTATCGACAGGCCTGGCGGGATGGAGGACTCGGCGGGAAGGAGATGGCTCGGTGCAGTGGTCTCCGGCGGTTCAGCAGTCGTCGAACCCGGCGGCTCGACGAGTATGACGGAGGAGGGACAGGTCGGGTCGATGCTCGTTCAGCGGGTTGACTGGGAGGAGCGGAGGGTGAAGCGTGGTGGTGGCTGTGCTGTTGGAGAGTGGGGTCGTGCAGGCGGTTGGGGTGGCGAGTGCCTGGCCGGGCGGAGGAGTCTCCGGCGAGAGGTTCGGGACTCCGGCGATTTAGGGATGGGGATGATGAATGAACAGGGAAGATAGGGTCGGCTGCTTGGTATTGGTTTGGTTTAAAGGAAAAGAAAAGGAAAAGTAAAGGGGATTATATACACATGGAAGGGGGGTTTGGTTTGACCTAGAAAAATTTGACTTGGTCAACATATCTTAGAATTGGGCTTGGGTTGTTATGTAGGTATTTCAATGGGCTAGGATTTAAATAGGTTCAAAACGAAAGGAGGGCTATGGGTTCAAGGAGGTTGATGTTGAATTACATACTTCCAAAAATTATGGAAAAATATACACGAAGGAGAAATGAGTATATTCACATGTTGTGTCCAACGGGATAGACACCCTAATGCACTTTTGCATAAAAATGCCCAACAATTGAAAAATTGTACAAAGTGGGATTTATGGTTTAATTTTAAGTAAACTAAATGCAATATGTTTTCTAAAATTAATTAGAAGTACAAGAGACTGAAATTAAGTGGGACACAAGTGTCATGAATGTAGTAGACTCGGAAAAGAATATTACCCTAATTTGGGTTGCTCAAAGTGGGTCGAGATTGTGTCTCCAATTTTGATTGGAACGCACAAGGATACAAAGTTAGATTTATACATAATTAAATATAGTCGGTTGCGACGAATGTTCTGAGACTAAAATGAAGCACATCATGGCATAGTTACAAGTTACACAAAGACCAGAATAATATTCTGGCACGTCTAGGACAAGGGTGCAAAATCTGTTGAAAGGCAAAAGCTAGGGTAGCGCTCCAAATATCGAAGCAACGGTAAGGCGCAACAATTAAATAAAATCACGTAATTAATTATTACCCTAAATAATTAATCCCAAAAAATACGAATTAAAACCATAACACTATATTTCGGTCAGGGCTCCATCTAGTGGGCATCTAGGTCTAGTCTACTAACTCATGCATTAATGAACACTATATGTAATACACATATATATATACACATATCATGCAATTATTTAAAATAAATACACACAATACCTATAATATATAAAATGACAAAAATACCCCTATTTTCAGGATGTAGTAGTGACATTATCTTCTACCGTGTTCAGCGGGTACTCCTTCACATGTATTTCATCGTGTGTATCGGGTATTGATTATCGTGTACTTTATGTTCACACACTGCTCGTGTTCAGTGTGTTTATATTTGTGTTCGTAATGTGTTATGATTGGATCCATGAGTATTGGTTGGGGATGGAAGAGTAAGAGTTGGTTATGTGATCAAGCCCAAGTGTATTTGTGTACATGTCGATTGCATATCACACGTGTAATCGAGTTACCATATTGAATTCGTGTTCAAACCAAACCGATCACATAATGAACTTGTACTCTATGATACATTAGCTAGTTTTACCTATTTTTATTTAAATTATAGTTATTCATATTGCATGTTCTTTATTCCAGTACATTACATGTTCACTCTAGTTTATTCCATTTCTTATGGCTAGTTATCCTGTATCCTTTTTTATTATCTGTTATATATGCTCGATTATATATTTGGAACTGCTTTCAGAGGTATGTAATTTGCTCCAATCCTAACTGGATATATTTTTCAGATGATTGGCTTGTGGACCAATGTCCCACTTATTATGGGATGCATGACAGAGTACTATTAGAGGATAAACCTTTAGAGCAGGAGGACCTAGTACCAGATGCTGAGGAGGCTTAAACTTATTGTTTAGACTTTTATTGAGACTTTTGGCATGTAAATATTTTTTTGGACTTGTGATTGTATTGTGATTCCTATCTTCTTATTTCACATCGTGCTTTATCTTCCTTAGTTTGACATTGTGATCGAGTATTATTATCATATACCATATTGTTTCTCTATTTGGAGTTGAGATGACATTGACAGGTACCATATATATATTGTATGAGATGTTTAGATAGTATGACCTAGAAAATGTTCTACAGCCGATGCTGCGGTGTAGGCTGGGCGTTGTTCACTACTCGTTCCCTTATTCCGGGTGTGGGTCGTGACAACAATTCAGTGTCCGTACTGGAGTCCAAGTAACCTATATATGAATTTCCATGTTAACAGATAATTTGGAATCATGAACGTGCTTAACTAGTCTTGTTTTAGGTTTCTAGGTCAAAAATAGGTTACTACCTAATTTTTGGGTTCCAAGTTACCTATCTAGTTGGCCTATTAAGCTATACTAACTAATACCAAGCTATAACTAGGTTTTCTAAGTCGATACCCTATATGTATAGCTATACTAGACTCTAAACACTAGGTATTTATATATGTAGACTCATATACCATAGTATCATATAGTACCTTATCATAACTTAGTTTATTTACCCATAACTTAACACTTACCTAGTACCTCAACCCTTAACTTATATTTACCCATTACCTTAGCTCATAACTATTACCTTTACCATAACTTACCTCACAAGCATACTAGCTATGATACTCTAGGATATCATGCATCTCATGATACCACCCTAACACACACTGATACACTTACTTCTAACTATTCTAACACCACACTCAACACTTATCTACACTTAGCTAGCCACCTACCTAAACCCCATATACTAGTACTGATACACACTCAAACCTTACCACATAATACACTCCTAAATCCAAGACAATCACATAGACACAATACTTAACTCACCCTCACTAATAGATACGTACTAAGAACCTTGGTACCACTCATGAATTTCACACATATCTCACTCCAACTACCTAACTACTGTTATTACCCAGGTCAGACCCTCATTTCATGGCACTTCTAAGGTTCTTCCCTCATCTCACAGACCAACAAGTGCCTTACACTGCCATCCTGCAACAGTCTGCAGTCTCTAAGACCAATTGCACTCTGTTGCAGAATAATTTGCTCATTTCCTTGTTGCTCAAACCTACAATAGCTTGTGCACCACACAACAGTGCCTATACTTAGCTACTATGTACATCAAAACCTAGATCCATAGGCCTACAGTGCCTTAATTGCAGTCACTTATCCCCTTAATACTGCTGCCAGTATAGGCTATACCCCCTCACACTGTAGTACTTGTGCACATATATAGCAGTATGCAGTACACACCTAGCTGTATGTTGTGCAGACCAACTCCCAACAGACACAACAAGTTCTACCCCCAACTGACTGCACCTCTCCCCTTAGATAGTCTACAAACACACCCATTTACCCATCTCTATATTCACATAGCATATCACTACATTACTACCAATCTTGACACAATTACACTATCATATATAACACATGCTAAGTAGGTATATATATATATATATATATATATATATATATATATATATATATATATATATATATACCACACTAACACTAGCATCACAACTACTAACACTACCAATCACCCCTCACAACTACCCACACACCAACAATAAACCAAGTATCTAATATACTATTTATATTAGTGTGCTAAAATATTTATTTGATACTTGAATTATTTATTTATTTATTTATTTATTAGAGTGTTATTTATTTAATTAGAGACTTATATTATTATTTAAGTGTAGTGAGCTAGCCTATTAATTAGATTTGACACTTGAAAGCCAATTAGACTTGTCATGACAACTAGTGAGCTCAATATGGACTAAGCCCAATAACCCATTCCCACTAATTAATTAGAAGAATTAGACTAATTAGACTTAATTAGATATCTTTTAAAATTTCCCATCCTTAATCCTATTCATAATTGGATGGAGAGGGGTGTATTGGACATTTGTAATTACTTGGAAGAGGGGAAAAGAGGGGCCGGCCATATAAAGGCTTCTCTCTCTCTCTCTCTCTCTCTCTCTCTCTCTCTCTCTCTTTCTCTCATCCCTCATTTTTATTCTTTTCACTCTCAAATTCTAGATCTCAAATTCTTTATTATTTTCACCATTAATTTCCCTCTCATTCACCTCTATTCCCTCTCATTTTTATTCCTCAAGGATATTTGAAGATTGAAAAATCAAGGAGCATAAGGAGGAAGAGCTTTGTCAAGGAGTGTCACGACCTTGCACCCAAAAAATTGGGCATGAGTCGTGGGTACGTCCAGCCTACGCCGCAGCATCGGCGGTAGAACGATGTCTAGGTCAACTATTTAGCTAACAATCTCATGCAATCAATATATAAACCTGTCAAGATCTCAACTCCAAACGGAGGAGCAATATCATAATGATAATCACAAGTACTCAATCATGAATCTAAGCACGATAAGATAACACAGAAATCTAACAACTACAAAGTCTAACCAACAACAACTACTACAACAACCACAACATCAATAATAATAATACAACATCCAAAATCATATACAATACAAGGTCTCAAACCAAAACAGGGGACAAACCCGGTACCAAAGGCTAATAAAAACAATAACAAGGTCTTAGTGATCCCGGCTACCAACCCGAAAATTACTCCTAAACTAGAGGGTCCCTGTCTGCACCATCGACAGGCTCAGGTCCATAAAATGTTGGACACCACTCCTCCGGATACTCTGGAAAAAATATGTCCGGTCAGGATTGGAGCAAGTATACCTCTAACAGCAGTTCCAGTTAAATGATAAAAACTATAAAACAGTTATAGCAAGTAGCAAGGAGAATAAAATAAAGTATGGAACAAGAAATATACATATCACTGGTGCATAAAGATAAAGATGCATGGATATCAGAAGCAAGATAGTAATAACTGTAAGGTGCAAGAAATCTAAACTAAGAGTAAGTCTGTGCACAAGAACGTGTAGTGAGTCCAGCATGAAATACATGTAGTGAGTCAAGTCCAGAAACATGTAAGTGAGATCAGCAAGAAATGAAAGTGAGTCCAAACTATAAAGAATGAACTCGATGTCTTTGAAATACTTGTTTCGACATATAAACGGCTAGGGGTAAGTACGGCTCATCGCGCACTGGGTGCGCGGCTGCTATCATTCCAGATTAGACTAGAGGGAGTGATTCCTGATGATTCCAGATGGGAATGTTTACATGTCTACTCGAATATTTTCCTATTCCGACTAGTACAAGTGAATCCAAGACCCGACACGTAAATCAAGTATGAGTCCAGCCAGAAACATGAGTGATGCCTGTAGTGATGCCTGTAGGTGATGCCAGTAGTGATTCCAGAATAGAGGCCAGAAACATGAAATATACGTGTCGCAAGTAAATGAATCCAGAAATACCAGTCCGTGTCCCGTGTTGTGCCAGAAAAATCAGATGATACTATACTAGAAGTTGAATCATAATAATCATCAGATAATGGAAACTATCAAAGAATGTACTCGCCTGATGTCCTGAGCAACTGGCGATCCGAACTGGTGTCGCAAGAACCTATTACAAAAAGCAAGGTTAAACAGGTTTTCTAATGAGTTAAACAGATATAAAATAACTAAAAACAGGCTTCTAGGGTCGTTCTAGGTCAAACGGGTCAAACCGGTGAAATCTGGGTCAAAAAGTCAACTCTGGATCCAAAAAATCAACTATAGGTTAAAACTAGGTCAAACATTGACTTTGGCGGTCAACCGAGTCAACTACGGTCAACTCTAGGTCAAACTAGGGTGCCTCTAAAGTTCTAGGTCAAAACTAGGTCATTAAGCTAATAAACCCTCAAACTCTCCTCCTTGAGATACCGGGATACCCTCGGTATCCGATACCTCAACCTAGGCTACGCACCCCGCCTAAACCCGCTAAAACCTATGCTAGCACGCGTAAATATATACACATATACATAAAAACCTATCTCTAAACTCAAACCTAGGCAATTGCTCAAAAACTCCGCTCAAAACTAAATACCTTGGATATCTCAAGGTATTGAGATACTTGATATCTCAAGGTATTGAGATACCTCTCTAAACTCAACCCTACTACCCCTCTAGCTAACTATTATGCTTATAGATATATACCTAGCTAATAATATAGGCTAGAAAATATATATCTAATACATATATGCATATACCTAGATATCTACATATATACATCACACATACACACATACAATATACCCATATACCTTACCTTACCTATACATATATATATATATATATATATATATATATATATATATATATATATATATATCTAGCTATAATATATATCTAGCTATGTGTATATATATCTATACATATAGATATATCTATCTATCTATCTATCTATCTATCTATCTATCTATCAAGTATCTATCTATCTATCTAACTATCTATCTAACTATTTATCTAATATCTATCTAACTATCTATCTAACTATCTAGTATCTATCTATCTAACTATCTATCTAACTATCTAGTATTTATCTATCTATCAATCTACCTATCCATCTAATATCTACCTATCTATCAATCTACCTATCTATCTATCTATCAATCAATCTATTTATGTATATATCTATGTATTTATATATCTAGATATCAATCCATCTATCTATAAATCTATCTATTCATATCTCTCTCCTAGCTGCTACTGGCGCCGCTACACGCTGCTACGCGCTGCTGAAGCAATGCCTCGCCAAGCTGCTGCTGCCGCGCTGCAGGAGCTGTTGCAGCTGCTGCTGCGCTCGAGCGAGCTGCTGCCGCGGCGCTGCGGCGCCTGCAGCGCCTGCTGCTGCTCTGCTGCGCTCGAGCGACCTGCTGCCGCGGCGCCTGCACGCGCTGCCGCACTGCAGCAGGCTGTTGCTGCTGCTGGCAGCTGCGCTCGAGCGAGCTGCTGCCGCGACGCTGTGCTGCTGCTGCCTGCTCGCTGTGCGCTGCAGTGCGCTGCGCTGCGCTGCGCTGCGCTCCGCTGCAGCGGCTGCACACACGACCACACACACACACAAGCACGCACACACAATCACACACACACACAACCACACGCACACACAATCACACACACACACAACCACACACACACACACACACATATATATATATATATATATATATATATATATATATATATATATATATATATATATATATATATATATATACACACACACGTATATATCTACACAAACACATACATATACACTTATGTATATATAAGTACACACACATATCTATATATATATATATATAAGCACACATATATATATATATATATATATATATATATATATATATATATATATATATATATATATATACATATACATATACATACACACACACTCATACATATATAAATATACACAAACACTCACTCTCACACACCCTCACACACTCACTCTCACACACCCTCACACACACACACTCACACACGCTCACAAACACACACTCACACACGCTCACAAACACACTACACATAAACATATACACAAATATATATACACACATATATATATAAACACATATTTATAAATATATATATAGAGAGAGACACACATACATACATATATATATATAAATATATATACATACATATATAGACACTCTAACACTCAACACACACAACACACAACACAACACTCACCAACACGCACACAACCACCCCCTACACGCATAAACACATAAATATATATAAAATATAACCCGAGAATTCTAGCACACACTCCCCGAAGCTAACCTAATGTGCGCACAAGCCCGAAACGAAGAAACCAAGTCGAAATGGCCGTTCGGTCATTTCGACGAATACGCGGTATGCGGTTCGGAAAACCTCCTGAAATGCACACCAAACCAACTAAGAATCGGCCCAAAATTTACTCACGGGTTCTAAACGATGTCTAGATCCTAGAAAAAATGCTACCCTGTCGATTCTAGGCCCGTGGCGAAAACGCGTACGCACTTAGAACCGGCGACGACGAAAACCCCGAAAACGCCCGAAACGTCCGTTTCTCCGCGATACGACTTCACGTGTCCGAACGGAGACATGCACTCACCCTCAAGACACCCGACAACGTCTACCTAGGTCCGTCTAACCTAGGGCATCACCCAAAATTGGGCCAATTTTGGATTCCACCCGAAATTGACACAAAACCTAGTGTTAAAGTCTCCAAACACAACCAAACTTGTTCCAACTTTCTCCCACGGGTAGCCCTAAGGTCTAGGAAGGTTCTAAACTATTAATTATACTATATAAGAGTAATTACATGGGGGAAATCAGGGTTTACCTCTTGGGAGTTGGAATCCCAAGCCAAAGTCTCCAAAAAGCTCCAAATCCACCACAACAAGCTTCCAATCCAAGCTCCAACACCAAATCTAAGCTCTACTCACCTAGGTTGGGGAAGAATTTAGGGTTAGAGTTCACATAAGTAGAATAAATGGAAGGAGGAAGGAAAAAAAATGGAGAAAACTTACTTGCTTGAGGTTGGAAGAAGGAAAAAAGAAGAAAGAAAGAGTGGAGAAGAAGAAGAAGAAGAAGAAGAAGTGAAGAAGAAGAGGGGGGCTGCTGTGGTTGCTCGGGTTTGGGAATGAGGGGGAGGCCGGCCAAGTGAAGAAAAGGGTTTACATAATCCAAAAGTCCAAAAAGCCCTCTCCTAACTTGGGTTTTGGGTTTCGGGTTCCAAAAGCACTCAAACCAACTCCTAATCTCTCCAACTAACCTACTAAAAATATAATAAATATTCTAAACCCAAAAATAAGTCTCACAAGGGTATGGGTTGGGTCGGACATAGGTCCACTAGGGTCTGACATGGGTCCAGGCTAGCCAAAACCCTAAAACAATCAATAAAAATAATAATACAATCACTAATTAAATATAAATATAATTAATTATAAATAATACACAATTAATCCAATTAAAATAAAAAAAATATCCGACTTTGGAAATGGGGTAGTGACAAGGAGATTATATCTGGATCGTGTCTATTGTGCTTTTCATTGGGAATCCATGTTCCAATAGGTATAGATCTGAATTCACCTTCATTATAGGCTCTAAATCACGCATTTAACCATTAGGAATCACCTCTTGGCTTAGGGATAACATATGATCAAAAATTGGGTCCATACGACTTGTATTGTGAAAGGTTACCTGATGGATTGTATCCAAATAGAGAAAATTATGAAATTGACACATCAATTGTGTGTCATGAGACCAATTAGATCTAATTAGATTTAGATCGGGGTTGTGAGACTAGGTACGTGTCCACAATTGGATACGAGTAGGCCATATCATGGTATTTTATAACACGGTATGATACGGGGCTCATTTTGGGTGATTTGTGTGAATTCTTCTTAATTCATATTGTAACTAGTTCTAATAGCTATTATTATGTTTATTAATGCGTAAGAACGATTATCAAGGAGTATTTAGGGGTTTTCACACCTCAATAGGATGAGTATCATAAATATTCCAAGTGTGCACAGTATGTGTATGGTTATATGCTCTCGTGTGTGTGTGTGCGTGTGTGTGTGTGTGTGTGTGCGTGTGTGTGCGTGTGGTAGGATGGGGAGTTGTGTTATCTGTGATAACAGTAGGGGTGTGTGTGCGTGTGTGTGTGTGGATTTGAAGTGAATCAAGTGACTGTGAGTGTGTGAAGTGCACAACAGTAACTGCGGTGAGTGCCCTAGGGGTGTGTTGGGGACATCTGGATTGGCAATCTATGTGAAGGTGGTTGTGTATTAATTATGACTGAAACTGAAGGGGATCGGGCACTGGATGAAGGTCAGCAGGAACTATATTGCTGTGGTAAGGCAATGGTTGTTTCATAAGGGAACTGATACTTAAGGTAATTGGTTGGAGGGTTTTAACTGCTGTTAGCAGTAGTAAAGGGTCGAGCAACTGCAGATTAGTTGCTACAGCAACTTAATGCTATCAAGGGCATCAACTGGAAATAGATGGACAACTGGAGGCTCGGGCAAATGATGGAGGAGGGGGATGTTAAGTTTATTACCAGAAACATTAACATGAGAACATCAGATGGAAGTATCAAGGATACTCAGGATATGTAAGGCAAGGGAAAACAAAGTGCAGACTTGTGCACTGTGATTCCAGTGTTGGATGGACAGGGGCAGTTGACCGAATTGGGGGTGGAGTTAGTATCAGTTAGATGTTGGTACTAGGTGTATTAGTGATATCCCAGGTTAGATGATTAGTTAAAACTAGGTTAGTATAGCTACCAGTTAGTTATCAGTTAGTGATGTTAGTTAACTAGAGTATTATAATAGCTAGTTAATTAGAATATCAGTTATCATACCTCTAAGTAGAGTATCAAGTAGTGTTTTGGTCTATATTACAATGACTGGTGTATGTTTACGCAGCTATGTAGTTCATTGTACCAGTAAACATATTGAATAGGTATCAGTGATACACATAAGCATGTGTATCAAGTAATATACTTTGATATGTGTTGTGTGGTACCCATGTTTAGTATTAGCAGTTTTATTGGTTCTTAGACAACCAGTTACCTGGATGATCAACTGAGATCTGTAGTAGTTAGTGTCAGTCAGTAGATTTCAGCTAGAATTGTTTATAAGATAGATATTTAGTGATTAGTTAGTATAACTAGTGTTATTAACATTAAACTAGATAATTAGTTTAACCTTAGTACAACCTAGTGTAACTAAGTTAAGCTAGTAGTAGCTAATTAAATGACCAAGATAGACCCATTAGCTAGTATTGATCCTAGAGTGGACCTAGAAGCATTTTAATGCATTCTTAACTTGCTTTCTCTTTATTACCCCATATTGATATAATATTTTCCTAAATAGGAGTGTGGCACCAGCTTGGACATCGAGATACACCCTTTGCTCAGGACCAGAGGCGAGTACATCTCTATGTTAGTTTTTATTTCATGATAGTATATATATCGCATGTTCTAGAACTGCATACTTGATTCCGACACAGTGGCTAGACCCTCATCTCATAGCACTTCTAAGGTTCTTCCCTCATCTCACAGACCAACAAGTGCCTTGCACTGCCATCCTACAACAGCCTGCAGTCTCTAAGACCAATTGCACTCTGTTGCAGAATAATTTGCTCCTTTTCTTGCTGCTCAAATCTACACTAGCTTGTGCACCACATATCAGTGCCTATACTTAGGTACTATGTACATCAAAACCTAGATCCACAAGCCTGTAGTGGCTCAATTGCAGTCACTTATCCCCTTAATACTGCTGCCAGTATAGGCTATACCCCCTCACACTGCAGTACTTGTGCACATACACTACAGTGTGCAGTGCACA
The DNA here is from genome assembly GCA_036927795.1 of Iris macrosiphon. NCBI lineage: Eukaryota > Viridiplantae > Streptophyta > Magnoliopsida > Asparagales > Iridaceae > Iris > Iris macrosiphon. The sequence goes on along the minus strand of JAYESA010000007.1, from coordinate 93,801,282 downwards.
CCTAGCTGTATACTGTGCAGACCAACTCCCAACAGACAGCAAGTTCTACCCCCAACTGACTGCACCTCTCCCCTCAGACAGTCTACAAACACACTCCGTTTACCCCTCTCTATATTCACTTAGCACAACACTACACATCAATATCAATCTTGACACACTTACACTATCATATATAACACATGCTAAGTATATATATATATATATATATATATATATATATATATATATATATATATATATATATATATATATATATATACACACACACACACACACACACTAGCATCACAACTACTAACACTACCAATCACCCCTCACAACTATCCACACACCAACAATAAACCAAGTATTAAACACCTAGTGTGCACCATGGTGCACACAAGTATCACACTATGATACTCATGTGATACACCTCTCAAACACCATGGTACACTACCAACCCACCACCACCACACACACACACACACACACACACACACACACACAACCAATAATCAAACACCTTACCTACACTCCCTAGTATCACAATACACCATGGTATCAAGATACTCTAAGATACAACAATCCTACACCAACACCACCATGATACTAATACCAAAACCATATGAAACACAATATATATATATATATATATATATATATATATATATATATATATATATATATATATATATATATAAAGATCTAACATAATATAGATAGAATAACCAAGTATACTGCAAATTGAGAGGAATTAAAACAAATTGGTCCAAAACTCCCAAATTACCAAATCTACCTATACATATCATGGCGTATCATGATACAAACTCTACGTATCCAATTGTGGACACAAGGACACCATCAAACACCAAAGTAGACACCAGTACCCATAAAGGGATACAACACAAACACTTGATGACACAAATTCGTAGTTCCACCAAATAGCCTAGAAAAACCTATGTAACAATTAGAAATATGCATTCTACCGCCTAATTCTTCACCTATGGGGTTGAATATCCCTATGGGTAGGTTCCTAGAGGCTCAAATTGGTATTGTAAGATAGAAATTATAAATTTTTACCTATCGGGAGTTGGATCCCAATAAACTCCACCAAAATGGACACAATGAGTGAAATGAACACAATCTCCTAGCTAGTTCATCTCTTATGGTCCTCCTTGTTCTCCAATGCTCTAGGCCTCCATAGGAAGTGAATTTGAGTTGGAATTAAGAAAATTTTGGGAAAATTGGTTCGGGATTGAAGTGGCTTGAAGGAGAAAAAGGCTTGGGGAAGAAGAAGAGTGAAATGATGTGACAAATGAAATGATCTACCCCTCCTCTAGGGCCGGACACATTAGCTAGAGAATGGTGGTGGTACAATGTCCAATATGCCCCTCTCCACTCTCTAATTAAGTTCTAGAATTATCATGAATGTAATCTATTTTGTTAGGAAAGAATCTAATTAGTTATCGAATGCATCTATGCTAACTATTACGAAATATTCTATCCATGACACTAACTAATTAATTCTAATTGACTAAAGTCATAACTAACACTAATTAGCACTAACAAATACTTAATAAATTCTAATTAGGTAGCATACTAACTAAAACTAATATAATTATAACTATATAATTAACAAACAATAGTAAAATGACAAAAATACTTGTACAAGTGGAAGTGGTGGTTACAAATCCTTCCACCCTTAGAAAAATTTCGTCTTCAAAATTTAAGATGGAAGTAGGCACGGAAGGAAAGAATATCTCATGGTTCAAGGATAGGGTACCCCTCACCCATCTCGTCTCCTCTCTTCTAGCTAGTCATAATCTATTCATCATAATCCTCATTATAGTCACAACCCCCATCTAGTCATTATCTCAAGAAGTCCTATCTAAAATCATACAAACATACAATTCTACTAAAAAAATTATTCATTATTATTAAACATGCATGGTTATGCTCTCTATCTGCCATGATATTGCGGTCTCTATCAAGGGTTTACTATTAATTGTACTATAGCATAAAATTACTAATGTAACTATAAGAAAGAATCACACAAATCAATAGATGCAAAGGAAAAAAAGACAAAAAAAAAAGCAAAAAACGATAAAAGATGAAAAATGACAAAAAAAGATAAAAAAAATCCAGCAAAGAAGGAAAAAAACAAAAAAAAAAAAAAAAACCAACAAAACCGACAAGAAATTACAAAAAAGGAAAAAATGATCAAAATGATGAAAAACGACAAAAAGACAAAAAATGAGCAAAAAAAAAAAAATCGACAAAAAACGATAAAAAAGACAAAAAACGAGTAAAAAACAAAAAGAAAAACAAAAACAAAAACAAATCCACAACGACAAAGAACGAGCAAAAACTATAAAAAGTGACAAAAAACAACCAAAATGACAAAAACAATCAAAAATGACAAAAAGATCAAAAACGAGAAAAAACCAAAAAGAAAAAAATCCAACCAAAAACGACAAAAAACTAACAAAAACGACAAAAATGAAAAAAAAATGATACAAATAACAAAAAAATGACCAAAGAGATCGAAAACACGCAAAAACAAACAAACAAAAAACGACAAAAATCGACCCAAAATAACAAAAAATAAAAACGACAAAAAACAACAAAAAAACAACAAAAAAACAACAAAAAACAAGAAAAAAAATGACTAAAACGGCAAAAAACGAGAAAAAAACGAAAAATTTATCGCGTACCAAACGTTCCCTTAAGTTATAATATAATCGTGATTACACAGGTTTTATGACGTAATTTGTTTTAGAAGAAATTTATGTAATGTAATCAAACTTGTAATCACGATTACATTATATCTAATTTTTTTGGTCAAAACAAACACCCGGTTTAGATTGACAACGTAATGCCAATTACATTGGAGCATCCACAGTGGAGACACTCAAAATCCATACTTCAAATTATTAAAAATTGTGTAAATTATTACTTTTGGAATGTCCCAATGATATTATCACACAATGGTACACTCCAAATAAACACTCCAAATTAATTTTCTTTTTTTTCCTCCCTCTTTTTTTCTTTTTATTTACTTCCCTATTTGGTAATATTTTTCCTCTATCTCTTCTGTCTTTATTTTTCTTTTCTGTTTGGTTACTTTTGGTGGGTCCATCAATTAATATAGAGGAACTAGGACACGCACCAAATCTGGAGTATCTCGTAGCTTTTTAACAAATTTCAAGTATGCACAAGTGTCCACTGCAACCTTCAAGTGCTACAAAATTTGACTAAAGTTAAAATGTAGTACTTGAAAGCTCTTTCCACTGTGTATGCTCTTACGTTGTCCAACCATGCAAATCAAACGAACCTAATTTGTATCTATTTATTTATGATTTTTAATTTGTCTTCATATGGACAAATAAGTAAAATAACTACGTCTATTAAACATGCTCGTGTGCCAGGCCTAAAAGGTCCGCACTTTCAACCCCGAAACAACTTGTTAATTAAATGTTTATACACGTTGACCTGTTTGTAACCCTTTCTTAAACCAGAGCATTTCGACCCGATTGGGGTTTTTAAACTTTAACCAGGACCCAGATGAAATTCGTAAAGAGTTCGGATAGGAAATCTGAAACCAAAACGTTGCCGGGTCGGTTTGGATTTTGTGTTAATCAGACCCGTTAACTTCTGGTTTTCCTGATCGGGTTATCGGATGAGGTTTCAGTTGTCATCCTTGCTGGCGGCGCCCGTAGGTCAACAAACATGCAACAGCGAAACAAAAGCGTTTTCCAAATCCTATGCATCCTATTGATTTCTTCCATTTTCCATGGTAACTCAGATTGTCTCAATTTTTTTTCTAAATTTTTTTACTTAAATTTTTATTCAGTTCTAAATAATATTTATAATTTAATGGATTCAAAATTTTAACAGTCCAACAAATTAAAAGAAATATCAATTTTGACAGTCATAAATAAATTTGTGGTTAATTCCAAGTAAAATTTTAAGTAAAAATTTTAGAGAAAAAAAATCTGACTAACTATAGTGCCAGCCTTTTCCATGTGCTTTTGTCCCTTTCCTAAGCAATAGTTGGTAGTGGATCGGAAACTTCGAAGAAGTCAATTAAATAAAAAAAAGCAAATTGGGGCAGCCATGGTTTTGGAAGACTCGAAGTCCAACTTGCTCGGTCGTCTCTTCTTCCCCAAAGCCTTCCTTTTTATTTCTTCTTCCAACAAAGGAAGTCGGGTAGTTCCAATCTCAATTGATCAAGAACTTCTCGGGAAGGAATTGCTATGGCGAATCAGGACATGGAAAAGATGAAGCTCCGCCAGAGCTACAGGAATATATGGCACACCGATCTCATGAGCACCATCACAGCCGATTTCCCTTGTATGCCTCTTTTTTTCTTTTCTTTTCTTTCCTTTTCTTTCTTTCTTTATTTTTCCAGTGTTGCAATATCTGATCTTTACGCTTTGCAGATTGCTGCCTGGCGCTCTGGTGGTGAGTTTGCTTCGCTGAGCCTTGTCATCTCAATATTCTATTCCTACCTAGCTGCGTCAATAAGTTGGATTTTCTTTTTCCCCTCTGTTATTTTCTTACCAGTAGTGGAAATTGAAATGTTATAAACACTGGGTCTATCTTCATAGAAAGATCATGAACTCTCCGTATAATCACTTTGGTAATACGTGTGTTTTCCAGTTGGCACTTAAGACTTTCTTTGCATCTGACAGAGTTAGGACAACTTTATCTCTAAGTCTGCTTGGATCGAGGGTTAAGAGAGTTAAGTGACGGAAAGTTAAGTAAGAAAAAAAAAGAACCATGCTTGATTCGAGGGTGGAGGTTTAGGAGTGAGAGTAATAGAGGATTAAGTGGGGGTTTGTTTAACCCTCTTTTGTCCATTTTTTAACCCCCTAAATCGGAGGGTTAACGAGGGAAAAGTGATGGGTTTTGTTAAAATAATAATAAATACATCCTATTTAACACTTTTCTCCACTCAAAACCTCCAATTCAAGTAAGGGTTATTAAATACACCCCACTTAACTCTCCCTCAAATCCATGCAAGGTTATATGTATTGACTCCCCTCCCCCTCACTTAACTCTATCTCACTTAACCCTGCTTATTCCCCCCCCCCCCCCCCCCCCCCCCCCCCCCACAATCCAAGTAGACCCTAAAAATACAAAACTTACATCCCCTTCCTCACCCTTCACCAAAAATGCTGCTTTGCCCGTGCTGTTGTTGGTGCATTGCTCGCGTGCGGGCGATTTCCGGCAGCGCGAGCCCATCTAAATCCGTGCGAACTATTAACATATCATCTAATTAGGGCAGACGATCACACCTCTCTCATAAGCAAACTTAGGTAGGCACAGTCTTGTAGAGCTTGCAGTCTTTTGATCTGATGATTTTATCTAACTTCTCATGCCACATCTTGGAATCCCGTTTCGGACCATATAGAGATTTCACCACCAGTTTGCATTCCTTCTCTTCAAGCCCCTTGACGCACCTTCTGGTTATTTTATGAATTTTTTTCCGATCAGATCTCCATTCATGAATGCTGTTTTTACATCCATCATGTGAATCACCATCTTGTGAATTGCAGCCAATGGATCAACATCCTGATAGTTGTCATCCGAGCAATTAGAGCATGTATCGAAGTAGGCAATTCCCTATTTTTGAGAAAATTCTTTTGTCACTAGCCTTGTATTGAACTTGTCTATAGTTTTATCGGTCATAATCTTCTTCTTTAAGGTTCATTTGCATCCAATAATTTTTTCTCCTTTTTGTAGATTAACCAACACCCAAATATTATTGAAAGTTATCGAATTAATCTTATCATCTTTTGCTCCTATGTGGGACGGTCTTTAGCTCACTGTCGCTCGCCTTTCTTTTCAGCATTCTCTAGTTGTTGGCTGTTTCTAAAGATATTATCGACAATCTCCTTATTCCAGGCTTTCAAATGTTCTTTGGACTAATGGGGGCAAGTATGTTTCTCATTGTGGTTCACCATTGATTGCTTTCTTCCGAAAATATCATCTCTGGTTTTCATCCCCTCATCATAGGTAAGTGAATCTTCTTCCACATGATAGGTGACAAAGTCAGCTCCGAAGTCCTTCGACTTCATCACCCCGCTTTGAAGATGGCTCAACGATTTTTGATTCTAAAAATGACATGCTCTAGTGAAATCACTTCTTCTCTATTTTCATCTCCTTTGGTGTTTTCAGCTGGGTTAGGAGCAATGTCTTCCTTTTCATTTATTTTCGGTAAATTCGTAGAATCAAATTTTTGTCTTTGACAAACTTATTATTGAAGAACTAGAGAGGCTCTAGGCGATAAGAGCTAACTAACTTCTACACCATTAAAAATGGATTGTTCATTATGCTATTATTCTCCTATCTAGGACAAGCTATTTCACTATGTAGTTCTAGCAATTTTGGTTGTATCTATGATAGAGTCTCTGCATGAATCTATATGTATTTATTTTAAGTATGTAGTGTCAATTTAAAGGGTGACGAGTAGATGCACCTTTAAAGACGAGCAATAAGATAATAGTTAAATGAGCCGCTAGGACTAAAGGTGGACCTGAACAAGCATAGATCAAAATATTGAAGATTTTTTTTTGTTAATATTATAGAGGACATGACCCTTAACTGAGATGAATGGATGAAAATGATTCAAATAGATGACCCCAAATATTGGGATAAAGGCTTTTTATTGTTCTTGTTCTAGTCTCAATTTAAAGGGTAAAGATATAATAGCAGCAAGTTGAGAAGCTAGTTGGTTGAGTTTGTGTTTCAGAAAGCCAAGAATATTAGTGCCTTCTCCTAATCCTTGTTCTATCAGCTATCTTGTTGATGGAACTCTATCCTTTTACATTTTACGTCCATGTGTTTGACAATGCTGTTGTTCCTTGTTGTTTATTTTATAAGTTTCACAATATTAGAATCGGTATCGAACCCCTCGTATGAGTTTCAGGATCAATGGTATCAACCTTATCGATGGTTTGGATTGAAATATCGGATTTTTTGTATTGAAAAACAAATAATTATTAATAATTTAGAAAAAAAATATTTTACACATTTTGTCATAATTTAAGTATTATCTGTGTTGTTTCTTATTAGTTTTGTAATTGAATGAAATAATAGTCACTATTTACTGATTGGTTTACTTGCAATATATTCGATACATTTAGACATAATTTCATATATCATATGTTGCTTTCTATTAATTCTAAATGGAATAATATTAATATAGATGGATGTTATGAATTTATAGATATATAACTTCATTGTTACAATTTATCAATAAGAAGTCATATTGATACACTATAACATTGTCAATTAATCATTGCATTGACACTATTTTAAGATTTTTTAATCTTTTTCGTTTAATTTTCTCTACCAAATTGACCGAAAAAGCGACTTCAGCTTTGGTATTGGTCAAGTATCAGTAACCGTCGCTTATCGGATCAAGACATGCCAAACCGTATTGGTATCGGCCGTATTGTATCGGTATCGACCGATACTGCAAAGTATGATATTTTATGGCATTTGCTACATGCTAATTCTATGATTCCTTTACACCAATTGCTAGAAACGAAATATGTGAACCAAATTCCTATCAGTTGGAAGGAAAACTTTTTACTGCACACTTCTATAAATCTGAAGACTCCTGGATAGTTTTTATAAGAAATGAAAGCGTATAGCAAGGTTAGCAGTATCACTATCGGTTTTGTACCCTTCTTATGAGTATTGGTATAGGTGGTTTCGCCCATTTCGGAGGATTCTTCTCTCTGTTTAGTTCTTCTTTTCTAAAGTGAAAAGTAATATTGATAATTATTGAGAACAACTAGAAAATATTTCATATATTTGAGCGTAATTCTATGTATTTTTTTTATATTTCTTGTTACATTTGAGACGAAATAATATTAAGATTGATGGATATTGTGAATTATGAACATACAACTTCGACAAAATGGGATGGTTACTTTGTGTTAATCAGAAATCTTATTTACACGTAGCATTTATATCTTTGATAACGTTGAATCATTTTGTCGGCACTGTATTTCCTATCTTTCTCTCTTTTTGGTTTTTTTTTTCCTCGAAATGACCAGGAAAGCGAGTCCCGATGTCATTATCGGGTAACGGCCAGTATCGGATATGACAGGCAACGATACAAGATACTTACGGTCATTGGTCGATATTGTGAACCTATCTAGAAATGAAAGTGTAGTGTTTTTTTTTTTTAAAGTACATCTAATGATTACTTTTCAGATGAAGAATTTTGGCATGTCATACTAATTCCTAACTTTTGGTATTTAGTTAATTTTATTATTCTATTATATTGGTAAGGAGACAAAGGATGGCTTATTCTATTATGAGTGAAGAGGACCATAAAAAGCTAAATGGAAATTCAAGATAAAGAATTCATGTTGCTGACTCCGAAATGCTGGGATGAAGGCTTCGTTTTTGTTGTTACTTTTCTACTATTTGATGTTACAGATTAAGTGCATAATTTTAACTTCTACCAGCTATTATGAGCTAGATATTATCGTATTATTGTGTTGTTTGACTCACATGAAAAATAATCTTACAACACATGAAAAATATCTTTCATTCTTGACTCATGCATATCAAGTAATAATATGTTTCTAACTCTTCCATCTCACCTTACACTTTTTAGTGGGCCATGCGTATCTTATATGCTCCGCAAACGAGCTCTCTACAATGACATGTCCAGGTAATGTTACCTCAGCTCCTTTTTTCTTTCTTTCTGAAGAATTCATGATTATTATTATTCCTTAATAATTAAAGCCTAAATATTTCGTTTTATACAGGTATGTCTGCTGTGCGGGTTATCTACCATGCAGTGGCAAGTGCGGAGAGAGTCGATGCCCTGAGTTTTGTCTTTGCACTGAGGTATCCTCCTTTTGTTGCACAATATACTGCATTGGATATTTCTCTTGTTGATATTATCAGATATTTGTAGGCAAATATCTAAAAATTTCAATTTACAATCATGATCAACAAAATGCACATTTATTCTGCAGACATTGCCTAACTAGTTTCGTAGTCTCCATATGATCTTTCGGTTTTAACCTTTGTACATCTCAAGGCAAATTTGTTTAAGATCTGAGTTTTGTTGGTAATCATTTTATATTTTGATTGAGTTTCTGTTTGATATTGGAAGAATTTCAAGGTGTCAAATAATATGCACTATTACCTTACTAATAGAAATAGTGCATCACAATTCATCACGGTCATATTTTATAAGCAATTATACTCGGATGTTTCACATTTTTAGGGCCATAAAGTTGTCTCATCTTTTGCATCTGTATCGTTTAAATTTCCTTTAGTTAGAAAGGTGCATAATTTTTAATGTATTCTATAACTACTTAGGGTCCGTTTGTATAGGCTTTCTGATTTATTTTTTTTGAAAACGGTTTTCAGAAAAAATGTTTTAAAGTTGTTTTCTGAATATAAAGTTTTTGAGTTTGCGTTTAGTTACTTTCTTCCTGAAAAATGGTTTTCAGAAACAAAAGCTAAAAATTCTGTTTGGTAATATTTTTTCAGAAAACATTTTTTTTGATAAAATTTAATGTTTTTGCTGTTCTTTATTCCTGTTCTTTCTTAGAAAATATTCCTGTTCTTTCTTTAGAAAATTGGAGAATATAATTTTTAGAAATTTTTTTTTTTAATCTTTCTTCCTGTTCTTTCTTTAAAAATTTGGAAAACAAAAGGAAAAAATAAGTCCGGCCAAAAAATTCTGATCTTTCTTTATTCATGTTCTTTCTTTCTTCCATTACAAAAAATTCATGTTGTTTGTTTCTTCCTGTTCTTTCTTTCTTCCATTACCAAAATTTTATGTAAAAAAAAGTTCGGCCAAAAAGTCTGGCTCCAAAATTTCTGTTCTTTCTTGTCAGACAAAAAAGTCCGCTAGCGAACATCATTTGGAGGTGGGGGAGTCGAGTTCTGCTTTGGCGAAGGCTGTGTATTTTCTCTCCTCCAGTCTCTCGTCGAAGTCGATTTTGACTTCTCCATCTCCACCTGCTTTAGCGAACAACATTTGGAGGTTGTCATGTCCCAGATCCAGAATACTGGAGAGCGGGAGAATGACTCAGCCAACCGCACCTTACGGAATACCGAAGTAACCCGCAATGTGTTAAGGTTGTCTAAAGACGAGGGGGTGCATACTACAATCAAGTCTCCTAGGGTCAAGTACTTCTATATCTCAATCATTCAATCAAATAGCAATAACATAGAACATTTCAGAATAAGCTGTAAGGCGTTCCAAACGTCGCATCAGAATGTTCTAGAGATCTAGCAATACAAAAAGGATATGCCAGATGCACAATCAACAATATACATGACAGTGAGTCAGCTGCAGTCTGAATATAATACTGTCATGTAGGAAACTAGTGTCCAGATTTGCCGGCTAACAGGTGCCGGTTGGCTAAACGTCCAAAAGAATATAGTTTACAAAGACGAGCAGTGAAACAAGAAATCCACTCGTGACCATCAGCAGCCATCCTTCTGGTGCGTGCCATCAGTGAGGGAGAAGTAAGCTTGATCTTCCGGTACTGGCTCTAAACCTGGCCATGCAAAACTAGTGGAGTTAGACCCCAAATAGCAAGTACCACAAAGGAAGTACGAAATAAAAAAAAACAAAATCAGATCTATAGCATGAGATGCATGGGCCAACAATTAATGACATATATTCCATCCATGACATGATACGACATCCCTTCACCAAACAAGGACATGAAGTGCCCTATCATATCAATATAGAATACGTCCCTTGATTATGGTCAAGCTAAAATATACTACATCGTAGTTTCAGTTCATAGCCTATCGTAACACAACAACACAGTCCAACAACTAAATAAGGACATGAGTTGAACCATCATGCCACAACAGTCTATGTCCCTAATTTCACTCAACATAAAGCACAATACAGAAACATAGATAAAATAGGAGAAAATAATATAGCTTATGTCCATGGAGTATCGTAACACAACAACGCAACCCAACAACCAAACGAGCACATGGGTTGAATGATCATGTTACGATAGCCCACTTTCCTGGCTAGGCACATATACATGCAAATTAGACGGCCAGTCATGTATTACAACTTGATATATGATCTCTGGGTTATCCCAGTAATGAAATATATGAGTATCCTCAGATCGTGCCATAATCGGGCAGGGCTGGCTGAACCAATGATATACAAGCAAGAATATATGTAAATGATGCACCAGTCCCTTGCAAGGGTCCTGAGCTAATTAATAATCAGTAATAGTTTCAGGCTTTGTATAGGAAAGATGCTGGCTCGGTCTTATAATTAAATCAGATACTACATTCCACTAGTGCAGATGATATACAGTATCCGTGGTGGCCAGCCTTTACTCCCAGCTAATTTAGGATGGTTCGACATGCACGATCTCGAGATACCGTTCCCTCCCAATGCTCTGCAATTAAGTTGCCTAGTTAATCCTAGATTAGTCAGAATCTCATGTCGTAGTCACATGAATATTCCTTCTTAGATGTCGTACCTCAAGTACGGGCACTCTTGATACGAATCCATATTGTCACTCGAAAGTTAAATCTGGATTTACCCAAGCGTGATGCACAATCAATACTATCTAGTCACGGCTGAAGTCACTGTCCAACTACCAGATCCGTGCATAAAAGTAATTACATATATCACGTAGCAGGAGTAGGTGGCACGACGACTCACTATATATATCAAGTAGCACTCTCGGTACGATCAAGTGTATCAGCACAGATACAATAACCAGGACAGGAACAAGTTCTAGAATCACGATTATTGACAAGTTATCAGGTAGCAAGTTATCCAGGACATGATAGTCTAATACTGGTCACATCAATTTTTCACTTTATTATATCGGTAAATGAGAATAAGAGTAGTGCGAGAACCCCTCGAGATCAGATCCACAACCCTTAAACCAAACAAGAACCGGGGTTGCAGAATGTCACCCGAGTTGAACTACGCCTCTTATTCTATCCAACGTATAATAAGGTGATCAAGAAAATATAATCTAATTAACAAGTAAAATAATATGTGCATACAGGGCTATATCTACAGGGCTCAACGTGCGCAGGAAACAGTAGGCGCACAAAACAAGTTGGCTTACAAAACACACATAAGTAAGGTTGGCGCACAAACGACCAAAACTGGGCAATGGCGCACAAACGACCAAAACTGGACAGTGGCGCACAAACGACCAAAACTGGGCAGTGGCGCACAAACGACCAAAACTAGCAAGTTGGCGCACAAACGACTAAAACTGGATTGGCGCACTTTCGCAAGAAAGTGCGCGAGCTACAAAGGGTGGCGCACTTTGTCAAGTTGACCAACACGATGCACTTGACAAAAGTGCGCGGGCAAGAATTAAGTGCGCTTTCAGAGAAAGTACGCGAGCAAACTAGCTACAAAACAAAACATACAATCCGAGGTCAAAGCTAGACAGTCGAGAAACAAGTCAGTCGAGGAGCACACAAATCAATAGCACAAAAATCGAGAAACGAACCAAAACTTCGTCCATCAGGAAACAAAGAGGAAAAAGTATGCGAGCTACCAAACGTAAACAAAGTGCGCCGGTTGACGAAACAGAGAAAAAATGCGCTAGATATCCAACACGAAGAAAGTACGAGGACTGGCTGTGGCTCACTTTTTCTCAGTTTTCCAGGAACTTTGATTTAATATGCACCAAAGTGTGCTTACTGGGTTTCCTCTTAAAAGTGCGCTACTGACTCAAGAAGTGTGACTGACGCACTTTTGCTAGGAGACTAAGTGCAGTATGATTAGTACGTACGAAGAGTTGGGATAACACACCAATGCACCCAAAGTGGAACGTACGTATTTCTACGGCAAAGGTGTTTTCTTATATACTCTTTACAGAGCACCGTTCTTCTTCTCCAGTAAGCCATTTGATATATATATTGTATCAAGTTGCAGCGTTGAACTTAGCTGGACTCGAAATTAAGCACGACCAAAAGCAAAATTACATAAAATATGGTTCTTTACACTATGAGCTAATTAATTTTGTAAAACATGAAGTTTTGGGAGATCAATCCCCAAGAAAGCAAAGATGAACCCATAGACCCAAACTCTGGTCCATACAATTCCAACCTAGAAAATCAAGAACAACAAGTATTAAAGATGAAGGGGTGCTCGATCACAACAACATGAGCTAGAAACAAACATGAATTATTAAGAATTAAAAACATGCATAAATCTATGGTTCTTCTCTTGTGCAAGATGTACTTGTCTATGGAGGGAGAGAAAATCTAAGAGAAAAGAAAATGATATAATGAGCAGAGAAAGAGAAATGTGAATATATATAGGTTTATGTTTGAGATATGGACCGTTGGATTACTCAAACCCATCATAGCCATACATGCCACCAATCCAACCAAACCCACTCTTTTCCACAACTCACAGGTCCGGTCTAAACAAAGGACAGACAAGCAACGAACATGCGCCAGAGTGCGCCAAAGACAACATGCACCAAAGTGCGCCGGGAAAGGGGGCTGACATCTCTATCCACCTAAAAAAAATTTCGTTTTCGGAATTCAATCTCAATGCTAGCTAGAGATATCAAGACAAGCTACAAACTAACTGTAAGAAATCTACACATAAATAAGCACGTATAACAACACATATAATGAAGCGAAGCAACATTATTTCACATGAGTGCTTGCCGATCACGGAATGAAAGATACAAGACATACGAAGGGAATATACCTTATAAGTCGTGTAGAATATGAATAATAGATTGATTCATTAAGAGGAGAGGGGAGTACATTATATAGGAGAGGCTAACCCCTCTCCCTATTAGTCTACCCGATGTGGGACTAAACTCAACTTAACACATAACTAAACACCCTCCCTCAAGCTGGAGCATAGATGTCAATTATGCCCAGCTTATTACAGAGAAATTGAACCCGATGACCTATAAGAGATTTTGTAAATATATCCTCACATGGTAAAACTTTATCATCCCTTTCTGATACTCATCATGGACAAAGTGAATGTCGATTTCAATGTGCTTTGTCCTTTCATGAAATACATGGTTAGTAGCAATATGAATAGCAAACAAGTTATCACACCACATATCTGCTGCTTTATATCCTGCTTCTTCCAGTTCCTGAAGAAGATGCTGCAGATATAGAACCTCTGCTGTGCCATGAGCAATTGTCCGATATTTCGCTTCCGAGCTTGATCGTGCGATCACACTCTGCTTCTTGCTCTTCCATGATACCAAGTTCCGCCAATGAAGACCGAGTAGCCAGATGTAGACCGTCTATCCGTAAGACTGGCACCCCAGTCAGCATCAGTAAAGCACTCAACATAAATATTCTCCTTATTCTCCATCCGAATTTCTTTTTCCGGATTCTGAACTAGATAGCGCAGAATTCTGAGAACTGCCTCCCAATGTGGAACTCGTGGTGAAGACATGAATCTACTTACAACACTGACGACAAAGGAAATGTCTGGACGAGTCATAACGGCCAAGTAGTTGAGTTTCCCAACTATTCGACGTTATTGATCCGGATCGGTTATCAGTGTCCCCTCGTCGGGAAGTAACTTTATCCCTGGGTGCATGGGCGAGGTTCCTCCCTTAGCTTGCATTATTCTTGCATCATTTAGGATGTCAAACACATTTTCTCTGAGACATTACAATGTTCCGCTTACCCCGTATGACTTCTACGCCTCAAAAATAGCTCAACGATCCCAAATCCTTGGTTTGAAAATGTTCTCCTAGAAACTTCTTTAGTTCTGCAATGCTCCGACTGTCGTCTCCTGTGATTACAATATTGTCCACAGAGACACTGAGTAGTATCCTCCCAGCTAATATCTGACAGTAAAATACTGAATGATCCTTCTTTGATTGGCACATGCCAAACTGAGTAACTACATTTATAAAACGACCAAACCATGCACGAGGGGATTGTTTGAGACCATAAAGGGCCTTTCGCAGATGACACACTTTACCCTCCCTTGCAACAAACCCGGGAGGTTGCACCACATATACTTCTTCGTCAAGATCTCCATGAAGAAATGCATTCTTGATATCCAGCTGTAGCAACGACCAGTCATAGCGAACAACTAAGGCCAAAAGGACGCGCACAGAGATCATTCGAGCAACTGGGGAGAATGTCTCAAAATAATCCTCACAATATGTTTAAGAATAACCTTTTGCCACCAGATGAGTGCCATCCGATTTTACCTTAATATTGGACACTCATTGCAACCCACTGCCTTCTTACCATAAGGTAAATCAACCAAGTTCCATGTATGGTTCTCCCGAAGTGCTTTCATTTCCTCTTCCATAGCAGCACGTCAGCCGGGATGTTTAAGACCCTTTGCAGAATTGGGAATCTGAATCCCATTAATAGTCGCCACCAATGATTGTGTGTGGCTCGCAAGCCCTTTGTAATTGTAAACATACAATGGATGATCATGACATGTACGACGAGGTCGAGCTGGCGGATCAGGCGGAAGCAAATCAATGGAGCTAGAGGAGGATGAAGGCGCTGTGTCCAGAAACACTATTGGCGAAACTCGTTTCGGCGATGCTGGTACCGACGGAGCCGGTGTATGTGGACCATCGGACCGGGAGACTGGCTAGGTAGGGGAAGGCACCCTTACGGGGGGCTGTTGTGTTTGAACAGGAAACAACAAAAAATCCTCTTCTGGGTAAACTTGTGGAGCCGGATTAGTAGTTTGTGGAAGTGAAGGAAACTCAGTTTTAACAAAGGTAACATTCCAAGAGAAAAAATACCCCTTCAAGGCTGGGGAAAAATACCTATACCCTTTTTGATCCTTAGAATATCTAAGAAAAATACATTGGATAGCCGTTGGATCTAGTTTAGAAAGAGTTGATCGGGTATCCCTAACATAACACAAGCAGCCAAATATTCGGAGAGAAAAAGGAAACGACTCTCGTTTGGGATATAACCGAGAGAAGGGAGTATCGCCATTGAGAACAGATGACGACATGCGATTAATTAGATAGCAAGCCGTGAGAACGGCTTTCGACCAAAATATTTTTGGAGTACGTGCTTGGAACATAAGAGCACCCGTTGTTTCTAAGAGGTGACGATTCTTGCGTTCAGCCACACCATTCTGTTGTGGTATGAAGGACATGCAGTTTGGTGGATGATGCCATTTCGAGACAGATGTGAAACAAACTCACGAGACATATACTCACGACCATTGTCACTGCGAACGCATTTAATCGGAACACCAAATTGTGTTTTGATTTTCGCATAAAAATTGCACCAAATGTTAAATAATTCAGAGCAATTTTTCATGAGAGAAACAAAAGTGACACGTGAGTAGTCATCAACAAAGGTAATAAAGTACTTGAATCCCATCACAGATTCAACCGGACAAGGTCTTCATATATCAGAATGCACCAACTCGAAAGGAGCGGAAGCAACTTTATTTTGACTGACCGAATAGGAAATCCGGTGATGCTTAGCCAAACTACAGGACTCACAATGAAAAGAACATGAAGCATCTAAAGATGGGTACATTTTCTGGAGTGCTTGGACAGAAGGATGTCCTAACCGGCAGTGTAACTCAAAAGGATCAAGTTTCACACCAGCACAGACAACAGAGAAAGGTTCGTCAAACAGGTACAAGCCTCCAACCACATGCCTCTTACCGATAGTCTTTCCAGTTTTTAGGTCCTGAAAAACACAACCATCATGAAAGAATGTTACCGAGCAATGCATATCATGAGTAATCCGACTAATTGATAGTAAGCTGAATTGGTTTTCAGGTGTATGTAATACAGAATGTAGTGAGTCCCGAAGAAAGACAGGAAAATCCTTTTTCACGGACTGTCAGCGAACCACCGTTGTCACATGTAATATTAGACATACGACCAACCGGTATATAATTTCGTATTATACCTGCGTCACTTGTCAAGTGAGCAGATGCACCATAATCAAGGATCCACTGCTTCGACTGAACCATACATGCCGCTGAGTACCTTGCGGTGTACCCAGAAGTAGAAGCTTCACCTCGACGTTGAGCTTGAACTCAACAAAGTCTGCATATGCTTTATTAGTCATTTGTACGGATCGGCCGCCAAGATTAGGAATATCTGAGGTGGCATTGGCGGCAGGAGTTTTAGTACACTGCTACTGGAAATGACCCTGTAGACCACAATTGAAGCAGGTGCGCAGTCGACCTCCATCACGACCGCTAATGCCTCGTCCACCATCACTGCCAACATTCCGGCCACCACGTCATCCACCACGACCACCACGAAATCCAGTACGAGCGGCTCCCAGAGCAGATCGATCAGCGAGAGCATCACTTGGAGAGGTCTTGACGACCTTTGCTGCCCGTAGGACACGAAAATGAGCTTCCATTAGAGATGGAACCTCAGCTCCAGCAATGATCGGAGAGCGAGTTGAGTCTGCATCAGGACGGAGAGAGGCAAGATATGCCATGACATGAAGCTGCTCCCGTTGAGCCCTTGCTTCATTGATATCCGTTGTCAGAGGTAATACACGGTCAACTTCATCGACCATAGCCTTAAAGGCCCGGAAGTGATCCTTAGAAGACTTGTCGTCCTGTTCCGCCCGGTAGACGCCGACGACCCAGTCGTAGATACGAGACAAGTCGCGTTTTCCATCAAACGCTGTCGATAGGACCTCCCATAACTCTTTTACCGTGTCCGTGTTCTGAACCATCTCCTCCACTGATGGTTCCATTGAGTTCATCAACTGTGTAAACAGTCGACTATCATCTGTCTTCCACTGCTCAAATGTGGGATGTCAGTCATCTCCGGGGGGTTGTCAGTCAGATGCTTGGACAACCGCATTCTCCGAAGTATTTTTTCAACCTTCTTCCGCCATGTTGAGTAGCCATCTGGTCCGTCCAACCGCCGATCGACGAGTCGTATCGAAAAAATCGCCATGCCAGTGCCCGTTGGTTCCGCCAATGCGTTTCCGACACTTGTAGTAGCACTGCTAGTTGCATCAGTGTTAGTCATCCTGTACTTGATTCGACTGTCGCTGGATCTTTCCAACCCCAATAATCACATCAACTTTATCGATGCGCTATCAACGTTGCCAGAACCGGCACGCACATGGAAAGTAGAGATCGTATGGGGATCACACAAGCCATGTCACAGGTAACTCATGTCACTCTCTGTGTAGATCCTGATGTGGATATCGGGGTAGGACGGAAACAAAGATCCACGTAAACAAGTAACTTGTCTACTCTTTATTAACTCCTGGAGCCGTAATTTAGGAACAGAGGTTGTGCAAACAAATCATTGTCTACCCTCTGTCTTCGATATACGCTTTTGAAGTCGTAATCTATGAATAGAGTTGTGCAAACAAATTATTGTCTACCCTGGCTTCGATATACGACCTTTTTTTTTCTTTTGAAATCAGAGTTCAGACAGGAAGGAGGGACGACGGCTAAGGGTTAGGGTTTAGGGTTTTTGGGCTGCATAGTGGGGTCGGGGGCAGCGGAGGGGGCTGGCTGCCTGCTGGAGGCGGGGGGGGGGGGTGACAACGGGCATGAGGGGGGGACCGGCAGGGAGGCGGGAGGGGGGGGGGGTGACAACGGGCATGAGGGGGGGACCGGCAGGGAGGCGGGGGGGGGGGGGGGGCTGGTGGCAGGGAGGCAAGGGGCGCTAGGGAAGCGGAGGGGGGGGTGGCAGGAGGCGGGAGGGTTGGGGTTGTGGTTTGCTGCTAGGGTTTGGGGTAGAGTTTTTTTATGTGTGGAGAGAGAGAGAGGTGGATGGGTTATGGCTCTAATACCATGTAGAATAGGAATAATAGATTGATTCATTAAGAGAAGAGGAGTACATTATATAGGATAGGCTAACCCCTCTCCCTATTAGTCTACCCGATGTAGGACTAAACTCAACTTAACACATAACTCAACTTGAATATCGTCCTTGCGATCCCACGTCGACTCCTCCAAGGAGTGGTGGCCCCAAGCAACACGAAAAAGACAAATAGTCCATTTCTTGAGTACCTTCTCTCTCTGATCCAAAATGGACACGGGCTGTTCCTCGTAAGTTAAGTCGGTACTAACGACTAACTTAGAGTGATCTAGGACATGTCTCGGGTCCGGGACATCTACGCAACTGAGACATGAAATACATCATGCCCTTCACGAAGCAAAGGCGGAAGGGCAAGACGATAAGCAACATCCACTATCCTCTCGAGAATATCGAACGGTCCTACGTATCACGGACTAAGCTTCCTGCGAACCCCGAATCTAATGACTCCACGAGTAGGCGAAATCCGCAAAAATACGTGATCGCCGACAGAACTCTAACGGCCTACGATGCTGATCTGCCCAATGACGATGACGATCTTGTGCAACCCGAAGCCGCTCCATGATCTGCTTAACTACTCCAATTGTTTGAGTGATCATTTCAGGGCCCAACATCTTCCGTTCACCAATATCATCCTATGTCAAGGGTGATCTGCACTTCCTTCCGTACAATGTCTCGAAAGGAGCCATCTGTATGCTGGCCTGATAACTATTGTTGTAAGAAAATTCTACTAAGTGGAGATGATCTTCCCAAGACCCACCAAAGTCTAAGGTACAAGACCGCAACATATCTTCCAAAGTATAGATTGTCCTCTCTGATTGTCCATCTGTCTGGGGATGATACGTGGTACTGAATCTCAACTTGGTACCTAAACGCTCGTGCAAGTTTTTCCAGAAATGAGATGTAAAGCGAGTATTCCGATCTGACACTATACTCGCTGGGACTCCGTGCTGCCTCCACTATCTGTTGCGTGTACATCTCTGCTAACTGTTCTGTGGACTGCCCTATTCGGAAGGGGAGAAAATGTGCCACTTTCGTGAGTCGATCTACTACCACCCAAACAGCATCATGTCCAGTAGGGGATCTAGGTAAACCGGTCACAAAGTCCATCGTAATGTGTTCCCACTTCCACTCTGGAATAGGCAGAGGTTGTAACAATCCTGCTGATTTCTGTTGTTCTGCCTTCACTTGCTGACATACGAGACATCGTGAAACGAACCGATCTCTCTCTTTCATTCCGTTCCACCAGAAATATTGCTTGACATCATGGTACATCTTCGTGCCTCCGGGATGAATAGAATACTGGAACTGTGTGCCTCGGTCTTCACTTTTTGTCGGATCTCCACTTGGCACACAAAGACGGTTTCCAAATCTTAGTGTTTCGTCTTCGTGAATTCTTAATTTCTTCCTAAGACCTGACTCACATTCTGCCCTAAGCTTCTGAATCTGAGAATCTTCTGCTTGAGCGGACTTGATCCTCTCTACCAAAGTTGACTGTATCTGAAGACTGACTAACACTCATGTTTCTTGAGATAACACTACCTCGATGCCCATCTCTTGAAGATATTCTAGAATGTGCTTCTGAGTTGTCAAGATAAATGTACTGCCTCTCATACTTAGAGCATTTGCCACTACATTTGCCGTGCCTGGATGGTACTGAAGTGCCACATCATAATCACCAAACAACTCTAGCCACCTTATCTGTCTTATTTTCAAGTCCTTTTCAGTGAATATGTACTTCAAACTCTTGTGATCTGTAAATATCTCCACCCGATCACTGTATATGTAATGTCTCCACAACTTGAGAGCAAACACTACTGCTGCTAATTCCAAATCACGGGTTGGATAATTCTTCTCATGATCTCGAAGCTGGCGAGAAGCATAAGCTATTACCCTTCCGTGTTGCATCAATACACATCCAAGTCGTTTTCCCGATGCGTCACAATAAACTGTGAATCCTCCTGATCCTACTGAAAGCGTAAGGATCGGTGCTGATATCAACTTCTCTTTCAACTTCTGAAATGCTGCTTGACACTCTACTGACCAAACTAACTTTACCTCCTTACGGGTTAGACGAGTCATTGGTGCTGAAATTCCTGCAAAGTCTGCCACGAACCTCCGATAATATCCCGCTAATCCCAAGAAACTTCGCACATCTGCGTCTTCGGGACTGGCCAATTCTCTACTGCTTCAACCTTCTTGGGGTCCGCTGATACTCCTGCTCCTGAGATGATGTGCCCTAAGAATGACACATGATCTAACCAGAACTCACACTCACTGAGTTTAGCATATAACTGATGCTCCCTCAGAACTTGCAACACTTTTCGAAGATGTTTTTCATGCTCTTCTTCACTGTTGGAGTAGGCAAGAATATTGTCTATGAATACCACTACAAATTGATCTAGGTATGGCATGAAGATACGATTCATCAAATCCATGAATATTGCTGGTGCATTAGTCAATCCGAATGACATAACTAAGAATTCATAATGCCCATATCGAGATCGAAATGCTGTCTTCGGTATATCTTGTTCCCGGACTCTCACTTGATAATATCCTGATCGAAGGTCTATCTTGGAAAATACTTTTGCTTCACTCAATTGGTCAAACAAATCGTCAATCCTAGGCAATGGATACTTGTTCTTCACTGTTAAGGCATTCAACTGCCTATAGTCGATACACAACCGTGTCGACCCGTCCTTCTTCTTTACTCGAAGCGTTGGTGCTCCCCATGGTGATCCACTATCCCGAATAAACTTCTTCGCCTTCAATTCTTTCACGTGATGATACAACTGGTTAAGTTCCATCGGTGACATCTGATAGACTTTGCTGGAAACTGGCTCTTCTCCTGGTTTCAACTCTATGCAGAACTCCACTTCTCTTACTGGGGGTAATTCAGGAAGCTCTTCCGGAAATACATCAAGAAAATTTTCAATTATTCTAGGAAACTGACCTTCAACTCCTGCTACTGCTGCAATGCCACATTCATGTTGATCCTTCACCGTCTTGTTGAAGATAAATTCTTCCTTGCCTGGATGTTAAACAAAACTCTACCCCTACGACAATATATCGTCGCATGACTGTCTTTCAACCAGTCCATACCTAAGATAACGTCGAAGTTACCCGCACACTACGATTGGACACGCTATACATACTTTACTGACTCCTACGAGTCCATTACCGGTGAGTATATTCAACCTCTCTGGCAATGCCTCGAACTCCAATCCAATACGTGTCGCAAATCGTGCACATACAAATGAATGGGATGCTCCCGAATCAAGTAATACTATGGCAGGAAAAGATGTAATAAGAATGTTACCTGCTACCACGTCATCTAATGCGAAAGTCTCCTCCAGAGATAGGATAAAAGCTTGTCCTTGGCCTTGCGGTGCTCCTTGAATGCGCAGTTGTAGCCTCTGCTACCCATACTGCTGATTTCTCTGCTAGTTGTACATCTGAGTTTGCGTCGGCAATGGGCGTTGAGCCAATGGCCTGATCGCCAGTGCTGGTCCCCTATACTGAGCTGTCCCTGGTGCTGGCAGTGCTAACCGCTGCATCGGTCCTTCAATCCTCTGCATCATAGGACAATTGGCAATCCGATGATCTGGACTGCCACATCGTAGGCAAAGCCTTTGTGCTGCCTTACACACATCTTTCATATGGCCTCCCTTGCCACAATATGTACATCCGACTGGAGCTCCTAATCGCTGTTGCTGCTGATGCCTCGGCTGGTTCGGCCGGGCTGATGTTGTTGCCGATGCTACTGGCCTCCTTGACGCTGTGTCATGAATGCGAACGCCAGGAGATGATGTCGACGTTCGTTTTGCTTGTCCTCCTCCTCCACTTTGTGCATGAGACCTCTTCTGGCCTCATGTCCTTGAAGCTAACCTCTGCATCGTCAGCTCATGTCGCCTAGATGCGATCAATTCTTTGTCGAAAGTGTGGTAGTTATGTCCCTTTACCAGTTGCTGAATCTCCAGATGAAGTCCATACTGGAACCTCATCGTCCTCTCTGGTTCTATTGCTACCATTGTCGGAGCAAATCTGCTAAGCCTGCAAAACTCCGCCGCGTAGCCATCCACTGTCCTTTCAGACTGTTTGAGGTTGATAAACCTCTATTGTAGCTCATACTGCGCTACTACTCCGAAATACTTAACCCTGAAACGGGCCATGAAGTTGTCCCACGAAATAGGTTGTCTTAATCCAACTTTTTCTGCTGCCCACCAATCTCTAGCAAGGTTCTGGAGTTGCAATCGAACCTGATCAACTTGTTCCTCAGCTGGAACCTTTGCCGCTGTCATTATTGTTTCGATGTTTTACAGCCAAGCATCTGCTGTAATGGCGTCCTCCGTGCCATCAAAGTACTTAGTGTTGAAATCTTACCGATGTCCCAGAATCTGTTCTAATACTTCTTTCCAAGGCTATATGTAATCCTTGATTCAACAAGAAATTCTGCTCTTGTTGCTGAAGCTGCTGATATTGTTGCGTCGCCATTATTCCTCGTATAATTTTCAGCAATGCCGGTGTTTCAAGTGCTACTGGCACTACTGGTACGACCGGGGGTACTGGAACTTCTGGTACATATTGCTCCTCGTGCTCCTTTACTGGTTCTACCCTGATCCCTCCAGGTACATGTGTTGCCTCTCGCTGGGGGCCAACAGATCCTTGTCCTGTTGAAACTGCTGGTGCTCCATCCAACGATGCTGGAGAAGCCCTAAAGAAAAGGACAAAAGATAAATCAAGAACTGGACGAGAAAGGATAGAGGAACCAATAGTACAGAAGTCAAGCTGAGTTTTGAGGAGACGAATTCAGGATTTCAAGGACCATGTTTGATTGAGACATCCTATGATCTAGCCACCCCACAAGTCTGAAAAGAAAGAAAGACCTCTATGGGCCACCACTAAAACCTTGTCACGCCCCAGATCCAGAATACTAGAGAGCGGGGGAATGACTCAGCCAACCGCATCTTATGGAATACCGAAGTAACCCGCAATGTGTTAAGGTTGTCTAAAGACGAGGGGGTGCATACTACAATCAAGTCTCCTAGGGTCAAGAACTTCTATATCTCAATCATTCAATCAAATAGCAATAACATAGAACATTTTAGAATAAGTTGTAAGGCGTCCGAAACGTCGAAGCAGAATGTTCTTGAGATCTAGCAATACAAAAGGATATGCCCGATGCACAATCAACAGTATGCATGCCAGTGAGTCAGCTGCAGTCTAAATATAATACAGTCATGTAGGGAACTAATATCTAGATTTGTCGGCAAACAGGGGCCGGTTGGCTAAACGTCCAAAATAATATAGTTTACAAAAGACGAACAGTGAAACAAGAAACCCATTCGTGATCCTCAGCAGCCATCCTTCTGGTGTGTGCCATCAGTGAGGGAGAAGTAAGCTTGATCCTCCGGTGCTGACTCTAAACCTGGCCATGCAAAACTAGTGAAATCAGACCCCAAATAGCAAGTACCACAAAGGAAGCACGGAATGAAGAAACAAAACCAGATCTATAGCATGAGACGCATGAGCCAACAATCAATGGCATATGTCCCATCCATGACATTATGCGACACCCCTTCACCAAACAAGGACACGAAGTGTCCTATCATATCAAGATAGAATATGTTTGTTGATTATGGTCAAGCTAAAATATTCTGCATCGTAGTTTCAGTTCATAGCCAATCGTAATACAACAGCGCAACCCAACAACTAAACAACGACATGAGTTGAACCATCATGCTGCAACAATCTATGTCCCTAATTTCACTCAACAGAAAGCATAATACAGATGCAGAGATACAATAGGAGAAAATAATATAGCTTCAGTCCATGGAGTATCGTAACACAACAACGCAACCCAACAACCAAACAAGGACATGGGTTGAATCATCATGCTACGATAGCCCACTTTCCTGGCTAGGTACCTATACAAGTAAATTAGACGGCCAGTCATGTATTACGGCTTGATATATGATCTCTGGGTTATCCAAGTAATAAAATATATAAGTATCCTCAGATCGTGCCATAATCGAGCAGGGCTGGCTGAACCAATGATATACAAGCAAGAATATATGTAAATGATGCACCAGTCCCTCGCAAGAGCCCTGGGCTAATTAATAATCAGTAACAGTTTCAGGCTTTCTACAGGAAAGATACTGGCTCAGTATTATAATTAAATCCGATACTGCACTCCACTAGTGCGGATGATATACAGTATCTGTGGTGGCTAGCCTTTACTTCCAGCTAATTTTGGGTGGTTCGACATGCACGATCTCGATATACCGTTCCCTTCCAATACTCTACAATTAAGTTGCCTAGTTAACCCTAGGTTAGTCAGAATCTCATGCCGTAGTCACATAAATATTCCTTCTTAGATGTACCTTAAATACAAACACTCTTGATACGAATCCATATTGTCACTCGAAAGTTAAATCTGGATTCACCCAAGCATGATGCGCAATCAATACTATCTAGCTACGGCTAAAGTCACTGTCCAACTACTAGATCCGTGCATGAAAATAATTACATATATCACGTAGTAGGAGTATGTGGCATGACGACTCACTATATATATCAAGTAGCACTCTCGCTGCGATCAAGTGTATCAGCACGGATACAATAGTCACGATAAGAATAAGTTCTAGAATTAAGATCATGGACAAGTTATCATGTAGCAAGTTATTCAGGACATGATAGTCTAATACTGGTCACATCAATTTGTAACTTTATTATATCGATGCATGAGAATAAGAGTAGTGCGAGAACCCCTCGAGATCAAATCCAAAACCCTTAAACCAAACAAGAACCGGGTTGTAGAACGTCACCCGAGTTGAACTACGCCTCTTATTCTATCTGACGTATAATAAGGTGATCAAGAAAAAGTAATCTAATTAACAAGTAAAATAACATGTGCATACAGGGCTACATCTACATGGCTCAACGTGCGCAAGAAACAGTAGGCGCACAAAGCAAGTTGGCACACAAAACACATAGAACTAAGGTTGGCGTACAAACAACTAAAACTGGGCAGTGGCGCACAAACGACCAAAACTAGGCAGTGGCGCACAAAACAAGTTGGTGCACAAACGACTAAAACTGGGTTAGCGTACTTTCGAAAGAAAGTGCGCGAGCTACAAAGGGTGGCGCACTTTGTCAAGTTGACTAACACGACGCACTTGACAAAAGTGCGCGTGCAAGAATAAGGTGCGCTTTCACGGAAAGTGCGCGAGCAAGCTAGCTACAAGACAACACACAATCCGAGGTCAAAGCTCGACAGTCGAGAAACTCGTCAGTCGAGGAGCACACAAATCAATAGCACAGAAATCGAGAAACCAACCAAAGCTTCGTCCCTCAGGAAATGAAAAGGAAAAAGTGCGCGAGCTACCAAACGTAAGCAAAGTGCGTCGGTTGACGAAACAAAGGAAAAGTGCGTTAGATTGCCAACACGAAGAAAGTGTGTGGACTGGCTGTGGCGCACTTTCTCTCGGTTTTTCAAGGAGAACTTTGATATAATACGCACCAAAGTGCGCCAACTGAGTTTTTTCTCAAAAGTGCGCCACTGACTCAAGGAGTGTGACTGGCGCACTTTTGCTAGGAGACTAAGTACAATATGATTAGTACGTACGAAGAGTTGAGACAACACACAAATGCGTCCAAAGTGGAATATACGTATTTCTACGCCAAATGGGTTCTCTTGCATACTCTTCACAGAGCAGTGTTCTTCTTCTCTAGTAAGTTATTTGGTATACATATTGTATCAAGTTGTAGCACTGAACTTAGCTGGACTCGAAATCAAGCACGGCCAAAAGCAAAATTATATAAAATATGGTGCTCTAAACTATGAGCTAATTAGTTTTGTAAAACATAATGTTTTGGAAGATCAATCCCCAAGAAAGCAAAGATGAACCAATAGACCCATGCAAATCCAACCTAGAAAATCAAGAACAAGTATTAAAGATGAAGGAATGCTCGGTCTCAACAACATGAGCTAGAAATAAACAGCAATTATTAAGAATTAAAAGCATGCATAAATTCATGGTTCTTTTCTTGTGTAAGATGGACTTGCCTACGGAGGGAGAAAAAACCTAAGAGAGAGAAATGAAAAGGATATAATGAGCAGAGAGAGAGAGAAATGGGAATATATATAGGTTTAGGTTTGAGATATGGACCGTTGGACTACTCAAACCCATCCTAGCCACACATGCCACCAACCCAACCAAACCCACTCTTCTCCACAACTCACGGGTCCGGTCTAAACAAAGGCCAGACAAACAACCAACATGCGCCGAGTGCGCCAAAGACAACAAGCACCAAAGTGCGCCGGAAAAGGGGGCTAACAGAGGTGGATGAGCTGAGACGAGATGGCCTGATCAACTGCTCTTCAGCCCTCCACTGTCGCTATATTCGACGGTGGCCTGATCAACTGCGACGCCGAGTAGCCTAGACACTTCGGCCACCTTCTTTACTTCTCCGCCCCCAAATACTCCGGATCTAGTTACCTCAGATCCGTCCCCAGCCTCCAGCGCTCCGAGTCGTCGATGGCACAAATCTCGGGGCCACAATCGTCCTTCTGCGCCCGTCGAGCGCTAGCTCCGGCCGGAGCTCTGCCAACGTCTGGGTGCTCCATCGTCCTCAAAGGTCAGGGACGACGAGAGAAGGAAGTGGACACAAGAGAGAGGTGGACGACGGAGGAGGGCTGAGGCGAGGTGGCGCTATGGCGAGTGTTTTCTGCAAACTTTTGTTTTCTCGCCATGGTGTGGAGAGGAGAGGAAGAAAGCATGAGAGAGGAGAGAGAAGTGGGGGGGGGGGGGTGCGCCAAACCAAACCAGGTTCACGCGTGAGCTGAGGAGCAAAAATTTTCGGAATGCATCTCTGAAAACAACTTTTTGATGATCTCTGAAAACGACGTTCTGAGAGTTGCTTTTGAAATTTTTTTTTGGAAAGTTAACTTTGAGTGGTTGTTGCCAAACACATTTTTTGTCCTTTGATGAGTTTACACTCCCAAAACTTCCGTTTAAAATCCTAACCAAACAGGGCCTTACTCTTTTTCTTTTACAATTTACATAAACTACCAGTTGAGGAACTATAAGCCCATAGTTCATCATATGGTGGTTTCTGGAAATCACTAAGAAAATTTTGTAATATTAACTTAGGAAATCCAATATATGGGGAATCCTCTGTTTGTTCATGTATACCAAATGAAGGGGATAAAGATATTGGATGGTAACTTTGTTTTGGCATGTTGTATAGGATAGTTTACAGGTTGCTTAAACAAACATTATTGAAGCAAATCAATAGCAGATAGAGTTTAAACCATCCACTAAAGTACATGCGTCACTGCAGCCTCAAGCACTCAAAGTTGCAAGATAGTATGACGTGTATGCTTCATGCACAATCAAGTGTTCTAAGAACAAGATAGATGGAGGCATATATGCCTGCACATTATTTCATTTCGAACTATTGATTGGAGACTTAAAACGAGGATATTAATCCAATCTAAATTTACCAAACAGATTCTTAATGATTATTGATCCGAACTGAAATTGCCAAAACTCGAATTTATGTTCAAGTAGGTTATGACGTGTATTGAATGCCTTCTTTTATGAACGTGGTACCACCAATGAAGAAGAGCAATCACAAAAACACAAGGTTAATGTGTTTGGAGATACGTATTCGTCCACGACCGCACACTAGTTATTTATTATTTAGATAGATTTACAAATTATTTTATTATTTAGAGAGAGTTACAATTACAAGTAATTGTAGTTCTATTTATAACAAGAGATTAGTGTAACCACCGACTTCACTCTATATACCAAACTACCCCTACTAATTGATGTACAGACCAAACACATCCTACTCATGTATCGATACCTATACAAAAATATTTCTAGACACCTTCACCTTATACGGTTTAGGGTCTTGATGTACATTAGGGGATCTAATCAAAGCTCCACAATATCTAACATGTTCATAGTTATCAGAATATAGTTTAGTGCCTGAAATTGTATTATAAATAACAATGTTGCTTTAGAAAATAATGGATAGCGTTGTCCAGTACTTATATGAAACTGTATCCAATACTCACAACACACATTTTTATTGAAGTGTTCATCTTTCCATTTCACTCTTTGGCTTATGTGTCATCGAGGTGAATTCAATTCCCTAGAAAATTGTATCATCTTAGACCATTCTCTAGATTATAGGCTGGGGAAGTTAGAGGGTGCTCCTTGGTCAGCTGAGTTTAAACTGCATATTCAAAAGGTAGGTCTACCTACCTACCTACCTACCTACCAACTGGTCCCTAGGTTTTATGGCATTCTCTCTCATCATGCTCATAGCTAGGAATTTGGTTGGTCATACAAAATATAGGGTTGATCTTGTGTCGACAATCATAAAAGCTTGTTAAGTCTTTTGATGGAGCTTTCTTGTGCTCGACACGACAGTTGACCCCATTCTGGTGGGAGAAGGCTTCAATGATGATTATGATTCATGTTTCTAGAATGTGTGAGAAACAAAATGTTGAGCAAATTGCAT
The DNA here is from genome assembly GCA_036927795.1 of Iris macrosiphon. Taxonomy (NCBI): domain Eukaryota; kingdom Viridiplantae; phylum Streptophyta; class Magnoliopsida; order Asparagales; family Iridaceae; genus Iris; species Iris macrosiphon. Next base: position 93,771,964 of record JAYESA010000007.1, on the reverse strand, counting down.
GAGTCTGATAAGGGTGCAGAAAAATCAATTTTATCTAATGGACAAATTGCCTATATGTTTTGGTAAACCATATTTCTACATGTAGAGTGAAAATTTCAGCACAGATTTTTCTTATATTGTTTTCTTTCCGGTTCTGTCCCCTCATATTGGTTTTTAAGGTCTGCTAGTTTCACTTCAGCATGCTCAAATCAACTCGACATGAAGGGAGAAAACCTGACATTCAGAACTATAGTTCGTTAATTAAAAGTGTGTTTTCAGGTGTTTAATTACTTAAAAAGTTGACATGATCAATCCCACTTTATTACATTCAACTTTCAGAATAAATTCTTTGTATATGATTGATATGTTTTCTGATTCCTGAACGAACCGAAGGATCTATTAATGATAACATGACTTTATTGATATCTCTTTAGATTATTGCTTTTAAGGTTGTGTTTGGTTTGGTGGGAATTGAGGGAAATGAAGTGAAAGTGTTGCATGTAGAAATGGATTCCATTTGCATAGATCAAGTTTCATTTTCTTTTTCTTTCCCTCGCCTCCTTCGCGACAAAAAAACAAAGGATCTTCGAAACTATATTGTAATCATTTGAAAAAACAGGTCATGTTTCTTATTCATTAATAAACAAAAGACTGAACATGTTTTTATTTACGCATGAGGTTGACAATGGTACTAAATTTGATAGCTATTTGACAATGGTACCATCAGTCTGAAGTTACGTCCTCCATGTTGTCTTGGAATATTCTTGCTGTTTAGTTTGGTGCCAAGATGGTGGCTTTGTTTTACTATATAGAGATGCTGTGTCCACCTTTGTTATTAAATTTAGATTGCCACCCTCAGTTCTAGAAAATTAAACCACCCTGTATAACCAGTGCAGCAAAGTATAAAGCTCCCAGTAGCATTTGATGGAATTTACTGCTTACTAAAGATTTTGGCAACTAGTTTACTAAATTCTGAAGAACTTAAAAGTTCTATTGGAATCTGAGAAGAAAATGAAAATAAGTTTAAATTCAAGGTGATCTTTTAAAACTGAACATCCCTGGAGGTCTGAGTATTCAAGCTATTTCAGTTCAATCTAAATTAGAATGAAGATGACTGAGAAGAAGGATCCATAACAAAACTAATATCTTTGATCTAATTTGCTATCCAAGTTACAGTGGTACATGAAGGCATGTATCAAATTTTTTGTCATGTACCATGCAGTTCTTCTTACTGAAGCCCTTTACATACCAAGTAGGAAAACATAAATTTCTGTTTGTTACTTTTACCTGCACATTTGCACCGTAAATGTGACGTCAGTTTTCGTGCCCCCTTTTTCTTCTTTTTTGCAACTACGTTACTACATCTTGTTGCAGTGGTGCTGTTACATGCTCTTAACAAATGAATGTTGGAAGTCCATAAAACATGATTTGTTTTGCAGAATTCTTTATTTTCTGCTTTGCACTTCAATTTGGATAGAGTGTAATTGAATCTCTTGTTAGTTTTATTTGCCTTGTAGTAAGAAAAATTTAGCCAGCTAGAGCACCATTGGTTACTAATTCCTTAACCACGATATTTTCAGGTCTTCCTATGCTTTGGTAATTCAGTTGCCTCGACCCGTTTCATGCTGCAAGATGAGTTTAATATACAGACAACTCAGTGTGATAACTGCATCATTGTACTCTCTCCCCCCTCACCCCCCACCCCCTATGTATTTGGAACAATACCAATAATCTAATTACTGTTTTACTTGCAACATTCTGCAGGGTTTCATGTTCTGCCTGCAACAACTTGCATGCATTTTCTCCATTGTTGCATGCATTGTGGGAAGTGAAGAACTCTCGGAAGCTTCCCAAATATTGAATTGTTTGGCCGATTTTGTCTACTGCACGTAAGACCAATCTCCCAGTGCCTTGTTCAGTTGCTAACCCATGTTAGAGATCTTAATTAACCTTTTTTTTGCATTTCCTTGTAGGGTCTGTGCATGTATGCAGGTAAATAAGATCAAATCTAGTTTGTATACCAACTCACCTTTCATATAACACTACCTAAGCAACAATACTTTGATGTTGCAAGTGCAGACACAGCATAAGGTGGAAATGGACAAGAGAGACGGAAAGTTTGGGCCATCCCCGGTGATGGCCGTGCCCCCTGTGCAACAGATGTCGCGCATTGATCAGCCCATCCCACCTAATGTTGGATATGCCCCACAACAAGGATATGGACAGCCTTATGGGTACCCACCACCAGGCCAGGCCCAGGGCTACCCACCTGCTGCATACCCCCAGCCTAGTGGATACCCACCGCAAGGGTATCCTCCAGCTGGTTACCCCAAGTAAATGTCAGATTTCGTAAGTCGCAGAAGATTTGAGTTTTATGGTTATGCCCATCATATAACCAGTTTACGAATTTCTTTGGTTTTCCTTTAGTATGAATCTTCCAGTGAGCTGTGGTATTGTGCAAGTTTAGCTGAGACAAGTGGATTATAATATTGATATATTAATTGTGCACATGAAATGACTTGTTTTTTTTATTTATCAGTTATTGAAATAAAAAATTGGAGTGGACAATGCTTGTATGTAGACTTTGTTTCCATCAAGCTCGGTTGTGATGGCTCTGCTACTTGATGTTTTATTACAATACTGTGTAGAAATACAATACTGAAAATTACTTTTTGCTGAAAATGACGGGTACTTTGAGAAGGAAGGCGCACTGTAGAAAATGATTCAATTTTGGCAGTCTTAAGACTCAAAATTTTGGGTCCTTTGGACTCTAAAATTTTTGTTAGTCCTAAAGTCATAAGTGTTTAGGATTGTCAAAATTTTGACATTTTCAAAGATCAAAATTTGTTTAGGAATGTCAAAATTTTGACAATTTTTTCTATGCAAAAGACTGAAAATATTTTGGCAGTCTTTTCTGTGCAAATGACTTTGCTGTCCTACTAAAAATTTACGGTGGCCCTTGAGAATCATTTAAACTCTCGTTTGTGCCCTTTGGAACAAAACAACTAGAGACTTTGCCCTTAGTGTTATTTGCTAGTTTGATTGTTTGAGGTTAAAGGATCCTTCTCAATCCTCTTTAGTGTGTATAGGTGTTCTTTCAGGTTTTTTATGAATTATTTTCTTTTACTTTACACTGAAAGCAGATAAACATTTTCTTTGATATATTACTTTTATCATTGTATGTTTGTTGCAAAAGATTACCGAGTGTCGTGAGTTTAACATTTTGTTGCACAGGACTCATTACTTTAGATTATCTAACTAACTCTTGTTTTGAAATTTGTTTTTTTGTTTTTGTTTGTGTGGGTAAAGTTATGTGTTTGGGTGTCTCTAGAACTCTCATGCCTCCACAATTGAGGTTGAGAGAAAACTATATATGACCATAGGTGCTTTCGGCTTTTTATCATACAATTTCAATTCAAAGTGCCTTTTTTTTTGGACTATGCTTCATATCTCTATTATTATAATATGACTTAGAAATGTCTCAAAAATGAATAGTCTAAACCGTGGGTATATATATATATATATATATATATATATATATATATATATATATATATATATATATATATATATATTATGAAAATAAATTTGGCATTTATTATACAATTTCAATTCAAGGTAGTTTTCGGCTTTGTTTCGTATTTATAGTAAAAAATAGGGACGGAAGGGTCCTATTTCACTTCTCTAGAACATTTTGGATATGCAAAATAAATTGGAGAAGGGAAAAGAAACATGATTTTAGGTTCATATTCAACCACCAAAATCCTACTATCTCAATTACAAAAGATTCAGGCCACTGTCATGTTCCAAAAATCTAGTGGTTTGGAATTAACTTCACCCTAGTCCTCTGCTAACTTCTAGCAAGATGGTACTTACGTCAGTTCCCATGCGCATGTAAAGTCTTCATTTGCTCTTTTTCCATCAAGCTGATCATAGAGCCTAGCTAAAGTAATGCTTTGACGCAGGCCTCAACGACCTTCGTCGGATAGCCAGAGCCCCAGAGCCAAAGGTGTTCCTTCATGCAATCCATAATCGACCTCACAACCGGAGGCTAAGTCTCTGATCCGTGCCGTAGGGGCTAGCCGCTTGGTCCAGTGGGTCGATGGAGTGGGTTCACGTACGCCGAAGCTACTCGTGCAAATACTGTTAATTAAAATATACTTTGTATTGTATATATAATCAGAAATACAAATAAATGTAAATTAATAATCTGATCGATACCGAGGCTTGAACTTGGTTCAATGTCCTCAAGACAATATTTGTCCCGCACAGATGCTTACGGTTTAATGACGTAAGTCTTCCAGGATACAACGATACTCCTCCTCCGGTAGCTGCATTTCAAACTGCAGGAATTTGTCGTAGCAATGGAGACAATTTCTCTTTCTCTCTCTCTTGAAATGAATGTTTGATGTATGAATTAGTGAATGAGTCTAATATGACCCACCTTTTTATAAATAATGAAGAGACAAATAATGAATAGACACAATGTTTGGAAGTGACACACATATTCCAATAGACACCTATTCCAATATTCATTCAAAATTTTCAACAATCCCCACATGAATAAATATTTGATTATGCATAATGCAAACAAAATGCAGACTCAATGTAGACGCAGTACAGACAGAGAGAGATCATTTGAAAAGTTATTGTATCAGGATAGGTAACTTTTGGCCTTGAACCTTCCCTTGTGAATATTTATCGAGTTTACTAGCGATCCAGTGAACATGATGTCTTGAACTATTCAGGTAATGTTGTAAACTTGAATCAACAAATATACACAACTCTTTTTCGACCAAAATTGTTTCTATTTATTTGTTCATTTTGACCCTAAACATATGCCTGGTTTCATGAGTGTTCTTAGAGAATTTAACCTTATAATTCTCATAAAAGTGGCTCCACTTCCACACTCACATAGGGGACTTCCTAATAAGAGTAACCTGCTATACTCCACTTGAATTTCAAGTCATAAGAATCATTAAAAGCAAACCTTACCCTAGTATTGTTCGCAGACCACACCGTTATCTATCATCCTAGAGAATGGTAGGAGTAATTAAATACTAACTAGTGTCATTTCAGAATTTTACATAATTAGGTTGTCCCTTTAAACCTAGATCTTGGGATCTCCAGTTAACTAGGTTGAGTTTTTCTTTATGAAATTTCTTTTATCATAGGCTTCGAGCCCATTCTCCTTGATGACTTATAAACTTGCTTTCTTGTCAAACTTTAGTTAGTGGATCTGCAAGGTTTTCCTTTGATTTAACATAATCAATCGTGATTATGCATTAGAGAGAAGTTGCCTAACGGTATTGTGACATCTCCTGATGTGTCTTGATTTACCGTTATAAATATGTGACTCTGTGCTATACCGATAGCAGATTGACTATCACAATGTATACAAATTGCTGGTACAGATTTTGGCTATATTGGAATATCCTCCAAGAAGTTTCGAAGCCACTATACTTCTTCACTTGCTTTATCCAGAGCTATGAATTTAGATTCCATAGTTGATCTCGCTATGCACGTTTATTTTGAGGACTTCCACGATATTGATGCACCTCTAAGTGTAAAGACATATCCACTTGTGGATTTTGAGTATTTAGTATAAGATATCCAATTTGCATTACTGTACCCTTCGAGTACAACTGGATATCTAGTATAGTGCAATCCATAATCTTTGGTATATCTTAGATATCTGAGTACTCTAATGATTGCCTTCCAGTGATTTTCTCCTAGATTACTCATATATCTACTCAGTTTATTAACTGATTGAGCTATGTCTGGTCGCGTACAGTTCGTGATATACATTAGGATCTCAATTATACAAGAATATTCCACTTGTGAAATACTTTCTCCGGTATTCTTCATTAAATGAAGATTTAGATCTACTGGAGTTTTTGTAATCTTATTATCGTTTTGATTATATTTCTCTAAGATCTTCTCAATGTAATAAGATTGAGATAATATTAGCTCATCTGGCATTTTAGAAATCTTAATTCCTAATATAACATCTACAACTCCCAGATCTTTAATATCAAAGTTTTTTATTATGATCTTCTTTGTGTCCTAGATCATGTTATGGTTACTGTCTATTAACAATATATCATCCACATATAGGCATATAATAACATATCCAGTTTTTGTGTTTTTAGAATATACACATTTGTCACACTCATTAATTTTGAATCCATTTGACATAATTACATTATCAAACTTTTGGTGCCACTGTTTAGGCGCTTGTTTAAGTCCATAGAGAGACTTAACTACTTTGTACACCTTTCTTTCTTTACTTGCTACTATGAATCTGTTAAACCCCAGATCTAGAATACTGGAGAACGGGGGCAGACTAAGCTAGCTACGTATTCCAGAGTACTTAATACCCCAAAAATACGGCCACGGCTGTCTAAGACATGTGAGGTTTACTCTACAATCCAAAGGTCAATCCTGGGTCAAGCAATCCTAGGTGTCTCAGTCGCAACGAATCAATAAGTTACAAGATATATAATCATCAGACATACAATAGTAAGACGTCCCAAACTATACATACAAAGATGATCACGAAACTAGTTACACAAAATGGAGAACTAGCAAGAGTCTAAGTCATACATGATCAACTCTAGCTATAGTCTAGAATACGCTAATCATACCATGCCCGTAGGCTGAATGTCACGTTCCAAAATATGACATAAACACGTGCTTGGTGGCTAAACGCCTCAAAAGAATAATATACAGATACTAGTGGGCGAATGAAGAAGAAATCCACTCATATCCTTTAATGCTCCTGGTTGTCACCATCTTGAGGAAGGTACGGTAGATCCTCGGGCACGGCTGCGAAACTTGGCCATACAAAACAAGTGGGGGTCAAAACTCCAAACAACAAAGTACCACAAAGAAGCCAAGCTTATGAACTAAAACCAGCAAACATAGCAGCAACAAAAATAAGTTAAAAAATACAGAAAATAACTGAATCATAAAAAGTATATACGAATGAATGAATATAAAAAGGTAAAATGGTACAAGAGCTGGTAAGATCAATCAGTCAATCATGGCCAATCAAGACCTACGGCTTGCTATCATTAACTAACCAAGGTTATCACAAGTCCTCGTTACTAGCACGTGCACTTAAGATTTTTTGTTCGGTCACATGCCCTGTAGACTATCTAGGTTATCTAGGCGAAAGATATATATATATATATATATATATATATATATCTTTCGCCTAGATAACCTGGATAGTGCAACACTTGACGGTGTGCTGGAAGTGTGCCCCTAATGACGTAGAGCTCCAAATCCATCAGGTATGGATGGGATAACGAGATTGAATGTAACACGGAAACCTCTTTCTAAATGCTTCTAGGTTATTAATCTAGTTCATTATCCTGGACAGTTAATTAAGGATTTTCGACCGTGGTGCCCAAAAATCTTTCCTTAGACATGATGCAAGACTGAACATTAGCCTGAACAATCATGTACAAAAAAAAATTAACCATGGAAAATAAGTCAGGAATTAATAGGTGCTACTACTAGCCATAATCCAGACAGTACTGCAAGAATCTCTAGTCATGAGTATGCTGCTTCGAGCCACTATCATGAATATCAGTATAATATTTACGTGAACATGGGCACAAAGCCCCAAGCTACATTACATGCACTAACACAAGTTAAAGGCAAGTAAACATTATGTATAATATCCCAAAATTAAGTCAAGAAAGCAAAATAATTGAAGAATATAACAAAGTTGACAAAATAATCAAACATATAAAATTGCGCAAAACTTAAGTTTTGACACATTTAGAAAACTGGGCATAACTCTCTTATCCGAACTCCAAATAAGATGATTCAAAGAGATTTGTAAAGCCAAGTCAAAGATTTACAACTTTCATATTTTAAGTTTTTCGAGATTCTAGATACAAAAATAGCTAAACAGGCAAAAAACTATCCTGGTCAATATGCACGTGCAGTGCACTTTGTGTGGCCAAAAATCTGTGCGTGGCACGAATGGTGCACACGACGTACTGCATGCGACATAAAATCTATATACGGCGCACTGTGCATGGCAGAAAATCTTTGTGCAGCGCACTGCGCGCGACAAGAAAAAAATGCGTGCGGCGCACTGCGCGCGACAAGAAAAAATGTGCGCGACGCACTGCACACGACAAGAAATCTATGCACGACGTACTACGCGCGACACTTTTCATCTTCCTTGCCAGACATGTCCGAGAACACGAATTATTTTAGAATTTCTTTTGGCCATAAAACCTTTGATTTAAATGAAAATTCAGATTTTCAAAAGTTAATTTTGTATAAAATTGAAAGATCTACAACATAGAAAAATTAGTTTTGAAGGTTTTGAAAGTTTGACAGATCAATTCCAAGAAAACCCTAAAAACACAAGTTTTTCAAACCTAGATCTTCTCAAAACCATAAACCAAAAGTAAAAATGCCAAGAACTAAAGTTGTAGAGAATACAAAAGAGAACATTTTTTATCAAACACATTCATAATTTAACCAAATATGCATAAATCCGAAAATGGGTAGTTTCTCCACTTATGCAAGATGTACTTGCCTAAGGGTTTTCTCTTATGTGAAGGCTTGGGGAAGAAAAGAAAGAGAAGAGAAAAATGAAAGATGGGAAGAAGAGAGAAAGAAAATAAGTTATATATGAAAGTTTGGGTTAATGGTGACCAGTGGATTCTTGCCAATCCATGCCACCACTCCTAAACCAATCCTATCCACACAAACAAAACCAAGTGCCTAGTGGATAATATTTGTGCAAGTAAACCAATTGTCCAATGGGTAAGAACCATGCATTAACATTGATCATGTTTTATCTAAAGCAAAGCAATAATTAGTAAATGTATGAAATAAATTATACTAAAAATACTTGCGTATCTCGGATACAAAAATTCATATGGTGAGAGGAGTCTAACAACTCTCCCCTCATTAGAAAAATTATGTCCTCGAAATTTTAATAAGGCACAAAATCTAGCAAAAATCATGAAATCATGCTATCGAGGATAACAAATAAAAAAGAAAATAGTACAATCTAGGTAATGCATATAGCAAGATAATCACACACAAGCCAGGAACGAGATATGAGATATACGAAAAGTATACCTCATGAGTCAAACAAATACGGGTAACAAGCTTGGATATTATCCTCACGCTCCCAAGTCGACTTGCCACGTGAGTGATGCCCTAAAGCAACACAGACTAGATGGATAGTCTGTTCTTGAGAACCTTCTCCCTCCGGTCCAAAATGGAAATAAGCCTCTCCTCATACGAAATATCTAGGACATGGCTTGGATCCAGAATATATAGTCATAAGTGAGTACATGAAACACATTATGTATCTCGCGAAGCGATGATGTAAGAGCGAGATAATAGGAAACATCTCCAACTCGCTCGAAGATATCGAACGGACCAATAAACCATGGAATAAGCTTTTCCCGTACCCCAAATCTGATAACTTCTCGGGTAGGTAAAATATGAAGGAATACATAGTCGTCGACAGAGAACTCAAGAGAATGATGATGCAAATATGTCCAATGACACTGACGATCCTGAGCCACTATAAGATGCTTTATGATCTTCCTGACTACCTCAACCATCTATGCTATCATCTCCGGGCCAAGCATCTTTCTCTTGCCCACGTCATCCCAAGATAACGGTAATCTACATCTTCTGCCATATAATGCCTCAAAGGGGGCCATCTTAATACTCGCTTGGAAGCTGTTATTGTAGGATAACTCTACTAAATACAAGTGATCCTCCCAAGAACCACCAAAATCAAGAGTACATGATCGATGCATATCTTCAAGAGTCTGAATCGTACGCTCCGACTGACCATCTGTCTGAGGATGGTAGGATGAACTTAACTTCAGACGGGTACCCAAACTCTGCTGAAGGCTCTGCCAAAAATGAGACGTGAATATGAAATCCCTGTCTGACATGATACTGACTGGCACTACATGCAATCTGATCACCCATCTTAAATATATCTCAGCTAACTACTCGGTTGATATGACCCACCCTGAAAGGAAAAAAGTGGGTAACTTTCGTGAGTTTATCCACTATGACCCAAATAGCATCTCTGCCAGCTAGGGATCCAGGAAGACTTGTCACAAAATTTATGGTAATATATTTCTACTTCCATTCTAGAATTGGTAAAAGCTATAGAAGTCCAGTCGGTCTCTGATGCTCAGCCTTAACCTGTTGGCAAAATAAACATTGAAAGACAAACTGGGCTATCTCCCTCTTCATTCAATTCTACCAGAAATGCTGACGAATATCCTGTAACATCTTCGTTCCTATTGGATGAAAAAAATACTGAGAACTGTGGGCTCTAACATAATCTTGTACCTGATATCTCCACTTGGTATGCAAAGACAATTCCTAAACCGGAGAGCCCCACTGTGAATGCTCAACTCTTCTCTATGCCTTGCCTCATACTCTGCTCTGAGTCGTTGAAGCCGGACATTGGTTAACTGTGCTGCTCTGATCCTCTCTACAATGCTGGACTGAATCTGCAAACCAACCATTAATGTTGTGTCACAAGAAAGTACTACCTCTATGCCCATCCCTTGAAGATCTTCCAAGATCTTGCACTACGATGTCAAGACGTAGGCCCCTGCCCTTCTGCTCAAAGCATCTGCAACGATATTAGCCTTCCCGAGATGATACTGATGGTTAAGATCGTAATCCACTAATAGCTCTAGCCATCTCTATTGCCTCATGCTAAGATCCTTCCTAGTGAACACATACTTCAAACTCTTGTGATCAGTAAAAATTTCCACTCGATCTCCATACAGGTAATGCCTCCAAAGCTTGAGTACGAACACTACTATGACTAAATCTAAGTCATGTGTCGGATAGTTCTTCTCATGTTCTCGAATCTGCCGAGACGCATAAGCTATAACTCTGCATGCTGCATAAGAACACATCCCAATTCTTTGCCTGATGCATCTGACCATTCAAAACTGTGAGCCCCTAGACCCATCAAGAAGTGTCAAAATGGGTATTGTAACCAACTTCTACTTAAGTTTCTCGAAGGAAGCTTGACAAGCATCTGACCATTCAAAACGCACATCCTTATGCATAAGCTGTGTCAAGAGGACAGAAATCCTAGCAAAATCTGCCATCAACCGCTGGTAATAGCATGTCACGACCCGCACCAAGAATAAGGGCACTATCACCTCCACTTTTGCAACTAAGGGTAATTTGGTAATTTGTCCTAGTTATTTATTTTTAGGAATATAATATTAATTTTAGTGGGTCATGTATATTTATTTGATGCTTGTATTAGTTATTTAATTATTAGAGTGCTATATTTAATTAGAGGCTTGTAGCATTTAAGTTAGTTAGTGGGCTAGCCTATTTATTTTGACTTGACATTAGTGGACCTAAATTAGACTTGTCTTGACAAATAGTGAGGCCCAACTTGGAGCCAAGCCCATTAGTTATTCTACTAATTTAATTAAGGAGAATTACTTTAATTACAATAAGTTAGAGACTTCCAAAAATATTCTTTCTTAATTATTCCTCATGTTAGCATGTAGGGGCATAGTGGTCATTGAATATTGCTTGGAGAGGGGGAACTTGGGGCCAACCATATATAGGCCTCTCTTTCTCTCTCTTCTCTCATTGGCTCATTCATTCTAAATCTCAAATTCTAGATCCCCAATTTCTCATTTTTCCTCCATTGATTTTCTATACAAATTTACCACCAATTCCTTCTCAAATTTATCACTCTTGGAGCCTTGGAGCTTGGAAAAGCAAGGAGCATAAGGAGAGGGAGCTTTAGAGCAAAAAATCGTGTCCGAATCGTGTCCAATTGCATTTTCATTGGGACTCCATCTCCCAATTGGTAATTCTTGAATTTTTTTCTTATTATAACTTCTTAATCATGCATTTGACCAATAGGAATCACCCCATGGTATAGGACTACCTATAGAAACAATTTCTATGCTAATTGGTTGTGTATTGTGTCTTTTACAAGGTAATTTGTGTCCATTTTTGGAAAATTATAAGATTGATACATCAAGTGTGTGTCATGAGACTAATTTAGTCTAATTAAACTTAAATCGGGATTATGTGACTAGATACGTGTCCACAAATGGATACGAGTAGGCCGTATCATGATACAGTGCGATACCATGTGATACGTGGCTTATTTTGTGTGAATTGGTGTTGTTCTCCTTATTTTTTATTGTATTTAGTTCTAATAGCTAATATTATATATGATTGATATCTAGGAATGCGTATTTGAGGAGAATCGTGGGTTTTGGCACTTCATTGGGTGCGTATCAAGAGTATCTTGACTTATGCACACTAGGTATTTATAAAATCGATTACTTAATGTCTAGTGTGTGTTGGGTAATAGAGTGTGCACTGACATGTGCAGGTGGTATTATGTTTGTGTCTAATATATCCTAGTGGGTTGATTGTCATGAGTGTTCATAATCCATATTAGTGTTATTAGTTATAATTCTATGTTTAGATATGTGTGGTTATCGGGTGTGAGCATAGAGAGGTGAAGTAGATGACTGTGGAAGAAAATAGAAACTGATGTGCTGTGTAAGTATGGGGTGCTCAGTTTATAGTAGGTATGTACCCAACAATAACTGTGTGGTGCAGGCTCAAGGGCAGGTCAGGAACTATTAAGTGCCTGTGGCTATTTACAAAGAGGGGAGTGTAGGTTGGACCGCAGATTCTGAAGGTGGATTGGGTTATTGCAGCTCAGGATTCATGATCTTGGGAATTGTAGTTAGTTTTGTAAGAATTTAGAGCTCAGTTAGTATAGATATCTGGGGGGTTACAGGATGTGAAGAGGGGGAAACTGCATTAGTAAGCACTGTAGTTACATGTTTGTGAAGGGGTATTGAAGAGTGTATCCATTAGTGAATGCCTAGTATGTGTGTGTTTATAGTGTGCTCTATATGAGGAAAGTGGTAGAAATGTAACCCAGGTGAGGGTAAGAGTATGTAGGTGTAGTTGTGGGTTCATGTGTATAGGTAAAGGGGGAAACATTAGGTTTAGTGCATATCGGGTTTCAGGAAAACAAGTGAACCCTAGTTCACTTGAAATCAGTGTTGCAATGTGATGGGGTAATATCTGGACTCGGGAATGGCATTGGTGATTGTAGTTCAACTGCAAACTAGAGATGGGGGTAGGGGTATCAGGCCTAGTCCAGACCTGAAACAAAGAAAAGCATAGCATGCAGTCTAGTATGGGAACTTTCAAGTTAATATGTGATATCAGTGGTTAATTTGGAGAGACCTGTGTGTAAGGACTAAAGGAATTTGTTGCTCAGTTGTGAGAGCACTAGGCTTAGGTGAAACAGTGCAATATGGTAGGGTTTTGGCTTAGCCCAGTCGCAGTGAAGGATTCCTGCTTGCACTCAGTTGCAACTTCAGTAATAGATGTTTGATCACCTGTTCAGAGGTAATCTGGGCAGTTAGATAATTAGATGAAGGTGTGTATTCCATTGGGTTGTGAGTGTCAATTGGATGGGGATTTCTGTACTATACAGTAAGGTGTTGAGTATCACAGGTAGGTCTGATAGAAAGTTAGTGTTGTTGGTTAGTAATGTTAGTGTGTGATGCTGAGTATTGATATGTAATTTAGTATCAGTGGTCACTTGAAGTATATCAATTAGTATACTTTAGTTAGCAAATTGTATGAAACCAATAGAGTTAAGTTAGTTAGGTTGGTAAGTTAATGTATATGTGTAGTTAGTTTTGTATATTTATACTAGTATGGTGCTTATAGGTGGGTATTGTAATTCAGACCATGCCAGGCTCAGGCAATAGGGAATTCAGTATGAAGTTATTGTGAGGAAAGAAGTGGAAGGAGTGCAGTGAGAAAGTTAGGCTTTGCAGTGGCAGTAGGTGTTGCATTGCAAGGAAAGTGCACTATTGCAGACACCAAGGTGAAGCCTGCACTCCAATCTGCAGGCAGTGAGTGCACTGCTATTGCAGGGGTGAATATAGACAATCTGCAGGCAGTGTTGAACTAAAAATAGTATGGAGATGAGGGTATGCACAACAGGACATGAGGGAGAGGGGCAACTACAGGTGCAGGAGTTAGGGCAGACTTATGAGCATTGCAGGCACATCTCAAGCTGTGTAGTGCACTAAGGTGCACTGTGTGTGCAGGTTAGGGTAGTAGGCCAACAAGTTGCTGCCTGGGTTTGTAGCAGATGATAGGGTGAGTTGTACTGCAGGTTGCTTTGCCAAAGGTGGCAACAATAATTGTAACCTCCGATTTCCAAATTCCCGAAATATTTAGATTTTTAAATTATTTTTATACCAAGTTTATAAAATATTTTCTCCTTGAATTCTTGTATTTGATTTTGAACAATGTTTGATTTTAGAAGGTAATTTAAATTCTTTTATAAAAATCATTTTTTCTAAATGTCGATTTATCATAAATTAAATAGATAAATAATAAAATATATATAATACTCTAGCTTCGAATATTTATTGGCTTGAAATCATAAAATTATTTATTTAATAAAATTTTTTGAAGGACTAGTTGTTTTCATAATAAATTTTCATATCCATTTTGGATTAGTAAATAAATAAATTACATATTTTCTAGGGTTTGAAATATGGGTTTAATTAGTAGCTAATTTGGAAGCCTCTTAAAACATTTTTCTTAAATTATATTTTTTATTTTTTACCAGTTACCGTCTCCCATTCACACCCTCATTTTTCCCACATGAAAACTCATTCATATCTTATCTGGGCCATTCATTATTTGGGCCAATCCTCACCCTTTATCCCACACCCTCTCTCCCTATTTAAAGTCTCTCATCACCATTCCCAAGAAACCCTAGCTAGCCTTCACAAATCCCCACAAGCCAACAAGCCAGCAAGCCCTAATCCCTACATTTGGGAAAACCCACCCCCTCTCTCTCTCCTCCGTCTTCCTAAACTACAGCTGAACTTCTTTTCTTCATCTCTTCTTCTCCATTTTTTTCCACCATTCTTCTTCTTCTTCTTCTTCTTCTTCCTTTCTTCTTCTTCCCTGAAGAAGACCCGATCGGCCGGCTTCACCGACCCTACGGCGGCTCCGGCTACTTCCCCGTCGACCCACTGTACAGCACTTCCTCCGTCGACCCGGCTGTGCGTCGTCCGTCAGCAGCTGACTACACAGCAGCCCCGCTCGTTCAGGCCACTCCAGCGGCTGCCACTCCCCGCAGTTTCGTCAGCAACTTCACCACCCTTCGTCAACCACGTCCGCCTCCCCAACGTCAAGATCTGCGCCCTCCTCCTCATCTGCATCTTTGTCTACGATATTTTCTGGGTCTTCTTCTCCGAGCGCCTCTTCGGGGCCAACGGCATGGTCTCCGTTGCCATGCAGAAGGCCTCCAACCCCGTGAGGACCGTCGCCGACAGCCTCAGCCTCCCCGGCCTGCAGATGGTCGTCAAGAAGCTGGAGATGCCCGTCAAGCTCGTCTTCCCAAGGAACCTCCTCGGCGGGATAGTCTCCGGTAGCAATGTCGTGGACTACATGATGCTCGGACTCGGAGACATGGCTATTCCTGGTATGCTTCTAGTGTTGGTTCTCTATTTTGATCATCGAAAGAGGAGAGGTACTGGCAATCTGGTGGATACGATCTCGAAAGGGCCCAAGTATGTATGGTATGCATTTTGGGTATGCAGTTGGGATGGTCACTGCCTTAAGCTGCTGGGATCTTGTCTCAGTCTCCTCAACCTGCTCTTCTTTATTTGGTTCTTTCAACTCTAGGGCCAGTTCTTTCGTCTTGTGGGCAAGAAGAGAATTGCAGGAACTATGGGAAGGATCCGGGATGACTTCCAGTGTCAAGGCTCACCAAATGGAGGTTCTATAGTCAGTATACTAATGCCGTATATTCTTATATATAGAGCTTTGTGGAACTTCTTAGATTAGGAGAAGCCCACCGCTTTGCTGCAAATACAAAGCTAAATACAGAATTATCTTGCAGCCATGCAATTCTTATGGTGCATGTTAAGAGGTCTGTCAAGGAAAGGCATGAAGGTGATGTAGGCTATTCTAGACAGAATGGAAATGCCTCTCCATTGGTTTCATCTTTCAGGCCACCTATTGTGAGAAAGAGCAAACTTGTTGTTGTAGATCTAGCAGGGTCAGAACGAATAGATGAGTCAGGAAGCATGGGGCATACACTAGAAGAGGCAAAGTCTATTAACCTATCACTGAGTGCATTGGGAAAGTGCATTAATGCACTGGCTGAAAATAGTTCACATGTTCCATTTCGTGATTCAAAGCTTACAAGACTTCTTCGAGATTCATTTGGAGGTACTGCGGGACCTGAGGACTTGGACGCGATACCGGATCCCCGTCATCAGCAGCCGCACGCAGGACTGTCGGATTCTCCAGACAATACTCTGGGACAGGACATTGGTATTGACAGCTAAGGACCCAAGACGAGTACATTCTCTGATTAGTTTCTAATTTATGATATCTCCTATGTTCACTGTATCTAGTGTAGATATCCATGCTCTTGACACGCTGGTTACACGGATTGGTGTAGACGGATCTCGTCATGAGATGTTATTCCTTATTTATGGTGTAGCTTGTACAAGTCTTGTTTTATTGATATCTTGTGCATGTACAGACACTGATTTCCGGGGAGATTTGCTACCTCCCTAGGGAATCCCGTGCCATAGCGTACCATGATTTGATCTACTATACCAGTCGGGGGTTTGGGGAGTATTTTAGTGTAGATATGTGATCATACCCAACTTTTCATGCATCATAGCTCACCCCACATCTCACGTCGGGTGCGGCCTGACCATCTCCATGCTTCATAGCTGTTACGTATGATTAGCCTGACCTCTACATGCATCATAGCTAACCAACGGTTAGCCTGACCTTCCATGAATCATAGCTAATCACATGTAACCAGCCTGATCAAGTTCCCAAGCCGATCACATGTTAAAGCTAGTACTCACACACTTAGTCATAGGTTTCTTGCTCATTGACATATTGTTTCTTTTCCTGCATTTACTTACAGTATTTCCAGTATTTCTTTCATTGTACATTTCTCGTACCTATACATGCATCTGGTATATTTCCATCTAGAACTGCTACATAGTTTATGTCATTTATATAGAACTGCTATTTAGAGATGTACTTTGCTCCTTCCTGACTGGAAAATATTTTTCCAACTGTGACCTTAGTAGACTGGTTTCTGACACACTTGAGGATTGGAAGTTAACGATTGCAGGTATGATTTTTTGTCGTTAGACTTGTCTTGTATTTCTTGCTTGCCTTGATATCTCATCGTGCTTTAGTTTATGTGATTGAGTATTTCTAGCATTATTTTATGATATCCACGTCTCCTTATGGAGTTGGGTATTCACGTGAGTTTGATTAGATAGTTACATGACCTAGACAGCGTTCTACCGCCGATGCTGCGGCGTAGGCTGGACGTACCCACGCACTCGTGCCCCTAAACCGGGTGCGGGTCGTGACACGTTTTTAGTGGTGGCCCATGCAGGTCAGACTTTGCTAGTTGTGCGATGTCGTAGTAGTGCGACGTCATAGTTGTACTACTGCGTACCTGCTATTGAATATAGGACATAGGATACTAGGATGAGAGAGGATACTCAATCACAAATTCTTGAGAGATTCCTGGGATGACCCCTTGAGAATCTTATTATAATTTACAATTTAAATCTTTCCTTGCTTTCGTCCGCTCTCGCTTGTTGTTATTGAACTTGATTCTTGTTGATCAGTTATTAAATTTAATTCTTGGTATCATTGTTGAGTTTGATTCTTGTTGACCAGTTGTTAAATTTAATTCTTGGTATCGTTGTTGAGTTGATTTCATATCGAGATGAATTTTACGGGCTAAAATTTATGGTATCATTTGATGACATATGTTGATGAGGACAGTGAGAAAGGTAAAACGTCTACTTTGGTTATGGACCCTAGAGTTTATCGCAGCCATATTAGCTGTGGTGACGAGAACGTAGGAACCTGACTTGGATGTACATACTATAGTTATGAAACTTAGAGTCTCTCGCAGCCATACCGGTTGGCGTGGCGAAGATTCTAGATGACATGATTATAGAGTTGCATACCTTAGTTACGAAACCTATCGTTTATCGCATCTATGCTTACTGGCGTGGCGAGGGTTCTGAGTGTCATGATTTCAGACAGACGTGTATGATTATCAGGTTGTATCTTAAAATTGGTTCTTAAAGTATCATCTCAAGACTTACCTATTTATGTTATTCCAGGACTTTGTTCCATCGCTTCTTTCTTTACTAGCAGTAAAGATACCTTCCGTCCTTGATCCAGTTCATTTTTGAGCTTATTTTCTTTGAGGATTCCTTGTTAGTATGATAATTAGTGACTTGCAATTTTGGTTGTGTCTTGTATTAGTTGACTGAGTGTGACTTGTGAGTTTGTAAGTATTTTCTAGTTGGACATGTGAGCAGTAGGATTTAATCTGGAGTTAGCCCTTAGCATAGTACCTTGTAACGATGGTTCTAGGAGAAGTGTCATTAGAGACTGAGAGTTAAGGAGAGTATAGAGTATCAGTGATAGTTCTCAGAGTTAGTATCAGAGCCAATTACCCGTCCTGGATAATCGTGATTATGTAATTGAGTGATCTATGTAAACGATTAAGTACCCAGGAATTGTGTTAAGGATTTATGGAGCATGATGTTCAATTTGATGATTGATATCGGAAATATTAAAGGTAAAGAAATGTATATGCATAAAGGGTTTAATGAGATGTCATAAGTAGAGAAATATCAGGATTAGTAATAAAAGTTGTGAAGTGTATCACGAATTAGTTTAACAGGCTGTAAAAGGATTAAGAGATATGCTTATGCATCAATCGAGATATAGAACCATATGCCTGCCCTTGAGATTGAAATAAAGCATGTGCATTATAGAAAGTGCATGTAATCATGAGTTATAATGAGCTTGATGAGATGATCCATTAATGAAGCTAGTGATATAATACCAAGAGTGCTAATGATTCTATATCGAGGATTAGTCGAGAATAATGTTAATAACAGTAAGCACTCGGTGTGATGATAATTAGATATACCGATTGACATAAATTGAAATCATGAAAGAAAACACAGTTGATGATAACTTTGATCATTTGAGGTAATAGTACAAGTGATTCAGGCAGTACAATTTTAGTACACAATTATAGACACTAGATGCATTGAGTGCACCTTGAGTATCAGAGACCGTGAGCACTGATATGTACATTGTGGAGTTATAAATTAAAAGGTGGAAATAAGATTTTATTTTTAGAATAATAGAGGAGTTGAGATTATGTCATTAAATTTTGAGGATTTCAAACATGAATTCAAGGCTACAAGGATTTTAGGAGTGATTAAAATTTTGTTTCGAGGTTGAGTATCTAATTTTGAGGAGGTATATACAATTCATTTTTAAGTTGATCGAGAAGTTAAACCTTGACGATTATTTTGAGGATTAATTTATGGTAGATGAGAGATATGAATATTAATATATGAGTAGATGATATACATGTGTAAGGATCTGATAACTTGAGCAGGATTGAGATGGCACCGCAGACTGACTTGGGTGTCCATCTAAAGTTGTATGGGAAAGAGCAGTACTTAGTATGGTGTTATACTTGGTGTGCACTGGAGCGATGAGAACAAATAGTATGGACAATTGTAGTAGGAACGAGAACTGACAGAGAGTGTGGTACTGAAGAGATAGAGGTATCAAACTTAGATGCATTATTGAACCATGGTTATATTATAGGTTCTTGGTATCAGATTTTGGTATTAATAGACAGGTGTGTGCAATATTGATATATTCATGGATCTTGTGGATTAATGATTAGTTGATATGGGTACCAGTGTACAGGGATATGAATTAGTTAGTGAATTTGCTAGAGTTAAGTGTATGTTAGAGATAGAAAATACTGCAGAAATATGTTAGCAGGTTCTTTCTTTCCCTCCTAATGTTCCTTCTTCCATCTTTCGATTGATTGAATTTTCTAATACTGTAGTTCGTATTCATGATTTTCTTGTTAAAATATAACTAGTAGTACACCTTAACAGAGACTGAAATACCATGACAAAAGATACATGACCTATATATTTTTCTTAAATTGCATGGCTGTAGGTAGAATTTTCTTAAACCATGATCATTAGGGTTTTGACCATAGCAAAGATATATGACAAGGTTATGACTTGACAAGAGGAACAAGATGATTAAAATTTGAGGATAAATATTGATTAAATAAAGGGTTAAGAAATTAACATGGCATAATGGGTGGTTTATTAATTCCAGGAAGAGTATAACATGATTAAATTGGTTATAAAAAAAAATTTGGAAATTTGGGAGATTATCAATATATTTATTGATTGCAAGTTATGAATTTTAAAATTTTATATTATGAATGTTGCATTGACGATTCTGAGAGTATCGCATCGTTGAGTATTTGAGGAAAAAGAAAATCGGGAAACAAAATCGTTAATGGAATAGTGTCGAATTCAATTCTCGGGAGGAGGATTTAGATTTGAATAAGCATCAATTGAATTTGAGTTAGAGGAGTAAGATGATTGATGGATTAGTGTTTAAAATTTAAATTTTGGGATACAGATTTTTAAATGTTATACATATACATTGATTGGAATTCAATTGGAGGATTGGATATTAAAATCCTTGAGTATTTAGATACGAACTTAAAATTTTTGGAGGAGATTATGACAAAAAGGGGAATTGATTTTTAAACTTGAAGATTTTCAGGAATATGATGTTATAGAAATTTGAAAGGTTGTGAAATAACAATATGGAATTACTTCATGATTATTTGGTTTGAAATTTAATTTTTGATAGAAATAATATGATGAGTAAAGACAATTATTGAGGATCTTAAATTTCGAGGACGAAATTTTTCTAAGGTGGGTAGACTTGTAACCTCCGATTTCCAAATTCCCGAAATATTTAGATTTTTAAATTATTTTTATACCAAGTTTATAAAATATTTTCTCCTTGAATTCTTGTATTTGATTTTGAACAATGTTTGATTTTAGAAGGTAATTTAAATTCTTTTATAAAAATCATTTTTTCTAAATGTCGATTTATCATAAATTAAATAGATAAATAATAAAATATATATAATACTCTAGCTTCGAATATTTATTGGCTTGAAATCATAAAATTATTTGTTTAATAAAATTTTTTGAAGGACTAGTTGTTTTCATAATAAATTTTCATATCCATTTTGGATTAGTAAATAAATAAATTACATATTTTCTAGGGTTTGAAATATGGGTTTAATTAGTAGCTAATTTGGAAGCCTCTTAAAACATTTTTCTTAAATTATATTTTTTATTTTTTACCAGTTACCGTCTCCCATTCACACCCTCATTTTTCCCACATGAAAACTCATTCATATCTTATCTGGGCCATTCATTATTTGGGCCAATCCTCACCCTTTATCCCACACCCTCTCTCCCTATTTAAAGTCTCTCATCACCATTCCCAAGAAACCCTAGCTAGCCTTCACAAATCCCCACAAGCCAACAAGCCAGCAAGCCCTAATCCCTACATTTGGGAAAACCCACCCCCTCTCTCTCTCCTCCGTCTTCCTAAACTACAGCTGAACTTCTTTTCTTCATCTCTTCTTCTCCATTTTTTTCCACCATTCTTCTTCTTCTTCTTCTTCTTCTTCTTCTTCCTTTCTTCTTCTTCCCTGAAGAAGACCCGATCGGCCGGCTTCACCGACCCCACGGCGGCTCCGGCTACTTCCCCGTCGACCCACTGTACAGCACTTCCTCCGTCGACCCGGCTGTGCGTCGTCCGTCAGCAGCTGACTACACAGCAGCCCCGCTCGTTCAGGCCACTCCAACGGCTGCCACTCCCCGCAGTTTCGTCAGCAACTTCATCACCCTTCGTCAACCACGTCCGCCTCCCCAACGTCAAGATCTGCGCCCTCCTCCTCATCTGCATCTTTGTCTACGATGTTTTCTGGGTCTTCTTCTCCGAGCGCCTCTTCGGGGCCAACGGCATGGTCTCCGTTGCCATGCAGAAGGCCTCCAACCCCGTGAGGACCGTCGCCGACAGCCTCAGCCTCCCCGGCCTGCAGATGGTCGTCAAGAAGCTGGAGATGCCCGTCAAGCTCGTCTTCCCAAGGAACCTCCTCGGCGGGATAGTCTCCGGTAGCAATGTCGTGGACTACATGATGCTCGGACTCGGAGACATGGCTATTCCTGGTATGCTTCTAGTGTTGGTTCTCTATTTTGATCATCGAAAGAGGAGAGGTACTGGCAATCTGGTGGATACGATCTCGAAAGGGCCCAAGTATGTATGGTATGCATTTTGGGTATGCAGTTGGGATGGTCACTGCCTTAAGCTGCTGGGATCTTGTCTCAGTCTCCTCAACCTGCTCTTCTTTATTTGGTTCTTTCAACTCTAGGGCCAGTTCTTTCGTCTTGTGGGCAAGAAGAGAATTGCAGGAACTATGGGAAGGATCCGGGATGACTTCCAGTGTCAAGGCTCACCAAATGGAGGTTCTATAGTCAGTATACTAATGCCGTGTATTCTTATATATAGAGCTTTGTGGAACTTCTTAGATTAGGAGAAGCCCACCGCTTTGCTGCAAATACAAAGCTAAATACAGAATCATCTTGCAGCCATGCAATTCTTATGGTGCATGTTAAGAGGTCTGTCAAGGAAAGGCATGAAGGTGATGTAGGCTATTCTAGACAGAATGGAAATGCCTCTCCATTGGTTTCATCTTTCAGGCCACCTATTGTGAGAAAGAGCAAACTTGTTGTTGTAGATCTAGCAGGGTCAGAACGAATAGATGAGTCAGGAAGCATGGGGCATACACTAGAAGAGGCAAAGTCTTTTAACCTATCACTGAGTGCATTGGGAAAGTGCATTAATGCACTGGCTGAAAATAGTTCACATGTTCCATTTCGTGATTCAAAGCTTACAAGACTTCTTCGAGATTCATTTGGAGGTACTGCGGGACCTGAGGACTTGGACGCGATACCGGATCCCCGTCATCAGCAGCCGCACGCAGGACTGTCGGATTCTCCAGACAATACTCTGGGACAGGACATTGGTATTGACAGCTAAGGACCCAAGGTGAGTACATTCTCTGATTAGTTTCTAATTTATGATATCTCCTATGTTCACTGTATCTAGTGTAGATATCCATGCTCTTGACACGCTGGTTACACGGATTGGTGTAGACGGATCTCGTCATGAGATGTTATTCCTTATTCATGGTGTAGCTTGTACAAGTCTTGTTTTATTGATATCTTGTGCATGTACAGACACTGATTTCCGGGGAGATTTGCTACCTCCCTAGGGAATCCCGTGCCATAGCGTACCATGATTTGATCTACTATACCAGTCGGGGGTTTGGGGAGTATTTTAGTGTAGATATGTGATCATACCCAACTTTTCATGCATCATAGCTCACCCCACATCTCACGTCGGGTACGGCCTGACCATCTCCATGCTTCATAGCTGTTACGTGTGATTAACCTGACCTCTACATGCATCATAGCTAACCAACGGTTAGCCTGACCTTCCATGAATCATAGCTAATCACATATAACCAGCCTGATCAAGTTCCCAAGCCGATCACATGTTAAAGCTAGTACTCACACACTTAGTCATAGGTTTCTTGCTCATTGACATATTGTTTCTTTTCCTGCATTTACTTACAGTATTTCCAGTATTTCTTTCATTGTACATTTCTCGTACCTATACATGCATCTGGTATATTTCCATCTAGAACTGCTACATAGTTTATGTCATTTATATAGAACTGCTATTTAGAGATGTACTTTGCTCCTTCCTGACTGGAAAATATTTTTCCAGACTGTGACCTTAGTAGACTGGTTTCTGACACACTTGAGGATTGGAAGTTAATGATTGCAGGTATGATTTTTTGTCGTTAGACTTGTCTTGTATTTCTTGCTTGCCTTGATATCTCATCGTGCTTTAGTTTATGTGATTGAGTATTTCTAGCATTATTTTATGATATCCACGTCTCCTTATGGAGTTGGGTATTCACGTGAGTTTGATTAGATAGTTACATGACCTAGACAGCGTTCTACCGCCGATGCTGCGGCGTAGGCTGGACGTACCCACGCACTCGTGCCCCTAAACCGGGTGCGGGTCGTGACAATAATACAGGTACTACTATGCATGTGTGGTATTACTGTTGTAGGTAAGGGTGTTGTAGTGAGTGTGGGTAGTGATGTGAGTGCAGTGAGTAGCTCTCGAGTGCAGCAAGTTAAGGGTAAGTTTGTGAGGTTAGTAAGGGTAATAGATATAAGTGGTTATCAAGATATAATTTGTATCCTAGTATCCTAACATAGCTAGTATAGCCTAGTTACATAGTGTATGGACCCAATATTCTATAAATGGACTCATACAACCTAGAAATAGCTAGTTTGATCAAGTTTGACCTAGAGTTGACATAGTTTGACTGTTTTGACTTAGAAATGGCTTTATGACCTAGAATTTGACTAGTTTAACTTATTTTTATTCTATAATCTTATATTAATATAATATTCTATATATAGGTCTGTGTGATACCAGTTCAGACATAATTTATCATTCATTGCTCTGGACCACTGGCGAGTACATTCTCAGATAGTTTTCATTATTTGATAATTACTTTAATACAAGTATTTATAAATATTTTACTTGATTCTGATATAGTGGTTACACGGACTGGTACTATATGAATTATGTCAGGAGATATCATCCCATTATCGTGTACTTTGGATACTCCTTCACATGTACTTTATAACGTGCATCGGGTATTTCTTGTGCTCGTGTTCATTCGTGTACATTCTTGTATATTCATTTTCTTCGTGTACTCATATTATATTCATGTTCGTGACGTGTCATGATCGGATCTATGAGTATTAGTTGGGGGCATGGGAAGTGCTAACTAGATATGTGATCAAAGCCTAGATAATGTTCAATGTTCAATGTTCAATGTTTAATTAGACAATGTTTATCCAATGTTTATCCAATGTTTCAATTAGACAATATTTACCCAACGTTTAAGTAGACAATGTTCAACCCAAGACGATCACATATCTAACTAGTATTTCAATCACTTAGTATAGTTACAGTTCTTCACCATATTCTAATTTATTGTCTTGTTCTATTTTATCGTGATTAGTGTATACCATATTGGTCTTGTTTACTTATTTCTTCTACCATAGTATGATATTGTTCATTGTTTCTCGTCTTGTATTATATTTTCTATTTCTGTTTATAGTTATTATCAATTAATTAGAACTTCTATTGGGTTGTACTTCGCTCCAATTCTGACTGGATATATTTTTCAGATGTCTGGTTATTGAGGATGTATCCCACTTACCACGGGCTAATAGATGGAGTGTCACCTGAGGATGTAGTGCCCGATACTGAGCCATTTAGATTTTTATATCTTGTAGTAGATATTTCTAGTTAGATTTTGAATTGTATTATTATTCTGAGATCTTTAGTTGTGTTCAGATGTTGAGTTGGACCTGTGATGTATTGAGACTTGTACTTCTTTTTTTTCCATTCTATATCGTGCTTAAATCTTCCTTTAGTTTTTATATGTGATTGAGTATTGACTACCCTTTATTATATCATCATATTGCCCCTCCATTTGGAGTTGAGATAGCGTGATATGTATTATATTTATATTGTGTGAGATGTTAGATAGTATAGAAGACCGAGACAACGTTCTACCGTCGATGCTGCGATATAGGCTGGACGTACCCACGTACTTGTGCCCTTACACCGGGTGTGGGTCGTGACACATTTTTGTGGTGGCCCATGCAGGTCTAGCTTCATAATAGTGCGATGTCATGGTAGTGCAACGACTTAGTTGTACTAATGTGAGCCTAAGATATGATTGGATATAGGATACTAGGATGAGAGAATACTCAATCACAATTAGGATTTCTTGAGAGATTCCTGTGATGATCCTTGAGAATCTCACTATAAACTTTATTTTAAAATTTATTTTCACTTGCTTTCGTTCACTCTCACTCGTTCGTTATTAAATTTGGTTTTGATGTTCGTTGTTGACTTGAATCTTGTATCAAGTTAAATTTTATGGCCTGAATTAGGGTATAATCTGATGACATATTTTGACGAGGTAATCGTCTGCCTTAGTTATGGAGCCTAGAGTTTATCGTAGTCATACTAGCTGACGTGACGAAGACATAGAGCCTGATTTTGGATATACTCATCTTGGTTATAGAATTTAGAATTTTTGCAGCCAAGCTAGCGGCAGGGACAAAATTCTAGATACCATAATTCTAGAGGTGTGTACCTTAGATATAGACTCTATCGTTCATCGCAGTTATGCTTACTGGAGTGGCAAGGATTCTAAGTAACATAATTTCGAATAGATGTGTATGATTATCAGATTGTAACTTAATGGGTTCTTAATATATTATCTCTATCATTCAATCTTGTTATCATCGAGTTCTGTACATCACCCTATTAGCTCAGGATAAGAATATCTTTAGTGTCTCTAGTTCAGTTCCTTATAGAGTTTTACCTTCATTAGTTCCTGAGATAGCTTCTTTGGATAGTGTAGTAGTCTGGTAACTTACAGATAGACTGTACCAAGTTAAGGATTAGTATTGATTTTTGAGAGTGTAGCTGGTGGGTCCGTGAGTAGTTCCTAGTTAGGTAGGTGGGCGTCAGGTATTAGTGTATAAGACCTAGAAGTAACTCATAGTGTAGTACCATTTGTAGCAACAGTTCCAAGACAAGTGTTAGAATATAATTAGTAGTTGGTATCCTAGAGTATTAAATGCATGTGTCTAGTACAGTTATAGAATTAGTGTCTGTGTACCAATGTTGCCTAGAGTGTGCAAGTGATCAGGGTGTACCGAGACTAGGATAAGTGGTATGCGATAGGTGGAGCATTTTAGTTTAGTATCAGTGAGTGTCATTGAGGTAATAATATTAGCTAGGTGTATAAGTGTGGTATTGAATATAGGGAATTATAAGGGCGTATCATGAGAATATGAGTGCATGTGTTTAAGGCAGTGATAGGAGTCCAGCTAGGCCACCTGTGGCACCGCAGACTGCTCAGCAACCGCATAGGGAGCCACCCAGCAGGGCGGGGCATTTGCGATGGTAGTCGGAGAGGCCGACACTTCATGTGATAAGTTAGCTTGTTTTGTCCTGTTCTGTTCCTTTCCTTTCTATCAGTTGTTTGTGTGCTTAGCTAGTACTTTATAGACTGCTTGTGTGTTATTGTATAGTTAGTATACCCTGTCGGAGACTGCAAAACTATGATGGATAAAGACCATAGTTAGTGATTTTTTTTCAATTGCATGTTGTATGTTTTAGTTTGGACTGGGGTTGACCTAGAGGGGGGGGGGTACAATCATCTTAAATTTCGAGGACAAAATTTTTCTAAGGTGGGTAGGATTATCACCTCTACTTTTCCAGCTAGGAATAATTTGGTAATTTGGCTTAGTTTTTTAATTTTAAAAATATAATATTAATTTTAGTGGGACATGTATATTTATTTGATACTTGTATTAGTTATTTAATTATTAGAGTGCTATATTTAATTAGAGACTTGTAGCATTTAATTTAGTTAGTGGGCTAGCCTATTTATTTTGACTTGACATTAGTGGACCTAAATTAGACTTGTCATGATAAATAGTGAGGCCCAACTTGGAGCCAAGCCCATTAGTCATTCCACTAATTAAATTTGGAGAATTAGTTTAATTAAAATTAGTTAGAGACTTCCAAAAATACCCTTTCTTAATTATTTCTCATGTTAGCATGTAGGGCATAGTGGTCATTGAATATTGCTTGGAGAGGGGGAAACTTGGGGCCAGCCACATATAGACCTCTCTTTCTCTCTCTTTTCCCATTTGCTCATTCATTCTACATCTCAAAATCTAGATCCCAATTTTTCCATTTTCCCTCCATTAATTTTTTACACAAATTTACCCCCAATTCCTTCTCAAATTCAACACTCTTAGAGCCTTGGAGCTTGGAGAAGCAAGAAGCACAAGGTGGAGGAGCTTTGGAGCTAGAAATCGTATCCGAATCATGTCCAATTACATTTTCATTGGGAATCCATCTCCCAATTGGTAATTCCTGAATTTTTCTCTTATTATAACTTCTTAATCATGCATTTGACCACTAGAAATCACCCTATGGTATATGACTACCTATAGGAACAATTTTTATGCTAATTGGTTGTGTATTGTGTCTTTTACATGATAATTTGTGTCTATTTTGGAGGAATTATGAGATTGACACATCAAGTGTGTGTTATGAGACCAATTTAGTCTAAATAGACTTAGATCGGAATTATGGGACTAGATACGTATCCACAAATGGATACGAGTAGGCCGTATCACGATATAGTACGATACCGTGTGATACATGGTTTATTTTGTGTGAATTGGTGTTATTTTCCTTATTTTCTATTGTATTTAGTTCTAATAGCTAATATTATATATGATTGATATGTAGGAATGCATATTAAAGGAGAATCATGGGTTTTGGCACTTTATTGGGTGCGTATCAAGAGTATCTTGACTTATACACACTAGGTGTTTATATAATCGATTACTTAATGTCTAGTGTGTGTTGGATAATAGAATATACACTGACATGTACAGGTGGTGGTATGTTTATGTTTAGTGTATCCTAGTGGGTTGATTGTCATGAGTGTTCATAATCCATATTAGTGTTATTAGTTATAATTCTATGTTTTGATGTGTGTGGTTATCAGGTGTGACCATAAAGAAGTAAAATAGATGACTGTGGAAGAAAATGGAAACTGATGTGCTGTGTAAGTATGGGGGTCTCAGTTTACAATAGGTCTGTATCCAGCAACAACTATGTGGTGCGGGTTCAAGGGCAGGTCAGGAACTGTTAAGTGCAGGTGGCTATTTACAATGAGGGTAGTGTGGGTTGGACCACAGATTCTGAAGGTGGATTAGGTTATTGCAGCTCAGGATGCATGATCTTAGGAATTGTAGTTGGTTCTATAAGCATTTAGAGCTCGGGTAGTGTAGATATCTGGGGTGTTACAGGATGTGAAGAGGGGAAAACTGCATTAGTAAGCACTAAAGTTACATTTTTATGAAGGGGTATTGAAGAGTGTATCCATTAGTGAATGCCTAGTGTGCGTGTGTTTATTGTATGCGCTATATCAGTGAAGTAGTAGAAATATAACCCATGTGAGGGTAAGAGTATGTAGGTGTAGTTGTGGGTTCATATGTAGAGGTAAAGGGGGAAACATCAGGTTTAGTGCAGATCGGGTTTCAGGAAAATAAGTGAACCCCAGTTCACTTGAAATAAGTATTGCAATGAGATAGGGTAATGTCTGGACTCGGGCATGGCATTGGCGATTGTAGTTCAACTGTAAACTAGAGATGGGGGTAGGGGTATCAGGCCTAGTCCAGACCTGAAACAAAGAAAAGCATGTCATGCAATCTAGTATGGGAACCTTCAAGTTAATATGTGATATTAGTGGTTAATTAGGAGAGATTTGTGTATAGGGACTTGAGTAATTTGTTTCTCAGTTGTGAGAGCACTAGGCTCAGGTGTAACATGCAATATGGTAGGGTTTTGGCTTAGACCAGTAGCAGTAAAGGATTCCTGCTTGCACTCAGTTGCAACTTCAGTAATAGATGTTTGATCACCTGTTCAGAGGTAAGTCTAAGCAGTTAGATAATTAGATAAAGGTTTGTATTCTATTGGGTTGTGAGTGTCAATAGGATAGGGATTTATGTTCTATGCAGTAGGGTATTGAGTATCACATGTAGGTCTGATAGGAAGTTAGTGTTGTTGGTTAGTAATGTTAGTATGTTATGCTGAGTATTGATATATAAGTTAGTATCAGTGGTCACTTGAAGTATATCAATTAGTATACTTAGTTAGCAAATAGTATGATACCAGTAGAGTTAAGTTAGTTAGGTTGGTAAGTTAATGTATATGTGTAGTTAGTTGTGTATATTTATAATAGTGTGGTGCTTGTAGGTGGGTGTTGTAATTCAGACCATGCCAGGCTCAGGCAATAGGGAATTCAGTATGAAGTTGTTGTGAGGCAAGCAGTTGGAGGAGTGCAGTGAGGAATTTAGGCTTTGCAGTGGCAATAGGTATTGTACTGCAAAGAAAGTGCACTGTTACAGACACCAAGGTGAAGCCTGTACTCCAATCTGCAGGCAGTGAGTGCACTGCTATTGCAGGGGTGAATGTAGACAATCTGCAGGCAGTGTTGAACTAAAAATAGTATGGAGATGAGGGTATGCACATTAGGACATGAGGGAGAGGGGAAACTACAGGTGCAAGAGTTAGGGCATATCACTACCACATTTTCTAGGAAAGGATATTTTGGTAATTTTATAATTAATTAAATATTATGCATGTGAATAATTATTTATTTTATTATTGTTAGATGTTAGATTATTGTTTTGGACTTGTGTTAGTGGATCTAACTAGTTTAGTTTAGACTCATGGACTAACATGTATCAATTAGTTAGAATTGAGCCCATTTAGGAAGCCCATTGATTAGGAGGATAATTAATTTAATTAAACCATTAGACTAGAACCTTCCCTCCTTAATTATTTCTTTATGAGAGGCCCCAAGGGGTATAATGGATATTACATAGTAGCTTGAGGAAGGGGCAAGGGGGCCAACCTACATATAAAGGGGGGAACAGTTTCTCTCTCCTCTTTTCATTTGAAATCTAGATCTAGAATTTTCTCAACCAAATTTCCTCATTCCCACATCATTTCTCTACCAAATTTTATCCCAATTCCTTCCCAAATCACCATTGGAGACTAGTGGAGCAAGGATCTAGAAGGAGGAAGAAATGATCTACAAAGAAGAGCAAGGATCTATAAGTTGGAGGCCAATTTTATCACATTTGAAGGTTGCATTGGGAATCCATCTCCCAATAGGTATAATTCAGTTTTTTCCTTCATTTAGGTTCTAAATCTGAGATTTAACCATGATAAATTAACCCATATGCATAGGATACCCATAGAATTTGGAATTGAGTTCATAGGAGGCCTATTGAGAAAGTTATGGTACTTTTTATATCAATTTTGGGGGAATTCTGAGATTGACACTTGTTGTATTTGTCAATTGCTCCTATAGATTAATTTGACATGTGTTTGCGTGTTTGGGGCTAGTGTCGTGTCCACAATTGGGTACGTGTTGGTCGTATCCCAATAATTTGGTGATACGTGTTGATTTGGGGGTTTTTCCTCCGACACGGGACTTTGTGCATGCCATATTTTGACACGGACACATAGATATATGTTTGACTCTTCATATTATTCATATATAGTAATTTATACTTGCTCGTGTCCTTCGGAATACGTTTGGTTGTGTGGTGGACTCATGTCGCAAGCGTATCATAGATTTAGTGTGATACGGGTGTGATGCACTCCACGTGTTTGTTGTATTTCAATTCTAGATCCATTTTCCTTTGTTCTTAGTTATTGGTATTATATGTATTTCTATGTATATGTATAAGTAATTATATGATACCATATTGTTCCATATGTATATAGCTATATGATTGTGTGATTATATGCATATTGACATTATGCGTATCTATAGTATATGGTAGGCATAATTATATATAAACTAGTTATATATTATTATGTATATATGTATGGATTTATGTATAAAATTGTT
Source organism: Iris macrosiphon (assembly GCA_036927795.1). Taxonomy (NCBI): domain Eukaryota; kingdom Viridiplantae; phylum Streptophyta; class Magnoliopsida; order Asparagales; family Iridaceae; genus Iris; species Iris macrosiphon. The sequence goes on along the minus strand of JAYESA010000007.1, from coordinate 93,740,298 downwards.
GATATACTAGTGTATCTAGCATCTATTTGCAAATGTGCTTAAATATGTATGTAGATATACATCTATATATATCTATATGTTGGTTATGATATTGTAGTATATGTATGTTATATATACATATATATATATGTAGGTAATGATATCTATTTATATATGTGAGTGTTGGCATATATATATATATATATATATATATATATGTATGTATGCTAAGGGAGAAGGGTGTTTATGGATAGGTTGATATATATACGTATAAATGCAGTATAAATGTATATGCATAGGGGTTGTGTTTGTGTGTGCGTTGTATGCTCGTGTGGGTGCCGGACAAAAGAAAGAGCAGCAGCAACTGCAAAGGGAAGAGCAACAGTAGTAGCAAAGGAAGAACGACAGCAGCAACAGTAAAATAGAAAGAGCAGCAGCAGCCGCAAAAGAGAAGAGCAACAGTAGTAGTAAAAGAGGAGCAACAACAGTAGTGAAAGAGAGAGCAGCAACAACAACTTCAGCAAGGTTTGGCTCAGGTAAGGTTAGCTATTTAGGTGGTTGATTAATAGATAAGTTAGTCACTTTAGTAGTTAGTTTGATAGTTAATTAGTTGTTAGTAGTTAGATATGTATACATATAGTTTAGCTAGATTAGTTAAGTTACTTAGTTTAGTTAAATAACTATATGTATATACTTGCGATTGATTAGTGAGATAGATCTACACATATATATTTATGTATCTTAGTTATCTATATATGTAGGCATGTGTATACATGTATATACGTATTAGTGGTTAGAGATTAGTATAGTAGGTGATATTGTATTAGATAAATACATATTAGCTTATGGTTTGATTTGGGTAGCTAATATATGCTAGAGTGACATTACCTTGAGATACCAAGGTAAGCGTCAGGTATTGAGGGATACTCAAGGTATATTGGGTTTGGGTGTCGAGTTGGAGGTTTAATGGTGCGATACCGAGTTGGTTCAAAACCAAGGTATCCATTTAGTAATTGTAATTGTAATTGTAATTATGATTAATATATATATATATATATATATATATATATATATATATATATATATATATATATATATATATATATATATATATATACACTAATTCATAACTCTTGTTTGCGTATCTTGCGATACGGTATCTTAGTATCCTAGATTTAGCTTGTATGGCCTAGTTTCATAGTTTATTAATCCAACATCATTGAGATAGACTCACGCAACCTAGAAATAGGTAGTTTGACCAAGTTTGACCAATTTGACTTAGAGTTGACCTAATTTGACTTAAAAATGGCTCTTTGACCTAGATGTTGACTAGTTTAACTTATTTTTATTCCGAAACCTTGTATTGATGCTGTATTCTATATCTAGGTCTTTGAGGTACCGTATCAGACATCTGTGAGACTATTCACCGGACTTCAGGTAAGTACATTCTCTGATAGTTTTTTATTTATAATATCCTCTATGTTCATTGTATCTAGTTTAGATATCCTTGTTCTCTTGACACGATGGTTACACAGATTGGTATATCCGGATCTCATCATGAGATGTTATTCCTTGGTATATGGTGTATCTTGTGCAAGCTTTGTTTCATTGTTTATCTTATACATGTACAGACACTGATTCTCTGGGAGAGTTGCTATCTTCCTGGAGAATCCTGTGCCATAGCGTACCATGGTTGGATCCCCTATACAAGTTGGGGGTGGGGAGTATTTTAGTGTAGATTTGTGATCATACCCTTCTTATGCATGTCTTATTTTCCTGTGAGTGTTGGTCATACACCGCATGTATGACTAACTAGACCATTATTCCTGTACAAGTTTTCTTGTGCAAGTTTCCAAGCCGATTACATGTTAAAGCTAGTACTCACACACTTAGTCATTAGTATTCTTGTTCATTGTCATATTGTTCATTCTCGTATTTATTTACAGTATTTCTTTTATTGTATATCTTTTGTATCTATTGTTGCATCTTGTATATTCACATCTATTTACTGTTACATAGTTTATATCATTGATTAGAACTGCTGTTAGAGATATACTCTGCTCCTTTCTTGACTGGATATATTTTTTTCAGATGACATTGAGGAGTGGTACCCTATATATTACGGGCCTCAGGATATTGTGGGCTTAAAGTCAGAGACCCTGGCTCAGGAAGGACTCATCTCGACTGAGACAGATGACCCGGGACTTGTAGCTTCTTAGTATTCTTTTGTACTGGATCTGTCACGACCCACACCCGGTGTAAGGATACAAGTCGGGAACAACGTCCTGCCTACAATGCAGAATCGGCGATAGAACACTATCTAGGTAATCTATCTAGAAATATAATGAACCACCAACAATAACAATATACTCAATCACAAATCTAAGATGGAACGAGCACGAATATGATAAAGAAAAGAATAGTCACATAGAACTCATGAGTCTAAAATAATACATCAAAGAGTCTGAAAGAAATACTAACACAAAAGCTGGAAACAAATCCAGTACAAGAATACTATGAAGCTACTAGTCCCGGGTTATCTGTCTCAGTTGGGATAAGTTTCTCATGAACCAGGGTCTCTGACTCTAAACCCACAATATCCTGAGGTCCATAATGTGTAGGGTACCAGTTTTCAGTATCATCTGGGAAAAATATATCCAGTCAGGAAAGGAGCAGAGTACATCTCTAATAGTAGTTATAATCAATGATAAAAACTATGTAACAGTAAATAGATGTGAATATACAAGATGCAATAATAGATACAAGAGATACACAATAAGAAAATACTGGAATAAATATAATAATGAATAATATGTCAATGAACAAGAATACTAATGACTAAGTGAGTGAGCACTAGCTTTAACATGTGATCGGCTTGGAAACTTACACTGGAATAATGGCCTGGTTAGTCATACGTGCGGTGTATGACCAACACTAATAGAAAAATAATACTTGCACATGAAGGTACGATCACATATCTACACTAATACTCCCCAACCCCGACTGGTATAATAGATCCAACCATGGTACGCTATGGTACAAGATTTTCTAAAAAGATAGCTAGTCTTCCCGAGAATCAGTGTCTGTATATGTACAAGGTAAACAATGAAACAATACTTGCACAAGATACACCATATACCAAAGAAATAACATCTCATGACGAGATCCGGATATACCAATCCGTGTAACCATCGTGTCAAGAACACATAGATATCTATACTAAATATAATGAACATAGAGGATATCATAAATAAGAAACTATCAGAGAATGTACTCGCCTGAAGTCCAATGAATAGTCTCATAGATGTCTGATACGGTGCCTCGAAGACCTAGATATGGAATACAATATCAATACAAGATTTCGAAAAGAAAATAAGTTAAACTAGTCAACTACTAACTATGGTCAAACTATGGTCAACTACCTATTTCTAGGTTGCAAAAGTCTAACACAAAGATAATGGGTTCAAATACAAAAGTCTAGGTCATAAACTATAACTTAGGATACTAGGATACCGTATCTCCGGATACGTAAAACAAGGGATATAAAATATCACACACACACACACAAATATTAAACAATATTACCTATATAAAATCCTAATACATTAAATGGATACCTTGGTTTCGAAACAACTTGGTATCACAATACTAAACCCCAATCTTGATACCCAAACCCAATACCTTGGGTATCCCTAATTACCTTGGTACTTACCTTGGCATCTCAAGGTAATACCCCAAACTTACTCATGCTAACTACCCTTATTACTAATATATGCTACACTAAATAATATATATATAGTATATTAAAATTTACTAGCAATTAGGAACATATTTACTTATATAATAACTACCAAATATATATATCTAATGCTATTAGAAACTGCCAATCTGTCACTAAAGCCACTGCCTGTTGTCGCTAAAGCCACTGATACCATTGATACTCTGTTGTTTTAGCAACGGTTCTCTGCTGCCGTCGCTAACTGCTGTCGCTGCTGCTATGCTGTTTGCTTCCACTGCTGCTGCTGCTGCGATGCTTGCTGCCGTTGCTATAGCGGCTGCTGTTGTTATTATTTCTGTTACTGTTGCATTCAGCGACGCTTGCTGTCGCTGGTGCTCTTACTGCAGCTGCTGTGCTTTTGGTCTTGCTGCTGTTGTTGCGACGCTTGCTGTCGCTGTTTCTCTTGCTGCTGCTGCTGTGCTGTTGGTCTTGCTGCTGCTGTTACGACGCTTCTGCTGTAGCCAAAGCTCCTGTCCTCTATTACAATACATATATATATATATATATATATATATATATATATATATATATATATATATATAATATAACACACATAAAAGATGTATAATACATAATGTATAATATGTATATATAATACACTATATATAATACCACTAAGTATGTAAACACATATAATCTTCCACAATCATATATACATAATAATACATAGTAACATAATATACACATATATGGTATCATATATGTATAATTTCACATATACGTACACGTACACATAATCATATATAATATATATAACATACATATATACATATAAATATAACAATATATAAATATCTATTTGACATATATATATATATATATCTATATATATATACTACAATAGATAAATATGCTTATATGTAGAAGAATAGTTACATACAATATACACACATATAGTAGATACATAGATACATAGATCTAAGACACCACGTTAGATAAATACATATACACAACATTATATATATATATATATACTTACACTTCTCCAAGAATAAGAACACAAAGAATTAGATCTATAATTAGATTGCACACACATGGAACGTATCACCCCGTATCCCACTAGATCTAGGATACGCATACGACACGAGTCCACTATACATCCAAACATACCCCGAAGGACACGAACAAGTCATATATATTATTTATTAACAATACTAAGAGTCAAATACAATTCTACGTGTCCGTGTCAAAATATGACATGCTCAAAGTCCCGTGCCGGAGGAAAACCCCCCAAATCAACACGTATCACCAAATTATTGGGATATGACCTACACGTACCCAATTATGGACACGATACTAGCCCCAAACACACAAGCACATGCCAAATTGATCTATAGGACCAATTGACACATAACAAATGTCAATCTCGAAATTCCTCCAAAATTGACAAAAAAGCACCATAACTTTTACAATAGGCCTCCTATGAACACAAAACTAAATCCTATGGGTAGCCTATGCATATGGATTGATTTCTTATGGTTAAATATCAGATTTAGAACCTAATTTAAGGGAAAAAATAGAATTGTACCTATTGAGAGATGGATTCCCAATGAAACCTCCAAACATAATGAAATTGGCCTCCAACTTGTAGATCCTTGCTCCTCTTTGTAGATCCTTGCTTCCTCCTTCTAGATCCTTGCTCCACTAGTCTCTAATGGTGATTTGGAAAGGAATTGGGATGGAATTTGGTAGGGAAATGAAGTGAGAAAGAAAGAATTTGGTTGAGGGAAATTCTAGATCTAGTTTTAAAATGAAAAGAGGAGAGAGAAATCAATTCCCCCCTCTTTAATAGGCCGGCCCCCTCTACCCCTTCCTCAAGCTACTATGTAATATCCATTATACCCTTTGGGACCTCTCATGAAAAAATAATTAAGGAGGGAAGCTTCTAGTCTAATGGTTTAATTAATTTTAATCCATCTCCTAATCAATGGGCTTTTTAATTGGGCTCAAATCTAATAATTAATACATGTTGGTCCATGATTCTAAACTAAACTAGTTAGGTCCACTAACACAAGTCCAAAATAAATAACTAACACCTAACAACAATTAAATAATATAACAAATAATTATTATCATGCACTATATTTAATTAATTATAAAATTACTAAAATACCCTTTCCTAGAAAATATGGTATACAGCCTTATACTAGCCTGGTAGCTGTTATTGTAAGCAAACTCTACCAAATAGAGATGGTCCTCCCAAGATCCCCGAAATCTAGTACACAGGTGTGCAGCATATCCTCGAGAGTCTGAATAGTCCTCTCTGACTGTCCATATGTCTGGAGATGATATGCAGTACTGAACTTGAGCTGGGTGCCCAAACTCGCCTGCAAACTTCTCTAGAAATGAGAAATGAAACAACTATCCCAATTTGAGACTATGCTAACGGGAACCCCATGTATCATGACGATCTGCCTCACATACATCTCTGCCAGCTTCTCCGTAGACAATCCTACCTTGAAAGGCAAAAAGTGGGCCGACTTGGTCAACCTGTCAACGATGACCCAAATCACGTCTTTTCCTCATGGGGATCGTGGAAGTCCGGACACAAAATCTATAGTAATGTGCTCCCACTTCCACTTTGGAATGGGTAATGGCAGAAGTAAACCACATAGCGTCTACCTCTCGGTTTTCACCTGCTGGCACACTAAGCATCTGGATACAAACTATACGACTTTCCTCTTTATTCTATACCACCACACACTCTCTCTCATATCCCGATACATTTTGTTGGCACCTGGATGCATGGAATACTGAGAACGATGCGCTTTCTGTAATACCTCCTCATGCAGCTCCCTACTGGGCACACATAATCTAACACCATGTCACAAAGAACCATCCTCAGCAATGGTAAAATTATCCTCCAATCCTGCTCTCACTTGAGCTTTGATGCTCCTCAGAGATACATCCTCATACTGTGCTGCCTTGATCTGTCCATCAAATTTGAATATATTTGCAATCCTTACATCTGCATAGCACAATTAAGAACTATCACTGCGATGCCCAAGCTCTCCAAGTCCTCCAACAAATATCGATCCTGCGTCAAGAACATAGCTACCGGATACCAGCTCAAGGCATCGGCAACTACATTAGCTTTCCCAGGATGATATTGCAAAGATATATCAAAATCCTTTATCAGTTCCAACCACCGACGCTGCCTCATGTTCAACTCCTTCTGCGTGAAAATGGACTTCAAGCTCTTGTGGTCTGTGGAGATCTCCACACGCTCTCCGTACAAATAATATTTCCACAACTTCAGGGCGAAGATGACTGTTGCTAACTCCATATCATGGGTAGAATAGTTCTTTTCATGAGGACGCAATTGCCTGGATGCATAGGCAAGCTCTTTTCCATTTTGCTGAAGAACACAATCTAAACCTTTCCCTGATGCATCACTATAAATAGTGAAACCTCCAGACCATGATGGCAACGTCAAAATAGGAGCAGACGTCAACCTCTTCTTCAATTCCTCAAAAGCAACCTGACAATCCTCCGTTCAAACAAACTCTACATCCTTCCTGGTGAGTCTGGTTATCGGCTCGGCAATCCTCAAAAAATCCTGCACAAATTTCCTGTAGTAGCCTGCCAATCCCAAGAAACTCCTAATCTCTGCTACCGAACTCGGGGTCTTCCAAGATTCTACTGCTGCAATCTTCTTCGTATCCACTGAAATACCTTCACCAGTCACAACATGCCCCAAGAACTCCACCTTGTCTAGAAAGAAATCACACTTGGACAACTTCCCATATAGCTTCTTCTTCCTCAGCACATCCAACACAATCCTCAAATGCTCCTCATGCTCCTCCGGTGTCTTCGAGTATATGAGTATGTCGTTGATGAACACCACTACGAACTTGTCAAGGTACTGATGGAACACCTTGTTCATCAAGTTCATAAATACCGCTGGTGCATTAGTCAACCCAAACGACATCACCATAAACTCGTACTGACCATACCGAGTTCTAAAAATAGTCTTCGGTATGTCCACCGGCTTCACCTTCACATGGTTGTAGCCTGATCTCAAGTCTATCATAGAAAACACCTTTGCACCACTAAACTGATAGAACAGATCATCAATCCATGGCAAATGGTACTTATTCTTGATAGTGAGATTATTCAAAGCCCTGTAATCAATGCATATGCGCACCGATCCATCCTTTTTTGGTACAAAAAATACTGGGGCTCCCCACGGTGAAGAACTCGATCTGATAAAATCCTTATCCTGTAATTCGTCCACCTGCTTCTTCAGCTAGACCAGCTCGCTATTGTTTACTCTATAGACATGTTGCGAATTGGTTCTTTACCTGGAACCAAGTCTATAGAGAATTTAATATCTCGATCTGGTGGCAACCCTGACAATTCCTTAGGAAACACATCAAAGAACTCTGCTATCAACGGATACGACACTCCTTGTCTTCCACCATAGCTCCATAAATAATGCCTTCTCCCTGCTCTGCAGCTCCTCTAGCAAACTCGAACTCTGGCTCTCCTGGCGGACCAAATAAAACTCTACCTCCTCTACAGTCTATGCTAGTACGGTGCCTACTCAACCAATCCATCCCGAGTACAACGTCGTAGCTCGGAAGTGGCATTACAAGTAGACACATACTCAACTTTCGGCCTCCTAGAGTAACTCTTTGATCCTTGCAAATATCATTAACCAGGATAATGCCTCCCCCGGTCATGATCTTGCAAGTCCTAAGCAAAGACTCAGCTACCAAACTTTGCTTCAGAGCAAAAGAATCATATACAAAATTATGGGAAGCACCACTATCAAACAAAGCTAAAGCTGGAATAGAATTAATATGGCACATGATGTAAGACACTCAAAGAAAGGACAGATTAAGAGATCAAGTATCAATATCAAAGGAGAATAGTTGAATGAATCAAAAGAATTTTTCCTAGGTATGATTGAGTATTCTCAGCCTATAGCCTACATCCTATATCCTAAATCAGGCTCGCAGTAGTACAATTAAGTTATCGTACTACCACGACATCGCACAACTTGCGAAGCCAGACCTGTATGGGCCACCACTAAAAATGTGTCACGACCCGCACCTGGTGTAAGGATACAAGTCGGGAACAACGTCCAGCCTACGCCACAGAATCGGCGGTAGAACGCTGCCTTTGTAATCTATCTAGCAATGTAATGAACCACCAACAATAACAATATACTCAATCATAAATCTAAGATGGAACGAGCACGAATATGATAAAGAATAGAATAGTCATATACAACTCATGAGTCTAAAATAATACATCAATGAGTCTGAAAGAAATACTAACACAAAAGCTGAAGACAAATCTAGTACAAGAATACTAAGAAGCTACTAGTCCCGGGTCATCTATCTCAGTTAGGATAAGTCCCTCCTGAACCAGGCTCTCTGACTCTAAACCCACAACATCCTGAGGTTTAGGGTACCAGTCCTCAGTGTCATCTGAGAAAAATATATCCAGTCAGGAAAGGAGCAGAGTACATCTCTAACAACAGTTCTAATCAATGATAAAAACTATGTAACAGTAAATAGATATGAATATACAATATGCAACAATAGATACAAGAGATACACAATAAGGAAAAACTGGAATAAATAAAATAATGAACAATATGTCAATGAACAAGAATACTAATGACTAAGTGAGTGAGCACTAGCTTTAACATATGATCGGCTTGGGAACTTGTACTGGAATAATTGCCTGGTTAGTCATACGTGCGGTGTATGACCAACACTCACAAGAAAATAATACTTGCACAGGAAGGTATGATCACATATCTATACTAATACTTCCCAACCCCGACTGGTATAATAGATCCAACCATGGTACAAAGCTGGCACGAGATTCCCCAAGAAGATAGCTAGTCTTCCCGAGAATCAGTGTCTGTATATGTACAAGATAAACAATAAAATAATTCTTGCACAAGATACACCATATACCAAGGAATAACATCTCATAACGAGATCCGGATATACCAATCCTTGTAACCATCGTGTCAAGAAAATATGGATATCTACACTAAATACAATGAACATAGATGATATTATAAATGAGAAACTATCAGAGAATGTACTCGCCTGAAGTCCAATGAATAGTCTCACAAATGTTTGATAAGGTGCCTCGAAGACCTAGATATGAAATACAATATCAATATAAGGTTTCGAAAAGAAACTATGTTAAACTAGCTAACTACTAGGTCAACAAGTCAACTCTAAGTCAACTATGGTCAACTATGGTCAAACTATGGTCAACTTTGGTCAACTACCTATTTCTAGGTTGCAAAAGTCTAACACAAAGATATTGGGTTCAAATATTAAAGTTTAGGTCATAAAACTACAACTTAGGATACTAGGATACCGTATCTCCGGATACATAAAACAAGGAATATAAAATATCACACACACACACATAAATATCAAACAATATTACCTATATAAAATCCTAATACATTAAATGGATACCTTAGTTTCGAACCAACTTGGTATGACAACACTAAACCTCAATCTTGATACCCAAACCCAATACCTTGGGTATCCCCAATTACCTTGGTACTTACCGTGGTATCTCAAGGTAATACCCCAAACTTACTCATGCTAACTACCCTTATTACTAATATATGCTACACTAAGTAATATATATATAATATATTAAAATACACTAGCAATTAGGAACATATTTACTTATATAATAACTACCAAATATATATATATATATATATATATATATATATATATATATATATATATATATATATAAATTGCCAATCTGTCACTAAAGCCACTGCCTGCTGTCGCTAAAGCCACTGATACCGCTGATACTCTGCTATTTTAGCGATGGTGCTCTACTGCCGTCGCTAACTGCTGTCGTCGCTATTGCGCCTGTTGTTGTTGTTATTTCTGTTGCTGTTACATTCGGCGACGCTTGCTGCCGCTGTTGCTCTTGCTGCTGCTGTGCTGTTGGTCTTGCTACTGCTGTTGCGACGCTTGTTGTCACTGTTGCTCTTGCTGTTGCTGCTGCTGTGCTGTTGGTCTTACTGCTGCTGTTGTGACGCTTCTGCTGTCGCCAAAGCTCCTGTCCTCTATTACAATACATACATATATAACATATATATATATATATAATATAAATATAACACACATAAAATATGTATAATACACAATGTATAATATGTATATATAATACACTATATATAATACCACTAAGTATGTAAACATAAATAATCTTCCACAATCATATGTACATAATAATACATAGTAACATAATATACACATATATGGTACCATATATATATAATTTCATATATACGTACACGTACAAATAATCATACATAATTTATATAACATACATATATACATATAAATATAACAACACATAAATATCTATTTAACTTATATATATATATATATATATATATATATATATACTACACTAGATAAATATGCTTATATGTAGAAGAATAGTTACATACAATATACACACATATAGTAGATACATAGATCTAAGACACCACGTTAGATAAATACATATTCACAATATTACATACATATATATATATATATATATATATATATATATATATATATATATATATATATATATATATACACACTTCTCCAAGAACATAAAAAATTAGATCTACAATTAAATTGCACACACATGGAACGTAACACCCCGTATCCCACTAGATCTAGGATACGCATGCGACACGAGTCCACCACACATCCAAACGTACCCCGAAGGACACAAACAAGTCATATATATTATTTATGAACAATACTAAGAGTTAAATATAATTCTACGTGTCCGTGTCAAAATGTGACATGCTCAAAGTCCCGTGTCGAAGGGAAACCCCCCAAATCAATACGTATCACCAAATTATTGGGATACAACCTACACATACCCAATTGTGGACATGACACAAGCACCAAACACATAAGAATATGCCAAATTAATCTATAGTACCAATTGACACACACAACAAATATCAATCTCGGAATCCCCCCAAAATTGACACAAAAAGTACCATAACTTTCACAATAGGCCTCCTATGAACACAAAACCAAATCCTATGGGTACCCTATGCATATGGGTTGATTTCTCATGGTTTAATATCATATTTAGAACCTAATTTAAGGAAAAAACTGAATTGTACCTATTGGGAGATAAATTTCTAATGAAACTTCCAAATATGATGAAATTGGCCTCCAACTTGTATATCCTTGCTCCTCTTTATATATCTTTGCTTCCTCCTTCTAGATCCTTGCTCCACTAGTCTCCAATGGTGATTTGGAAAAGAATTAGAATAAAATTATTAGATAAATGAAGTGGGAATGAAGGAAGTTAGTTGAGGAAAATTCTAGATCTAGTTTTGAAATAAAAAGAGGAGAGAGAAATCAATTCCCCCCTCTTTAATAGGCCGGCCCCCTCTACCCCTTCCTCAAGCTACTATGTAATATCCATTATACCCCTTGGGGCCTCTAATGAAGAAATAATTAAGGAGGGAAGCTTATAGTCTAATGGTTTAATTAATTTTAATCTATCTCCTAATCAATGGGCTTTCTAATTGGGCTAAAATCTAACAATTAATACATGTTGGTCCATGAGTCTAAACTAAACTAGTTAGGTCCACTAATACAAGTCCAAAATAAATAACTAATACCTAACAATAATTAAATAATACAACAAATAATTATTATCATGTACTATATTTAATTAATTATAAATTTACTAAAATATCCTTTCCTTGAAAATATGGTAGTGACAGAATTTGTCTCCAGCTTATTGTTTAGTATTTCTTTAGACTCATTGATGTTATTATTTGACTCTTGAGTTGTATGTGACTATTATATTCTTTATCATATTCGTGCTCATTTCCATCTTAGATCTGTGATTGAGTATATTGATATTATTGGTGGCTCATTATATTGTTAGATAGATTATCCAAACAGCGTTCTGCCGTCGATTCTGTGGCATAGGCTGGACGTTGTTTCTGACTTGTACCCTTACACCGGGTGCGGTTTGTGATAGGGCAGGCTTATGAGCATAGCAGGCACATCTCAAGCTGTGTAGTGCACTAAGGTACATTATGTGTGCAGGTAAGGGTAGTAGTCCAACAGGTTGCTGCCTGGGTTTGTGGCAGAAGAGAGGGTGAGTTGTAGTGCAGGTTGCTTTGCCAAGGGTGGCAACAACAACATAGATACTACATGCATGTGTGGTATTACTGTAGTAGGTAAGGGTGTTGTAGTGAGTGTGGGTAGTGATGTGAGTGCAGTAAGAAGCACTCGAGTACAACAAGTTGAGGGTAAGTTAGTGAGATTAGTAAAGGTAATAGATATAAGTGGGTATTAAGATATGATTTGTATCCTAGTATCCTAACATAGCTAGTATAGCCTAGTTACATAGTGTATGGACCCAATATCATAGAGATGGACTCATACAACCTAGAAATAGCTAGTTTGAATAAGTTTGACTAGTTTGACCTAGAATTGACCTAGTTTGACTGTTTTGACTTAGAAATGGCTTTATGACCTAGAATTTGACTAGTTTAACTTATTTTTATTCCAAAATCTTGTATTAATATAATATTCCATATATAGGTCTGTGTGGCACCAGTTCAGACACAGTTTGCCATTCATTGATCTGGACCGCAGGTGAGTACATTCTCTGATAGTTTTATTATTTAATAAATATTATAATACAAGTATTTAGAAATATTTTATTTGATTCTGACACAGTGGTTTCACGGACTGGTACTATATGGATCATGTCAGGAGATGTCATCCCATTATCGTGTACTTTGGATACTCCTTCATATGTACTTTATCGTGTGCATCGGGTATATCTTGTGCTCGTGTTTATTCATGTATATTCGTGTATATTCGTGTATATTCATGTACTAATATTATATTCGTATTCGTAACATATCGTGATCGGATCCATGAGTATTGGTTGGGGGCAGGGGAAGTGTTAGCTAGATATATGATCAAAGCCTAGACAATGTTCAATGTTCAATGTTTAAGTAGACAATGTTTATCCAATGTTTCAGTTAGACAATATTTATCCAACGTTTAAGTAGACAATGTTCAACCCAAGACGATCATATATCTAACTAGTATTTCAATCACTTAGTATAGATATAGATCTTCACCATATTCTATTTCATTATCTTGTTCTATTTTATCGTGATCAGTGTATACCATATTGCTCTTGTTTACCTATTTTTTCTACCATAGTATGATATTATTTATTATTTCTCCTCTTGTATTATATTCTCTATTTCTGTTTATAGTCATTATTAATTAATTTTAACTGCTATTGGGTTATACTTCGCTCCAATCTTGACTGGATATATTTTTCAGATGACTGGTTATTGAGGATGTGTCCCACTTACCACGGGCTAACAGATGGAGTATCACCTGAGGATGTAGTGTCCGGTACTGAGGTCATTTAGATTGTCATATCTTGTAGTAGTTGTTTCTAGTTAGATTTTGGATTATATTATTATTTTGAGATCTTTAGTTGTGTTTAGATATTGAGTTGGACCTGTGATGTATTGAGACTTGTACATCTTTTCTTTCTATTTCATATTGTGCTTAAATCTTCCTTTAGTTTTTATATGTGATTGATTATTGACTACCCTTTATTATATCATTATATTATTCTTTTATTTGGAGTTAAGATGGAATGACATGTATTATATTTATATTGTGTGAGATGTTAGATAGTATAGAAGACCGAGACAACGTTCTACCTTTGATGCTGTGGCGTAGGCTGGACGCACCTACGTACTTATGCCCTTACACCGGGTGTGGGTCGTGACCGATACAAGTAGTGAACAACAACCAGCCTACGTCGCAGCATCGACGGTAGAACGCTGTCGGGGTCAACCATACTATCTAAATATCTCATACAATATATATTTGATACTTGTCAATGTCATCTTAAATTCCAGCGGAGGAACAATATGGTATATGATAATGGTAAACAATAGTCAATTACAAAATAAAACTAAAGGAGGATGAAAGCACAATATGGAATAAAGAGAGAAAATTAGAGTCACAATACATCTACAAGTCCAAAATAATATATATATATATATGCCATGAACCTAGAATGAGACTAATACAATGTCTAAAAAAACTAATCCTCCTGAGACACTGGCACTAAGTCCTCCTACTATTGGGGAGAATCCTCTACAAGCTCACCGTCCTACGGCCCGTAATAAGTGGGACACTGATCCACAAGTCAATCATCTGAAAAATATCCAATTATGATTGGAGCAAAGTACATACCTCTGAAAGCAGTTTTAAAAATATAATAGAGCATATATAACAGATAATAAAAAAAAAGATAAAACCAAAAGAAATGGAATAAACTAGAGTGAACAGGTAATGTACTGGAACGAAGAACAAGCAATATATTAACTGCAAGTAATGGAAATAGATGAAACTAGCTACTATGCCGTAGAGTACAAGTTTATTATGTGATCGATTTGGGTTGAACACGAATACAATATGGTAACTTGGTCACGACTCGCACCCAGTGTAGGGATGCAAGTAGTGAACAACGTCCAGCCTACGCCGCAGCATCGGCGGTAGAACGCTATTTGGGTAAACTATCTATCTAGCAATCAAGATATAATATGCCACCAATATAAATAAATATACTCAATCACAGTTCTATAGATGGAATAAAGCATGAATATGATAAAAGAATAGAAGAGACACAAATATAACTCATGAGACAAAATAATATCCAATGAGTCAGAGAAATACTAATAACAATGCTAGAGACAAATCCAGTACAAAAAGAAAACTAACTACTAAGCTATGAGTCCTGGGTCGTTTGTCTTAGTCAGGATGAGACCCTCCTGAGCCAAGGTCTCTGGCTCTAAGCCAACCACGTCCTGAGGCCCGTAGTGAGTGGGATACCACTCCTCAGTGTCATCTGGAAAAAATATATCCAGTCAAAAAAGGAGCAGAGTATATCTCTAACAGCAGTTCTAATAAATGATATAAAATATGTAACAATAAATAGATGTGAATATACAAGATGCAATATGCAGATACAAGAGATATATAATAAAAGAAATACTGGAAATAAATACGAGAATGAGAAATATAGAAATGAACAAGAAATACTAATGACTAAGTGAGTGAGTACCAGATTTAACATGTGATCGGCTTGGGAACTTGATACAAGAATTATGGCCTGGTTAATCATACGTGCGGTGTATGATTAATACTATTCAAGAAACAAGACATGATACAAGGAGGGTATGATCACATATCTACATTACATACTTCCCGCCCCGACTGGTATAGTAGATCCAACCATGGTACATTATGACACGAGATTCACTAGGTAGGTAGCTAGTCTCCCCAAGAATTAATATCTGTACATGTACCAGAAGAACAAAAAAATAAGGTTTGCATAAGATACACCATAAATACCAAGGAATAACATCTCAAGACGAGATTTGGATATACCAATCCATGTAACCATCGTGTTAAAAAATTAAGGATATCTACACTAGATACAAGAGACATAGAGGATATCATAAATGAGAAACTATTAGAGAATGTACTTGGTCAACTCTAGGTCAAACTAGTCAAACTAGATACAAGAGATATAGAGGATACCAGGTGAACAATATCAAAGATGTCCGGTACGGTGCCTCGAAGACCTAAATATGGAATATTACATCATATAAGGTTTTGGAATAAAAATAAGTTAAACTAGTCAACTTCTAGGTCAAAAGCCATTTCTAAGTCAAAACAGTCAAACTAGGTCAACTCTAGGTCAAACTAGTCAAACTTGGTCAAACTAGCTATTTCTAGGTTGTATGATTCCAACTCCAGGATATTGGGTCCATACACTATGTAACTAGGCCACACTAGCTATTCTAAGATACTATGATACAAACAAGTACCGTATCGTAAGATACGCAAGTTTATTTGATAAGAATATATATATATATATATATATATATATATATATATATATATATATATATATATATATATATATATATATATATATATATATATTTAAGACAATATTTATATTATTCTTAGCTAACTAATGCAAAGTGGATACCTTGGCTTTGAACCAATGTGGTATCTCACAACATACACACCCATCTTGATACTCAAACCCAATACCTTGAGTATCCACCCATACATTGACATTATCTTCGTATCATAAGGTAATATCAATTCTAACATATAACTAACTACCCAACACACTAAACTATAAACTAACATGCATTAACTACTTATACTATACTATACTAACTTACCAATATATATATATATATATATATATATATATATATATATATATATATATATATATATATATATATATATATACATAACAATGTAACTAACTAACTAACTAAACTATACATCAAGCTAACTAGCCCCCCTTACCTTGCTCTAGTGCTGCTCTCTGTTCTTGTTGTTGCTGCTATAGTAGGCTATTGAAGTTGCTGCTGATGCTGAATGTTGTTGCAGTAGCTGCTGCTCTTGCTTGTTGTGCTACATGATCCTCGAGCTGCTGCTCACTGCTAGCTTGCTATTGCTGCTAGCTAGCTGCTACAGCTGCTACTGCTTATGCTTTGCTGCCTTGCTGCTACTGCTCAGCTCATGCTGTTGGCTGCTGCTGCTCATGCTGTTACTGCTGCTGTTGCAGCTCCATACTGCAGCAACCCTACCCCCCTCCTAGCACACACACACACATCTATGCACACACATATACATCTAAACACACACACACACACACACACACACACACACACACACACACACATATATATATATATATATATATATATATATATATATAATACTAGATACATACACCTATCTATAGATATATATACATACATACATACATACATACATACATACATACATATATACATACATACATACATAACACTAGCGATACATATATATATCTATATATACACACACATCTACATAACACTATATATATATATATATATATATATATATATATATAAAATCATACAATATAACACTCTAATAGCCATAAACAAGTTATATTGAAATACAAGAAACCAAACACGTGGAGTGCATCGCACCCGTATCACACTAGATCTATGATACACTTGCGATACGAGTCCACCACACCACTAAACGTACCCCGAAGGACACGAGCAAGTCTAAAATAGTAATAATGAATAATACAAAGAGCTAACTACACATCTACGTGTCCGTGTCAAAATATGACATGCTCAAACCCCCCGTGTCGGAGGAAAACTCCTAAATCAACCCGTATCTCCAAAATATCGGGATACGACCTATACGTATCCAATTATAGACATGTCATAAGCCACACACAATCAAACATATGTCAATTTCATCTAATTAACTAATTGACAAATACAAGATGTGTCAATCTCAAAAATCCTCCAAAATTGACATAAAATACCACATAACTTTCTCCATAGGCCTTCTATGAACCTAATTTCAATTCCTTTGGGTAGCCTTAGCAATGGGGTGGTTTCTAATGATTAAATCACAAATTTATAGTCTAATTAGATAAGAAAAACTGAATTATACCTATTGAGAGATAGATTCCCAATGAAACCTCCAAATTGTGTGAAAAGAGCCTCCAACTTGTAGATCCTTGCTCCTCCTTGTAGATCCTTACTTCCTCATTATAGATCCTTGATCTAATAGCCTCCACTGATTATTTGGAAAGGAATTGGAAAGAAATTTGGATAGAATTTGATGTGGGAATGGAGAAATTTGGAAGAGTAAATTCTAGATCTAGATTTAAAATGGAAAAAAATAAAGAGAGAGAAACTCTCCCCCATTAATACAAGGCCAGCCGCTATTCTCCCTCCCTAAGCTACTATGTAAAGTCTAAAATATCCCTTGGGGCTTCTCATGAAGAAATAATTAAGGAGAGAAGGTTCTAGTCTAATGGGTTTAACTTAATTAATCATCTTTCTAATGAATGAGCTTCTAATTGGGCTCAATTCTAACTAGATTTAAATATTGGTTCATGGATCTAATCTAAACTAATTAGGTCCACTAACACAATTCCAAAAAAATAAACTAACATCTAACAATAAATAAATAATATAATAAATTAATATACAATATGCACAATATTTAATTAATTATGAAATGACCAAAATATTCTTTCCTAGAAAATATGGTAGTGACAAGTCTACCCTCGTTAAAATAATTTTGTCCTCGAAATTCACAGACGAAACTACCCCCAGAAAATAAAACAGAATAGAACAGAAAAGAACAGAACATAATCAGGAAAGAACATACCTCAAGACACAAACAAATATGGGTAACGCCTTCGCATTTCATCCCCTCTCTCCCAGGTAGACTCCCCCGGAGAGTGATGCCTCCATACGACACGTTCAAGGGAATAGTCTGGTTCCTCAACACCTCTCTCTAATCCAGAATCTCAACTGGCTGCTCTGGATAGCTAAGAGTAAGGCCCACCTCTATCTCCGAGTGATCCAACACGTGACTAGGATTCGCCATATACCGTCTCAACTGCGACATATGAAACACATTGTGCACTTCCTCCAATGCAGGTCGTAAGTCTAGTCTATAAGCAACCACACCGACCCTCTCGAGAATACTGAAAGGTCCAATGAATCGCGGACTAAGCTTCCCGCCTCCACCAAAATAAATCGTGCCTCTTGTTGGAAAAATCCTCAGAAATACCAGACCACCGACCTAAAATAAAACATAACCTTAAGAACTTAATCTATAATAAACAACCAATATCAAACATAAAATAAAAATCTAAAACTATACCTCAAACTCCAAAGGCCTCCGGTGGCTATTGGCCTAATACCGCTGTCTGTCCTACGCCAC
This sequence comes from Iris macrosiphon, assembly GCA_036927795.1. Classification (NCBI taxonomy): domain Eukaryota; kingdom Viridiplantae; phylum Streptophyta; class Magnoliopsida; order Asparagales; family Iridaceae; genus Iris; species Iris macrosiphon. The sequence goes on along the minus strand of JAYESA010000007.1, from coordinate 93,720,666 downwards.
TCGAAGTTTGTCTCTGATCAGCTTAACCTTCTCCGCTACATCCATAATCATCTCTGGCCCTAGCAAAGCTCTCCAACATCGTCCCATGACAAGGGAGTACGATATCTCCAACCGGATATAGCCTCAAATGGTGACATCTCTATACTAGCCTGGTAGTTGTTATTGTAAGCAAACTCTACCAAATGAATGTGGTCCTCCCAAGATCTCCGAAATCTACTACACAGGTGTGCATCATATCCTCGAGAGTCTGAATAGTCCTCTCTGACTGTCCATCTGTCTGGAGATGATATGCAGTACTAAACTTGAGCTGGGTGCCCAAACTCGCCTGCAAACTCCTCCAGAAATGAGAAATAAAATGACTATCCTGATCCGAGACTAAGCTGACGGGAACCCCATGTATCATGACACGATGTGCCTCATATATATCTCTGCCAACTTCTCCGTAGACAAACCCACCTTGAAAGGCAAAATATGGGCCGACTTGGTCAACCTCTCAACGATGACCCAAATTGCATCTTTTCCTCCCTGGGATCGTAAAATTTCGGACACAAAATCTATAGTAATGTGCTCCCACTTCTACTCTGGAATGGGTAATGGCAGAAATAAACCACCTGGCCTCTGCCTCTCGGCTTTCACCTGCTGGCACACTAAGCATCTGGATACAAACTGTAGCACTTTTCTCTTTATTCTATACCACCATACACTCTCTCGCATATCCCGATACATCTTGTTGACACCTGGATGCATAGAATACTGAGAGCGATGTGCTTTTTGTAATACCTCCTTATGCAGCTCCCCACTGGGCACACATAATCTAACACCATATCACAAAGAACCATCCTCAGCAATGGTGAAATTATCCTCCAATCCTGCTCTCACTTGAGCTCTGATGGTCCTCAGAGATACATCCTTATACTGGGCTATCTTGATCCTGTCCATCAACTCTGAGTGTATCTGCAACCCCCACATCTATATAGCAAAACCAGAAACTATCACTTTAATGCCGAAGCTCTCTAAGTCCTCCAACAAATACCGATCCTGCGTCAAAAACATAGCTACCGGATACCTGCTCAAAGCATCGACAACTATATTGGCTTTCCCAGGATGATAATGCAAAGATATGTTAAAATACTTTATCAGTTCTAGCCACCGATGCTCCCTCATGTTCAACTCATTCTGAGTGAAAACATACTTCAAGCTCTTGTGGTCTGTGAAGATCTCTACACGCTCTCCGTACAAATAGTATTTTAACAACTTCAGGACAAAGATGACTGCTGCCAACTCTAAATTGTGGGTAGGATAGTTCTTCTCATGAGGACGCAATTGCCTGGATGCATAGGCAATCACTTTTCCATTCTGCTAAAGAACACAACCCAGACCTTTTCTTGATGCATCACTATAAATAGTGAAACCTCCAGACCGTGATGGCAACGTTAAAATAGGAGCAGACGTCAACCTCTTCTTCAATTTCTCAAAAGCAACCTGACACTCCTCTGTCCAAATAAACTCTGCATCCTTCCTGGTGAGTCTAGTCATCAGTTCGACAATCCTTGAAAAATCTTGCACAAACTTTCTGTATTAGCCTGCAAGACCCAAGAAACTCCTGATCTCTACCACTGAACTCAGGGTCTTCCAAGATTCTACTACTGCAATCTTCTTCGGATCCACTAAAATTCTATCACCAGTCACAACATGTCCTAAGAACTCTGCCTTGTCCAGAAAGAACTCACACTTGGACAACTTCCCATATAGCTTCTCCTTCCGCAACACATCCAACACAATCCACAAATTCTCCTCGCGCTCCTCCGGTGTCTTCGAGTATATGAGTATGTCATCGATGAACACCACTACAACTTGTCAAGGTACTAGTGGAACACCTTATTCATCAAATTCATAAATACCGTCGGGGCATTAGTCAACCCAAACGACATAACCATAAACTCATACTAGCCATACCAAGTCCTAAAAGCAGTCTTCGGAATATCCTCTAGCTTTACTTTCACCTGGTGGTAGCCAGATCTCAAGTCTATCTTAGAAAATACCTTGGCACCACTCAACTGATCGAACAGGTAATTAATCCGTGGCAACGGGTATTTATTCTTGATAGTGAGATTATTCAATGCCCTGTAATCAATGCACATGCGCACCGATCCATCCTTCTTCAGAACAAATAATACCGAGGCTCCACACGGTGAAGAACTAGATCTAATAAACCCCTTATCCTGTAATTCATCCAATTACCTCTTCAGATCGACCAGCTTGCTGTTGTTTACTCCATAGACATGCTGTAAAATTGGCTCTGCACCTGGCACCAAGTATATAGAGAATTTAATATCTCGATTTGACGGTAATTCTGGCAATTTCTTAGGAAACAGATCCAAGAACTCTGCTATCAACGGATGTGGCAACTTTTTTTCTTCTACCATAGGTCCACAAATAATACCTTCTCCCCGCTCTGCAGCTCCTCTAGCAAAATCAAACTTTGGCTCTCCTGGCAGGCTAAACAAAACTCTACCTTATCTACAATCTATACTAGCATGGTGCCTACCCAACCAATCCATCTCGAGTACAATGTCATAGCTCGGAAATGACATTACAAGTAGATACGCACTCAGATCCCGGCCTTCCAGAGTAACTCTTCGATCCTTGCAAATATTACTAACCAAGATAATGCCTCCCTCGGTCATGATCTTGTAAGTCCTAAGCAAAGAGTCAGCTACCAAATGATGCTTCAGAGCAAAAGAAACAGATACAAAACTATGGCAAGCACCACTATCAAACAAAGCTAAAGCTGAAATGGAATCAAGAAGAACAGAACCTGCGATGACATCTCCGGTGGGCTCGGCCTCCTCGACTGTCATAGCAAAAGCTCATCCCTGACATGCACCTCCCTGATGCTGGTGTTGGACATAACGCTGCTGCTGGGTCGGAAGCGACGGTCCTCTCGGCTGTACTGCAGGTGGTCTCGTTTGTGTCTTTTGAGCTGGAGCTGCTCCCTGAACTGTACGATGAGAATTGGAAGGACATTTTCTTAGCTGATGCCCTTTGGTACCACAATACAGACAAACCCCCAACCTCCTCCTGCAAACTTCCCAGATGTGGCCGGGCTTCTTACAGTAGTGGCAGAAAGCTTGCAGTGACTGTCTCTGCTGCTGCGGTGCATGGTGAAATGATGCCCTAACTGGAGTCTGGTGCTGCTACTGTTGCTGAAAAGGTCTGGACTAGAAATAAGGACACTTAGCAATCTCTGTGCTGCTGTTAGCCCCTAAAAAATAATCACGATCTCTCTTAGGTTTCAAACCCAACTCCCGCTCAACCTTACGTGCCTCTAGAAATATCTCCGAATAGGTCTCATAGAAAGACGGAATGAAGATCTTCACTTCCTAGTTTAGACCATCACAAAAAGGATAGTTCGAACCTCCAGCTCCCTCACTAAATATTTTGCAAATTGGTTCAGCCTACCAAACTCTGCGGCATATTTCTCCATATACATGCTTCCCTGAATAAGGATCTCAAACTGCCTCCCCAAGTCTAACTTGTCTGCCCAAGCAAAGAATATCCTCTTGAAGAGGTCCTTGAATGCCTCCCAAGACTGCCCTACATCAGCAAGAAGTGGCTCGTTCCTGAACCAAGTATGGGCCATATCAAACAGCTGAAGTACTACTGCCTCAACCTTCAGATTCTCACCAAGACAGGACACCCTCCTAAGATGCTCAATATCCTCAAGCCAATCATCAGCGTAGACGATGCCCTCCGTCCCCTTGAAGATCTGAGATTCCAGCTTCTTGAAGTCCTGGATATTGCCTGGCCGAAGTTGGGTAACCCGCGGAGCAACCTGCTGTTGGACCGAAACTTCTCTCTCTACTATAGCAGAGGCAAGCTGATGAGCACTCTCAATGCCCTGCCATAACACATCGATCTACCTCTGGTGTGCCTCAGACTGGGCCCTGTGAGCCTCCAATATCTCGTGAAATAGTGTGAACACCTGAGTCGCATCTGTCGACACGGAAGGTGGAGGTGGAAGTCCCTCAGATATAGCCGTAACAGTCCTCTGAGTTGGAGGTGGACCCCCGAACATAGCTGATACGCCAATCACAGAAGAAGTGACTGGTACAGGCCCTCGGGAAGTCGCAGATCTCTCAGAAACTGCTCCACCCTGCTACGATCTAGTCTTAGGCGGCATCCTGAGGAAAAGCGAAATAAAAGAATCAATATGGCACATGATGTAATGCACTCAAAGAAGTACAATTAATGATCAATATCAATATCAAGGAAGAACAGTTGAAATGAACCAATAGAGTTTTTCTTAGATATGATTGAGTATTCTCAGCCTATAGCCTATATCCCATATCCTGAAACAGGCTCGTAATATCACTTAATTTAGAGCACCACTATGAATCACACTAATTGCGACCTCGAAGACCTGCGGAGGCCACCACTAAAATGTGTCACGACCCGCACTCGGTGTAGGAATGCAAGTAGTGAACAACGCCCAACCTACGCCGCAGCATCGGCGGTAGAACATTGTTTGGGTAAACTATCTATCTAGCAATCAAGATATAATATGCCACTAATGTAAATGAATATACTCAATCACAATTCTATAGATGGAATAAAGCATGAATATGATAAAAGAATAGAAGAATCACAAATACAACTCATGAGATAAAATAATATCCAATGAGTCAGAAAAATACTAATAACAATGCTGAAGACAAATCCAGTACAAAAAGGAAACTAACTACTAAGCTACGAGTCCTGGGTCGTCTGTCTCAGTCAGGATGAGACCCTCCTGAGACAAGGTCTCTGGCTCTAAGCCAACCACGTCCTGAGGCCCGTAGTGAGTGGGATACCACTCCTCAGTGTCATCTGGAAAAAAATATATCTAGTTAGGAAAGGAGCAGAGTATATCTCTAACTGCAGTTCTAATAAATGATATAAACTATATAACAGTAAGAAGATGTTAATATATAAAATGCAATATACAGATACCAAAAATATGTAATAAAGGAAATACTGAAAATAAATTTGAGAATGAGCAATATAGAAATGAACAAGAAATACTAATGACTAAGTGAGTGAGTACCAGCTTTAATATGTGATCATCTTGGAAACTTTATACAAGAATTATGGTCTGGTTAATTATACGTACGGTGTATGATTAACACTATTCAAGGAACAAGACATGATACAAGGAGGGTATGATCACATATCTATACTACTTACTCCCTGCCCCCGACGGGTATAATGGATCCAACTATGGTACGTTATGACACAGGATTCACTGGGTAGGTAGCTAATCTTCCCAAGAATTAATATTTGTACATGTACAAGAAGAACAAGGAAACAAGGCCTGCACAAGATACACCGTAAATATAAAGGAATAACATCTCATGACGAGATTTGGAAATACCAATCCGTGTAACCATCATGTCAAAAAATTAAGGATATCTATACTAGATACAAGAGACATAGGATATCATAAATGAGAAACTATCAGAGAATATATTCGCCTGAAATCTGGTGAACTGTATTAAAGATGTCCGGTACGGTACCTCGAAGACCTAAATATGAAATATTATATCAATACAAGGTTTTGGAATAAAAATAAGTTAAACTAGTCAACTTCAAGGTCAAATGCTATTTGTAAGTTAAAACAGTCAAACTAGGTCAACTCTAAGTCAAACTAGTCAAACTTGGTCAAACTAGTTATTTCTAGGTTGTATGAGTCAAACTCTAGGATATTGGATCCATACACTATGTAACTAGGCCACACTAGCTATTCTAAAATACTAGGATACAAACAAGTACCGTATCGTAAGATACGCAAGTTTATTTGATAAGAAAATATTTATATTTATATATATATATATATATATATATTACTCTTAGCTAACTAATGCAAATTGGATACCTTGGCTTTGAACCAATGAGGTATCTCACCACCTACACACCCATCTTGATACTCAAACCCAATATCTTGAGTATCCACACAAACCTTGACATTATCTTGGCATCACAAGGTAATGTCAATTCTAACATATAACTAACTACCCAACACACTAAACTATAAAACATGCATTTACTACTTATACTATACTATACTATACTATACTATACTATACTATACTATACTATACTATACTATACTAAATAACTACTAACTTACCAATACATACATACATACATATATATATATATATATATATATATATATATATATATAAAACAACGTAACTAAATAACTAAACTATACATCAAGCTAACTAACCCCCTTACCTAGCTCTAGCTGCTGCTCTCGGTTCTTGTTGTTGTTGCTGCATAGACTACTGAAGTTGCTGCTGATGCAGAATGTTGCTGCAGTAGCTGCTGCTCTTGCTTACTGTGCTACATGCTCCTCGAGCTGCTCCTCGAGCTGCTGCTCATTGCTAGCTTGCTGTTGCTGCTAGCATTGCTGCTAGCTTGCTGCTGCTGAAGCTGTTGCTGCTGCTACTGCTTATGCTTTGCTGCCTTGCTGCTACTGCTTTACATATATACATATCTTTATATATACATATCAATATATATATATATATATTTACATATATACATAACACTAGAGATACATATACATATCTTTATATACACACACATCTACATAACACTATATATATATATATATATATATATATATATATATATATATAACCATATTTATATAATACTATAGATATATATATATATAAACATATCTATACACAATATCACTATATATATATATATATATATATATATATATATATATATATATATATATATAACCATACAATATAACACTCTAATAGCTATAAACGAGTTATATTGAAATGCAAGGAACCAAACACGTGGAGTGTATCCCACCCGTATCACACTAGATCTATGCTACACTTGCGATACGAGTCCACCACACCACCAAACGTATCCCGAAGGACATGAGAAAGTCTAAAATAATAATTATGAGCAATACAAAGAGCTAACTATACATCTACGTGTCCGTGTCAAAATATGACATGCTCAAACCGCCGTGTCGGAGGAAAACTCCCAAATCAACCCGTATCTCCAAATTATCGGAATACGGCCTACACGTATCCAATTATGGATACAACACAAGCCACACAAAATCAAACACATGTCAATTTGGTCTAATGGACCAATTGATAAACACAAGATGTGTCAATCTCGGGATTCCCCCAAAATTGACACAAAATACCACATAACTTTCTCTATAGGCCTCGTATGAACCTAATTCTAATTCCTATGGGTAGCCTTAGCAAATTGGGTCATTTCTAATAATTAAATCATATATTTAGAGTCTAATTAGAGGAAAAAATTGTACCTATTGAAAGATAGATTCCTAATGAAACCTCCAAATTGTGTGAAAATAGCCTCAAACTTGTAGATTCTTGCTCCTCCTTATAGATCCTTACTTTCTCCTTGTAGATCCTTGCTCTAATAGCCTCAAATGATTATTTTGAAAAGAATTGGAAATAATTTTGGGTAGAATTTGATGTGAGAATAAAGAAATTTGGAAGAGAAATTCTAGATCTAGATTTGAAATAGAAAAATGAAGAGAGAGAAACTTCCCCCATTAATACAAGGCCGACCACCATTCCCCCTCCCCAAGCTACTATGTAAAGTCTAAAATACCCCTTGGGGCCTCTCATAAAAATAATTAAGGAGGAAAGGTTCTAGTCTAATGGGTTTAACTTAATTCCTCCTAATGAATGGGCTTCTAATTGGGCTCAATTCTAACTAGATTTAAATGTTGGTCCATGGATCTAATCTAAACTAATTAGGTCCATTAACACAAGTCCAAAATAATATAGTAACATCTAACAAAAAATAAATAATACAATAAATAAATATATAACATGCATAATATTTAATTAATTATGAAATAACCAAAATACCCTTTCCTAGAAAATATGGTAGTGACAACTCGATTACAGGTGAGGTATGTAATCGACATATACACGAATACTCTGGCCTTGATCACATAACCAACTCCTACTCCCCCATCCCCAACCAATACTAATGGATCCAATCACGTCATATTACGAATACGAATATGGGCACACTGAATATGAGCAGTCTGTGAACACGAAGTACACGAAAAGTAATATCCGATACACACGATAAAATACATGTGAAGGAGTACCCGCTGAACATAGTAGGGGATAACATCTCCTGACAAGATCCATATAGTACCAGTCCGTGTAACCACTGTATCAAAATTAAGTATACAGTTATAGAACATGCGATATATACACTATCATGAAATAAAAACTAACAGAGAGATGTACTCGCCTCTATTCCCGAGCAATGTGTGTCTCTCAATGCCCAAGCTGGTATCCCATAATCCTATTTTAGAAAATATTATGTTAAATGGTGTAATGGATGAATAAATGCTAACATGATCTAAAATATGCTTTTCTAAGTCCATTTCTAGCTAACTAAGTCTATACTAAGTTAGTTGGTCTAAATTGGTCATTAACTAGGTAATACTAGCTTGTACTAGCTATACTTGGTCTGGGTTGAGCTTCTAAGTGATTACCTTAAGTATTTCCATACTAGCTAATGCTTTGAGTATATATATATATATATATATATATATATATATATATATATATATATATATATATATATATATATACTAATGTGTATTCAATACTTAATAACTATTTTATAACTCTTCCTTAGTATTACCTAGGTTAACTCAACGTGACTGGAAAAATAATATTAAGCTCATACTGTACACTAACTAGTGTCCATATATATACTAACTCATCTCATACTAGGTAACATGTATATATATAGTATACTAGATTTGACTAACCTCCCATAACCCTCTAACTTACTAACAAATGTATAAACTAACTTAACATCTAGCACTATAGTTAACTAACTGACATCTTTTACTAATTAATAACTGTTGTCACAACTTACTCACAACTGCCAACTACACCTAACTTCTCTGAACTGGACACCCACCAACCCTCACTAGCATAGCAATTATACCCAAAGTCTGAAACTTGGCCCTACCCAAGCCTGAGTATGCCTTGCCTCACTTATCCTGGTATCAAAATTGATACCCACATTGCTGTAGGACTGCTGCAGTTGCAACATCCCCCCATCTTGCAAAATGATACTCTATATAATTTCTAACTGGACTTTTCAAGACATGCTAACTAACTGACACTACTAATACCTTGGCTTCAGGTATCAACCCCCCTACCATCACATACACGTACAATACCAAGTCACTGAACTCTAACTCACTGATACCCTGCTCGAGTCTCAGTATTGAACTAAGCACTAAAACTAACACCACTTGCCTCAATTGATACCTTATTTCCACACATCCTAACACATGACACTACACTCACAGTCACTCCCAACTCCAGCTCACTTACACATACACCCCCCTCTCACTCAACTGCCCCCAACTCTTGCTGATACTTCATGTTCACACCACCAACACATACCTACCTGGACACAAGATCCAAATATCCAAATATCTGAACCCCAAAGCATACATCACTTACTACCCGTGAGTAGATACCTGACTCCACCTATTATAACAGTGTCAAAGGCACTTGCCACCACTACTGCTACCCTCTCCATATTCTACCTGACCAACAACTGCCCCCTACATTGACTACCCAAGCACATAGCAGCAAGAGAAATTGCTACCAGTCTTCATTCACACTACAAGTGAACCCAACTTCTCTTTTGCGAAGAACATTACTTACCCGACTGAGCATCAACATAGTTGCTGCGAACTACATTAAGCAGTGACATACTGTCTATAATTCCTACTGCTGTAGTATGTTGTGCCTAGAATATGTATAATATCTCCCCCTTCTTACTCGAGCAACATACTTCCTTGTCCACACTCCCTTGCTGCTACTGCTATTTTTTGCTGTTGCTGTAGAAGCATAAAAAATAGGCCGGATGACTATACGCGGCATATTGGTGCAGAGCAGCGTAAGCAGAGGCCTTCAGAGCCATCAAGCGTGCAACAGAGTCTTTTTCGCTAAAACGCAGTATGAAATATGAAAAGCTCGAAGGACCATCCGCGTAAGGCAGTACGTCCAAGCCGCTTCAGCGTAAACATGGTGCTTCATCGCCTCCAGGGCGTAAAACTCATCCTCTTCCAAACATAGCATTGAGGTGTGCAAGAGACGCTTCGTATTCCCCGAAGTGAACCTGTCAAGCATGCAATGAACCTGACGTCTGGACTTCTAAAAAAAGGATACGGCCCGACTACCCAGGCGACGGCTATAATGATGGTACAGCACTGTGACCCAGGCTGTCAAATACCGCCATCCCCTTCGCGTAAACTGCTTTTACAAGCACGAAGGGATACACTGCCTTGTTTTATACAGGCAAAACACGAGCTGTTTACGTTCTGCAGTAGACAAACCGCCTGCCACGCCAAAAGCTGCACTCCATTTGGGGTTCGAGGCACGTCTCTTCGTCTAATGCACAGAGCGGTAACAGTTTCTCAAGGCACGTCTCTGTGACTGATGCGCAGAAGGGGTTGCAGACCTTCAAAAACACGTCTCCACATTTAATGCACAGGATGGTGGCAAATCTTGGCATTTTATGCAAGAGATTTGATTATATCTTCAAAAGCCGTAATTCCGGCTAAGACGTCCACATCAGCACTGTGGCACGGTACGCAGCGGCTTCTACGCCCATCCAGCGTTTGTGCTCATTCGGCTTCTACGCCCATTCGGCTTCTATGCTAGTTTGGCCTCTATGACCACTCGGCCTCTACGCCTGTTCGGCCTCTACGACCACTCGGCTTCTACGCCTGTTCGGCTTCTACGCCCATTCGGCTTCTACGCCTGTTCGGCCTCTATGACCACTCGGCTTCTATGCCTGGTCGGCCTCTACGACCACTCAGCTTCTACGCCTGCTCGGCCTCTACGACCATTCGGCTTCTACGCCTGTTCGGCTTCTACGCCTGTTCGGCTTCTATGCCGGTTTGATAACTATTTGGCTTCTATGCCATGGTGACAGACATTTGGCTTCTATGCCAACCTCTTCTACGCAATGGATACCTACCTACGTGGCTTCTACGCCGTGATCTTCGTAGCGATTGTACGCTTTTTGTCCCTTAGTTGGACCCGCGTCACACGCTCATTCAAAGGATCATCTATACGCAGGCATTGGTTACTTTAACCGTTGTGTAAAAGGGTGCTGTACTTTCCACTCCTCGGTTTTTACACCGACGGAGTGGTCACTGTCACTAAAACTCTATAAATAGAGACCTCTATCAATGAGGAACAAGGTCGAGAAAATTGGTCAAGAATACCAATACCAGATCAAAGGCCGAGAAAATTGGTCAAGAACACCAATACCAGATTAGAGGTCGACAAATTGGCAAGGTCAAACTTCCAAGAAAGATCGAACCAGAGGTCAAGAGAGAGAGAGAGAGAGAGAGAGAGAGAGAGAGAGAGAGAGAGCATCCGGAGCTCCGGCAGAGAGTAGGGATCGACGACTTTGGCATCGTGCATCCACCCTCTGCTGTAACCTTCGAAGCTGCTTCCTGTCTTCTACGACACTTCTTCAACATCGTGTGGTCCAAGGGCTAAAGTGATCGACTGCAGATCAGACACCTATAGCAATATTTACCCAGATTAAATAAATTGTACTCCCATTTCCTCGTATAGGATCAAATTGTACAAGTTTGTTTGTAAACCAAAGAAGGCGGGTTCTGTGTAAACCCCATATTGAATATATTTTCATTCTTTCGTTTAATACCACAAACAAGATGGCGACTCTGCTGGGGACATCTTTCTCTTCTGACGAGGAAGCAATTGCTCAATACGATGCGGTATCCTTGGGAGCCGTGAAGAAGACACTGGTCGTCCATTTCGACCAGTCTGCCTACGAAGACATGCTTCAAACCGGGGGTAGCTCTCACCCTCTCTTCGTCCAAGACAACAGGAAGCTGCGCAAGGTCTGGATGCCCAAGACATCCTCTACCGTTCCTGTGGACTCTCCGATCTCTCCGACCTCTCCAACCAATGAGGTTGTAGCATTGCTCCCTCCGTGCCCTGCACGTAAAATTCAGTCTCCCGCTACGCGCGGTACAGACGAAACTTCGGACAAAGCCTCAGCGCTGACCCAGAAGTATCCACTGTGCTCTACGCGTAGGAACCAGTCTTCCGCTACGCGCGGAACAGACAAAACTTCGGGCAAAGCCTCAGCGCTAACCCAGAAGTATCCACTGTGCTCTACGTGTATAAACCAGTCTCCCGCTACGCGCTGTACAGACCAAACTTCTGATAATGCCTCAGCGCCAAATCGGAGGTACAAATCATGCTCCATGCACAAGACAATATCTGACCTCTACGGGGAACCAGATGAGCGCCGTGATTTTCGCAAGGGGAAGCATGCAGCAGAGTACTCAATTCCTCGGCCGTTACGCCAGCGAAGAAGCAATCTGCCTACCCTCCGGATTATGCGGGAAGCCGACGGTCGACTGAGGACCTCTTCAACTTTACGCCAGTCTGAGCAAATCTCCAAATTACGCCAAGCGAAGTTCCACGACGTAAAGCAAGCTCAGGTTGCGGGAAGGTACCCTCCCCGGAGATTATTCGCCACCCAGATGGCCAACCTGTTGTACACAGGTGGCATAGGAAGAACCATGGTGCCCAACCTCCGCATACCCACTGATGGGAACAGAAGGAACAAGCCGTCGTCTTCTTCTATGAACTCTCCTGACCTGCGGGATTATCTAATCCAGAAACGCAAAAACAAGAGTCATAAACGGGCTTCGGTTCCCCTAATAGTCAAACGCGGGGAGATCGTATGGGAAGATACGTCAACGTCTAATGTCGTCATAACGGGTGGACCACAGGAAGACGCCATCTTTATTATTCCACCAACCCATGACGATCAGCATCCGATAATCTTTGGAAGCAGGCGGAACACCTCAATCGTACAGGAGGAATCGCGCGAGTCTGAAACTGGCAGGATACAAACCCACAGATATAGCCCACAAGCATTAAAAATTATGCAAAACATGGGTTACGACTTGAAACTGAAACAAGGCCTTAACAATGGAAAAGATAGACGAATACCGTTGCGGGGTAATTCTCACCATCAACAAGCTCGTTTCGGGTTGGGGTATACTGCAAAACCCAAAACTCCAAAATCTGATCCTGTACAACCAGAAGCGGCTCCTGCCGAATCAGTTTCTATAGCCGGAGGCCGCGGCATGTCTAGGAGTAATTTACCTCGACAGAACAAAGTAACGTCCAAGGTCGGGGGTAGAATCCCCTCAAGGTCCGAAGATGATGCAATGACGACAATCTCCCCGCAAAACCGTAAAATTCAGGCATCAGGAGCCCGAAGACCAAAAGGAACTTTCTTCTTCAATGAAGACGACATCATTGAAATCTTCAATATGTTAATGAAAGAGCGCAAGCTTCAGCTACCCAACATCAGACATCCTGAGAGGGCTGGCAAAGTGGATGATCCAGATTATTGTCTCTTCCATTGGTACACTTATCACCCCATAAAGGCGTGCTATGTGCTAAAAAGAAAAATTCAGGAGTTGATCGAGGCCAAGGTCATCACTTTGAATCTGTAAACAGGGGGACGGTCCTTACCAATTGGATTTCCATTCTTTTCTTACATAAACAACCCGCTCTTTTCGAAATGTGTGCTCGAAGAAGAGTCCCTAAAAAGTCTCTCTAGTGGATTTTTTTAGGACTATCCTCACTCAAGAAAAATACTCCACGAAGACTGCCATGTCCATATTACCTCTGAGCAGACATGCACTTCCATCACCGATAGAATTGTATCCCAGAAGTTTGTCATGTTCATATTACCTCTGAACAAACCTTCTTGGTTTTGGCTATCGATTATCGCATCAATTGTCATCCCAACTTAATGCCCGTACTTAACTCTAAGTACGCCAGTGGTGTTAGGTCCACAAAGACTGCCATGTCCATATTACCTCTGAGCAGACATGCACTTCCATCACCGATAGAATTGCATCCCAGAAGTTTGTCATGTTCATATTACCTCTGAACAAACCTTCTTGGTTTTGGCTATCGATTATCGCATCGGTTGTCATCCCAACTTAACGCCTGTACTTAACTCTAAGTACGCCAGTGGTGTTAGGTCCACAAAGACTGCCATGTCCATATTACCTCTGAGCAGACATGCACTTCCATCACCGATAGAATTGTATCCCAGAAGTTTGTCATGTTCATATTACCTCTGAACAAACCTTCTTGGTTTTGGCTATCGATTATCGCATCGGTTGTCATCCCAACTTAACGCCCGTACTTAACTCTAAGTACGCCAGTGGTGTTAGGTCCACAAAGACTGCCATGTCCATATTACCTCTGAGCAGACATGCACTTCCATCACCGATAGAATTGCATCCCAGAAGTTTGTCATGTTCATATTACCTCTGAACAAACCTTCTTGGTTTTGGCTATCGATTATCGCATCGGTTGTCATCCCAACTTAACGCCCGTACTTAACTCTAAGTACGCCAGTGGTGTTAGGTCCACAAAGACTGCCATGTCCATATTACCTCTGAGCAGACATGCACTTCCATCACCGATAGAATTGTATCCCAGAAGTTTGTCATGTTCATATTACCTCTGAACAAACCTTCTTGGTTTTGGCTATCGATTATCGCATCGGTTGTCATCCCAACTTAACGCCCGTACTTAACTCTAAGTACGCCAGTGGTGTTAGGTTCACAAAGATTGCCATGTCCATATTACCTCTGAGCAGATATGCACTTCCATCACCGATAGAATTGCATCCCAGAAGTTTGTCATGTTCATATTACCTCCAAACAAACCTTCTTGGCTTTGGCTATCGATTATCACGTCGATCGTCATCTCAAACTCGTCACCTTCCGACTCACCTGAAGCTCTCGAGCAAGCATTATCAGCAAACATGGTGGTAGCGGATCCCTTTGAAGCAGATGAACAAGTGTCTGAGCCGTTTGAGAATTTACTCTTGGGCTCAACAAATGGATACGCAGTGGGAATTCTGCTTCGAGCAGAGGGAACCTCCCACCAAAGATGAAGTTATCCAGGTTGATGTTAGGGGTAAACTTTTGCCGAAACCGATATTCATCAGCAACAATCTTTCCCCAGCTGAACGGGAAGAAGTTATCCAGCTGATAAAAGAATATATTGACGACTTTGCGTGGAATTATGAGGACATGCCGAGCCTTGACCCGAAGGTGGCTACTCATAAGCTCAATATATTGGCCGACTCGAAGCCTATGAAGCAGCACCAACGCCGGTTCTGCCCGGACATGATGGACGCCATCGAAGCTGAAGTAAAGAAGTTGATAGCCTGCGGTTTCATCCGGGAGGAACAACATCCTGACTGGGTCGCCAACGTTGTCCCAATTATGAAGAAAAATAGGAAAATACGTATCTGCATCGATTACCGAGATCTGAATGTAGCCTGCCCCAAGGATGAGTTCCCTCTTCCCATCACGGACATCATGATCGACAACATCTGCGGTTTCGAACGCATGTCTTTCATGGACGGATTCTCGGGATATAATCAGATCAAGATGCATCCTGAAGACGAGAAGCACACTGCCTTCCGAACCCCGTTGGGAGTATATTGCTATACGGTCATGCCCTTCAAATTGAAGAACGCCGGGGCTACATACCAACGGACCATGAGTAACATATTCCACGAGCATCTACGCAAAATAGTAGAATGTTACGTGGACGACATAGCCGTCAAGAGCCGCCTCAAAAATGATCATATTCAAGACTTGAGGACGATATTCGAGTTAATGCGCCTACATCAACTCAAGATGAACCC
Source organism: Iris macrosiphon (assembly GCA_036927795.1). NCBI lineage: Eukaryota > Viridiplantae > Streptophyta > Magnoliopsida > Asparagales > Iridaceae > Iris > Iris macrosiphon. The sequence continues at coordinate 93,704,814 of JAYESA010000007.1, read as the reverse complement.
TACGAAGTCCTTTCTGGGTGTATCTAGTGGTAAGTTCCTGGGATTTGTCATCACCGCCAAAGGCATCCAGGTGGACCCTGACAAAGTCCAGGCCATCGTAGAAATGCGACCGCCCCGCAATCTGAGGGAACTCCGGGGATTTCAAGGCCGTCTGGCTTATATCCGGAGGTTCATATCCAACCTCTCGGGAAGATGTCAGCCCTTTTCGCATCTCATGAAGAAAGGTGTATCCTTCATATGGGACGAAACCTGTCAGTAAGCATTCGGTGATATCAAACGCTACCTCACCAGTCCGCCGGTTCTGGTGCCTCCCATCATGGGAAGACCATTCTTGCTGTACGTTCGAGCGATGGATCATTCGCTAGGAGCTCTTCTCGCACAGAAGAACGATGTGGGACATGAACAGGCTATCTACTACCTCAGCAGGATGATGGTCGGAGCCGAACACCGGTACAACCCAGTGGAGAAAGAATGTTTGGCTCTGATGTTCGCTATCCAGAAGACGCGGCACTATGTCACCGGCCAGACTATTCATATCATCTCTAGGATCAACCCTCTGCGAGTACTGATGAGCAAGCCAAGTGTTCTTAGTTCCCGACTCGCAACTTGGGCGATGCTGTTAACACCATATGACATGGTATACGTCCCGCAGAAGTCCATCAAAGGCCAAGCACTGGCCGACTTCCTAGCTGCTCATTCGATCCCGGAGGCCTCCAAACTATACGAAGACATTCCCGACGAAGTTGCAGAATGTAATTCCGCAATGGAAAGTGACACATGGCAACTGTTCTTCGATGGCGCCTCCAGGACTGGTCCCCAGGGAAATGTGGTTTCAGGGGTAGGAATCATCCTGGTCACTCCTGATAAACTCGTCATCTACCGGGCATATTCTCTTAACGAACCATGCTCCAACAATGTGGCGGAATACAACACTCTGTTAATCGGGCTCCAAGTCGCTAAAGAACTGGGGGTCGAGTCCCTGAAAGCTTTCGGTGATTCTCTGCTTATCGTCAATCAGGTCAGAGGAATATATGAAGTCCGGAATCCAGACCTCATCCCCTATCACCAAGCAACGGTCGAGATAGCCATAACATTCAAAGGGTTCTTCCTAGAGCATGTGCCTCGATCTCAGAATCTGGAAGCTGATGCCCTAGCCAGTCTAGCTGCGGATTTAGCCACTCCTATAAGAAGACAGGATTCGATAATCCTTCTTAACAGAGATTTATTCTGCGTGAAGAACAACTTTCACATAGAACGCAGCTACGCTATGAACATGGATCCCCCTAGAAGAGACTGGAGAAGTCCCTTCATAGATTTCGTCGCATACAGAATCTTGCCGGAGGACCCCAAAGAAGCAGTATCCGTCAAAAGACGATCATTGCGCTTCTACTTCGATGCATCTTCACAATGCCTATATCGTCGGATCTACGACGGACTGCTATTAAGATGTCTCTCAGACAACGAAGCACAGCAGATTATCCGGGAAGCTCACGACGGCGTATGCGGAGCGCATCAGCCCGGTCCTTAGCTACAGGATCGTATCAGGAGAATGGGCTATTACTGGCCCACTATGATCACAGACGCGATCAACTATGCGAGACAATGCAGAGCCTGTCAGGTTCATGCAGACTTCATACATCAACCGTCTGAATATCTATATCCTACGGTTGCATCTTGGCCTTTCGAAGCATGGGGTATGGATATCATTGGTCCTATTCACCCGTCTTCTTCCAGAGGTCACCGGTTCATACTGGGCATCACAGATTACTTCTCCAAATGGGCAGAGGCGATCCCTCTTGCTGAGGTAAAGGCGTCTGACGTAATCAGCTTCATCAAGCATCACGTCATTTATCGCTTTGGGATTCCCCGAAGGATAATCTATGACAATGGGCCTCAATTCATCAGCCAAGCGTTCCATCGATTTTGCGATAAAAATCGAATACATAATATTGCCTCTATGACATATTATCCAGCTGCTAATGGTTTGGCGAAAGCTTTCAACAAAACCATTATCAAACTCCTGAAGAAGTTCGTCTCTTCAAACAAAAGAGACTGGAACGAGAAGCTGGGCGAATGTCTCTGGGCATACCGCACAACGGTACGGACACCGACAGGTTGTACCCCCTTTTCACTGGTCTACGGGAGCGAAGCAGTTCTTCCCATCGAAATCCAGATCCCGTCGCTCAGGATAGCCGTGACTAATGAGCTGACCCGAGAAAATAATGACCTGTTAAGGCTTCAGGAGCTCGAAGGATTAGACGAGAAACGCCTCCAAGCTCAACAGTGCATCGCGCTCTACCAAGCACGCATTTCCAGAGCTTTCAATCATAAAGTAAAGGAAAGAGTGTTCAAAGTCGGCGAGCTAGTTCTAGCCGTAAGAAGGCCGATGAATCTTACTCACAGGAGTAAATGGAAATTTCAGCCCAAGTGGGAAGGCCCTTATGTGATCGAGACAACGTTCTCGAACGGCGCTTACAGGTTAGCCCAGCCTAATGGAGACTTGTTAATGGCTCCTATCAACGACAATTTCCTGAAGAGGTACTATGCTTAACCTCCTCTACCCCAAAGTGGAATATAGCGAGAATCTCAATTCTGACAAAACTACTTCCAAAACGAAACTAGTTAGGTCATAATTCTATCATCTCAGTATGACCTCTGAATGGGTATGTCCTGCTAGAAGTTTATCGAGAGTTTATCATGTCCATACTACCTCTGATATCACTCTCACCTAAACCTGTCATTTATATTCCGAAATGATGGGTCCACAAAGTCAGAAAAGATTTGCTTTATTTATTCTCGAAAAGAGCAAAATTATATTGGGAAAGCTAAAAGGAGAAAGGGTACACAATTATGGGGGAGCAGTCAGATCGCGAATCAGCTTCACCAATGCAGCTACCTTCTCGTCCCTGGAAACCAAGGCATCAGCACGGGCCTGTTCCAGCCGTGCCTCAGGATTGTTCGTAAAGGACAGTTCGGCCCTTGCTCGAAGAGAGCCAGCTTGGGCAGCTTCTGCACGCTCCAGCCGTCGTGCGGTGCTCAGTCGACCAGTCGCTACGCCTAGACCTGCCAGCGACTGAGAAGCCCACTCCTCTGCCAGGGCGAGTTTCTCCTTCAACTTACGAACCCTCGATGCGTTCCCTTCATGCTCGGATTGGCACTCCGTCTCAAGAGCAAGAGCCTCCTCCACGACAGCTTTCCTTTTATCCGCCTCCAGCTTATGCGCTTTGATGGAGTTGTCTAGGCTCTCCAGCTGTTTGGTAAGCCGCGCAGTCATGGAGTCGTATCTGGCCTGCACCTCAGCTTCAAGACTGCCCCGAGTCAGCTGTAAGTATTCGTTAATAGGTTGCTCCAACCCATTAACCATCGCCTCCAGGGCGTCAGCTACCCCGGAATCGCCAAACTCTCTGACAACCCCAATCGAAAACTGGAAAGCCTTCTTCAGACGCTCAAAATCCAGATTCTTTGCCAACACCATTGATATCAGCATGTTCAAATTGGTGTGGAAGGTGCTGGTATACAGCTCGGTCAGCACAACCAGATCTGGTTGGACGCCAGGAGTGGCCGCGATATTGGCGAGTTCCCCTCCAGGAATGATTGCAGACGAGGTGGCCACAGCCGCCGCCTTGACAGGCGGTGCGACCGAAGAAGGTGCGGCAACGACGGTCGAAGTCATCAACATACTCGCAAGAGACGAGGTCACGATGACGGGTTCGTCCTCCTCTTGAGATGACGAAACTACTCCGGGCGAGCTGGCCCCCGAAGGTATTTCCTCCTCGAAGTCAAACGCCTCTGTATCATCGCCGGGAGCCCGAGCAGAGCCAGAAGGCGTTTCAGCGCTATACTCCCCGTGGACGCCATCCCCTGAGAAGAGGACAAGAAAGTTGATATCAATATGATAGTAATCTTTCTAAGAGGAGACATAAAGATGACCTTTACCCGTAGCCAACGGTATATATGCTGCGTCTGCAGCCGATGTAGCTATATCACGCCTTAATGACACAATACGAACTGTCATACATGGAGAAGAGGGTGGGCCAACCGACATCGCCAGGAGCTCCACCAAGCCTCCACCGAGATGTGTTCGAGGTTTGTCAGCTGGAACCTCGCTGGTCATGCTCACGGACGCAGCAGGAGTTTCCTCCGTTGCTGGTCTAGAGGAAGATTCTCCCATTTGCCTCGGCCACGCGGGCGATTTCATTCCACTACCGGAGGCAGTGGCAGCAACGGCAGCCTCAAGCAGGAGTTCTCTGACACCGCCAGCCGAAACTGAGGGTCCCTCTCCGAGAGGCCGGGAGTCTCCAATCAAAGAGACATCCCCAATAGGAGAGACAGCAGGTTCCTCTCTAGGAGCCTCGATGCCAGGAATCCGGAGAGGGCGATCAACCGTCTTCTTATTCCTCTTGCGAGGGGAAGTCTGCTTCGAAGCAGGAGTCCTTCGGTTCCCATTGACCGCCAGTGCCCCTGTAGGCGGAGGCACTTCGCACCTCGGCACCGACACCAGAGGCTCATCCGGAGTGACGGACTCCTCACCCTAGTCAGATGAAACCGAGGGGACTTCGATTCTTCCCCCAGGCTTGGGAGAAGGCACCCTGAAGCTTCCACGCGTATCAAAATCGCGATGGAGGGTGTTGATCGCCACTTAGAACTGAGCATACGAATGAAGGATACGTAGCTCCGTGGAAAGGGTGACGACCGGCACGATAAATGTTGCTCTCGTACAGCCCATGATGAAGTACCGCCATCCTCTAGCTCCATCAATGAGTCCACCCCTGGACCTGAAGCTGGTGATGGCATTGCCCACATGCAGCTGATCATACCCAAACTGCCTGGCAAACCGACTGGGCAAGTAAGGCTCGAAGAAGCAATGATCTTCGCTTCTGTATATATATATGTATGTATGCTAAGGGAGAAGGGTGTTTATGGATAGGTTGATATATATACGTATAAATGCAGTATAAATGTATATACATAGGGGTTGTGTTTGTGTGTGCGTTGTATGCTCGTGTGGGTGCCGGACAAAAGAAAGAGCAGCAGCAACTGCAAAGGGAAGAGCAACAGTAGTAGCAAAGGAAGAACGACAGCAGCAACAGTAAAATAGAAAGAGCAGCAGCAGCCGCAAAAGAGAAGAGCAACAGTAGTAGTAAAAGAGGAGCAACAACAGTAGTGAAAGAGAGAGCAGCAACAACAACTTCAGCAAGGTTTGGCTCAGGTAAGGTTAGCTATTTAGGTGGTTGATTAATAGATAAGTTAGTCACTTTAGTAGTTAGTTTGATAGTTAATTAGTTGTTAGTAGTTAGATATGTATACATATAGTTTAGCTAGATTAGTTAAGTTACTTAGTTTAGTTAAATAACTATATGTATATACTTGCGATTGATTAGTGAGATAGATCTACACATATATATTTATGTATCTTAGTTATCTATATATGTAGGCATGTGTATACATGTATATACGTATTAGTGGTTAGAGATTAGTATAGTAGGTGATATTGTATTAGATAAATACATATTAGCTTAAGGTTTGATTTGGGTAGCTAATATATGCTAGAGTGACATTACCTTGAGATACCAAGGTAAGTGTCAGGTATTGAGGGATACTCAAGGTATATTGGGTTTGGGTGTCGAGTTGGAGGTTTAATGGTGCGATACCGAGTTGGTTCAAAACCAAGGTATCCATTTAGTAATTGTAATTGTAATTATGATTAATATATATATATATATATATATATATATATATATATATATATATATATATATATATACTAATTCATAACTCTTGTTTGCGTATCTTGCGATACGGTATCTTAGTATCCTAGATTTAGCTTGTATGGCCTAGTTTCATAGTTTATTAATCCAACATCATTGAGATAGACTCACGCAACCTAGAAATAGGTAGTTTGACCAAGTTTGACCAATTTGACTTAGAGTTGACCTAATTTGACTTAGAAATGGCTCTTTGACCTAGATGTTGACTAGTTTAACTTATTTTTATTCCGAAACCTTGTATTGATGCTGTATTCTATATCTAGGTCTTTGAGGTACCGTATCAGACATCTGTGAGACTATTCACCAGACTTCAGGTAAGTACATTCTCTGATAGTTTTTTATTTATAATATCCTCTATGTTCATTGTATCTAGTTTAGATATCCTTGTTCTCTTGACACGATGGTTACACAGATTGGTATATCCGGATCTCGTCATGAGATGTTATTTCTTGGTATATGGTGTATCTTGTGCAAGCCTTGTTTCATTGTTTATCTTATACATGTACAGACACTGATTCTCTGGGAGAGTTGCTATCTTCCTGGAGAATCCTGTGCCATAGCGTACCATGGTTGGATCCCCTATACAAGTTGGGGGTCGGGAGTATTTTAGTGTAGATTTGTGATCATACCCTTCTTATGCATGTCTTATTTTCCTGTGAGTGTTGGTCATACACCGCATGTATGACTAACTAGACCATTATTCCTGTACAAGTTTTCTTGTACAAGTTTCCAAGCCGATTACATGTTAAAGCTAGTACTCACACACTTAGTCATTAGTATTCTTGTTCATTGTCATATTGTTCATTCTCGTATTTATTTACAGTATTTCTTTTATTGTATATCTTTTATATCTATTGTTGCATCTTGTATATTCACATCTATTTACTGTTACATAGTTTATATCATTGATTAGAACTGCTGTTAGAGATATACTCTGCTCCTTTCTTGACTGGATATATTTTTTCCAGATGACATTGAGGAGTGGTACCCTACATATTACGGGCCTCGGGATATTGTGGGCTTAAAGTCAGAGACCCTGGCTCAGGAAGGACTCATCTCGACTGAGACAGATGACCCGGGACTTGTAGCTTCTTAGTATTCTTTTGTACTGGATTTGTCATGACCCACACCCGGTGTAAGGATACAAGTCGGAACAACGTCCTGCCTACAATGCAGAATCGGCGATAGAACACTATCTAGGTAATCTATCTAGAAATATAATGAACCACCAACAATAACAATATACTCAATCACAAATCTAAGATGGAACGAGCACGAATATGATAAAGAAAAGAATAGTCACATAGAACTCATGAGTCTAAAATAATACATCAAAGAGTCTGAAAGAAATACTAACACAAAAGCTGGAAACAAATCCAGTACAAGAATACTATGAAGCTACTAGTCCCGGGTTATCTGTCTCAGTTGGGATAAGTTCCTCATGAACCAGGGTCTCTGACTCTAAACCCACAATATCCTGAGGTCCATAATGTGTAGGGTACCAGTTTTCAGTATCATCTGGGAAAAATATATCCAGTCAGGAAAGGAGCAGAGTACATCTCTAATAGTAGTTATAATCAATGATAAAAACTATGTAACAGTAAATAGATGTGAATATACAAGATGCAATAATAGATACAAGAGATACACAATAAGAAAATACTGGAATAAATATAATAATAAATAATATGTCAATGAACAAGAATACTAATGACTAAGTGAGTGAGCACTAGCTTTAACATGTGATCGGCTTGGAAACTTACACTGGAATAATGGCCTGGTTAGTCATACGTGCGGTGTATGACCAACACTAATAGAAAAATAATACTTGCACATGAAGGTACGATCACATATCTACACTAATACTCTCCAACCCCGACTGGTATAATAGACCCAACCATGGTACGCTATGGTACGAGATTTTCCAAAAAGATAGCTAGTCTTCCCGAGAATCAGTGTCTGTATATGTACAAGGTAAACAATGAAACAATACTTGCACAAGATACACCATATACCAAAGAAATAACATCTCATGACGAGATCCGGATATACCAATCCGTGTAACCATCGTGTCAAGAACACATAGATATCTATACTAAATATAATGAACATAGAGGATATCATAAATAAGAAACTATCAGAGAATGTACTCGCCTGAAGTCCAATGAATAGTCTCACAGATGTCTGATACGGTGCCTCGAAGACCTAGATATGGAATACAATATCAATACAAGATTTCGAAAAGAAAATAAGTTAAACTAGTCAACTACTAACTATGGTCAAACTATGGTCAACTACCTATTTCTAGGTTGCAAAAGTCTAACACAAAGATAATGGGTTCAAATACAAAAGTCTAGGTCATAAACTATAACTTAGGATACTAGGATACCGTATCTCCGGATACGTAAAACAAGGGATATAAAATATCACACACACACACACACAAATATTAAACAATATTACCTATATAAAATCCTAATACATTAAATGGATACCTTGGTTTCGAACCAACTTGGTATCACAATACTAAACCCCAATCTTGATACCCAAACCCACTACCTTGGGTATCCCTAATTACCTTGGTACTTACCTTGGCATCTCAAGGTAATACCCCAAACTTACTCATGCTAACTACCCTTATTACTAATATATGCTACACTAAATAATATATATATAGTATATTAAAATTTACTAGCAATTAGGAACATATTTACTTATATAATAACTACCAAATATATATATCTAATGCTATTAGAAACTGCCAATCTGTCACTAAAGCCACTGCCTGTTGTCGCTAAAGCCACTGATACCATTGATACTCTGCTGTTTTAGCAACGGTTCTCTGCTGCCGTCGCTAACTGCTGTCGCTGCTGCTATGCTGTTTGCTTCCACTGCTGCTGCTGCGATGCTTGCTGCCGTTGCTATAGCGGCTGCTGTTGTTATTATTTCTGTTACTGTTGCATTCAGCGACGCTTGCTGTCGCTGGTGCTCTTACTGCAGCTGCTGTGCTTTTGGTCTTGCTGCTGTTGTTGCGACGCTTGCTGTCGCAGTTTCTCTTGCTGCTGCTGCTGTGCTGTTGGTCTTGCTGCTGCTGTTACGACGCTTCTGCTGTAGCCAAAGCTCCTGTCCTCTATTACAATACATATATATATATATATATATATATATATATATATATATATATATATATATATATATATATATATATATATATATATATATAATATAACACACATAAAAGATGTATAATACATAATGTATAATATGTATATATAATACACTATATATAATACCACTAAGTATGTAAACACATATAATCTTCCACAATCATATATACATAATAATACATAGTAACATAATATACACATATATGGTATCATATATGTATAATTTCACATATACGTACACGTACACATAATCATACATAATATATATAACATACATATATACATATAAATATAACAATATATAAATATCTATTTGACATATATATATATATATATATATATATCTATATATATATATACTACAATAGATAAATATGCTTATATGTAGAAGAATAGTTACATACAATATACACACATATAGTAGATACATAGATACATAGATCTAAGATACCACGTTAGATAAATACATATACACAACATTATATATATATATATATATATATATATATATATATATATATATATATATATATATATATATATACTTACACTTCTCCAAGAATAAGAACACAAAGAATTAGATCTATAATTAGTTTGCACACACATGGAACGTATCACCCCGTATCCCACTAGATCTAGGATACGCATACGACACGAGTCCACTATACATCCAAACATACCCCGAAGGACACGAACAAGTCATATATATTATTTATGAACAATACTAAGAGTCAAATACAATTCTACGTGTCCGTGTCAAAATATGACATGCTCAAAGTCCCGTGCCGGAGGAAAAACCCCCAAATCAACACGTATCACCAAATTATTGGGATATGACCTACACGTACCCAATTATGGACACGATACTAGCCCCAAACACACAAGCACATGCCAAATTGATCTATAGGACCAATTGACACACACAACAAATGTCAATCTCGAAATTCCTCCAAAATTGACACAAAAGCACCATAACTTTTACAATAGGCCTCCTATGAACACAAAACTAAATCCTATGGGTAGCCTATGCATATGGATTGATTTCTCATGGTTAAATATCAGATTTAGAACCTAATTTAAGGGGAAAAATAGAATTGTACCTATTAAGAGATGGATTCCCAATGAAACCTCCAAACATAATGAAATTGGCCTCCAACTTGTAGATCCTTGCTCCTCTTTGTAGATTCTTGCTTCCTCCTTCTAAATCCTTGCTCCACTAGTCTCTAATGGTGATTTGGAAAGGAATTGGGATGGAATTTGGTAGGTAAATGAAGTGAGAAAGAAAGAATTTGGTTGAGGGAAATTCTAGATCTAGTTTTAAAATGAAAAGAGGAGAGAGAAATCAATTCTCCCCTCTTTAATAGGCCGGCCCCCTCTACCCCTTCCTCAAGCTACTATGTAATATCTATTATACCCTTTGGGGCCTCTCATGAAAAAATAATTAAGGAGGGAAGCTTCTAGTCTAATGGTTTAATTAATTTTAATCCATCTCCTAATCAATGGGCTTTCTAATTGGGATCAAATCTAATAATTAATACATGTTGGTCCATGATTCTAAACTAAACTAGTTAGGTCCACTAACACAAGTCCAAAATAAATAACTAACACCTAACAACAATTAAATAATATAACAAATAATTATTATCATGCACTATATTTAATTAATTATGAAATTACTAAAATACCCTTTCCTAGAAAATATGGTATACAGCCTTATACTAGCCTGGTAGCTGTTATTGTAAGCAAACTCTACCAAATAGAGATGGTCCTCCCAAGATCCCCGAAATCTAGTACACAGGTGTGCAGCATATCCTCGAGAGTCTGAATAGTCCTCTCTGACTGTCCATATGTCTGGAGATGATATGCAGTACTGAACTTGAGCTGGGTGCCCAAACTCGCCTGCAAACTTCTCTAGAAATGAGAAATGAAACAACTATCCCAATTTGAGACTATGCTAACGGGAACCCCATGTATCATGACGATCTGCCTCACATACATCTCTGCCAGCTTCTCCGTAGACAATCCTACCTTGAAAGGCAAAAAGTGGGCCGACTTGGTCAACCTGTCAACGATGACCCAAATCGCGTCTTTTCCTCATGGGGATCGTAGAAGTCCGGATACAAAATCTATAGTAATGTGCTCCCACTTCCACTTTGGAATGGGTAATGGCAGAAGTAAACCACCTAGCCTCTACCTCTCGGCTTTCACCTGCTGGCACACTAAGCATCTGGATACAAACTATACGACTTTCCTCTTTATTCTATACCACCACACACTCTCTCGCATATCCCGATACATCTTGTTGGCACCTGGATGCATGGAATACTGAGAACGATGCGCTTTCTGTAATACCTCCTCATGTAGCTCCCTACTGGGCACACATAATCTAACACCATGTCACAAAGAACCATCCTCAGCAATGGTAAAATTATCCTCCAATCCTGCTCTCACTTGAGCTTTGATGCTCCCCAGAGATACATCCTCATACTGTGCTGCCTTGATCCTGTCCATCAAATTTGAATATATTTGCAATCCTTACATCTGCATAGCACAATTAGGAACTATCACTGCGATGCCCAAGCTCTCCAAGTCCTCCAACAAATGTCGATCCTGCGTCAAGAACATAGCTACCGGATACCTGCTCAAGGCATCGGCAACTACATTAGCTTTCCCAGGATGATATTACAAAGATATATCAAAATCCTTTATCAGTTCCAACCACCGACGCTGCCTCATGTTCAACTCCTTTTGCGTGAAAATGTACTTCAAGCTCTTGTGGTCTGTGGAGATCTCCACACGCTCTCCGTACAAATAATATTTCCACAACTTCAGGGCGAAGATGACTGTTGCCAACTCCATATCATGGGTAGAATAGTTCTTTTCATGAGGACGCAATTGCCTGGATGCATAGGCAAGCACTTTCCCATTTTGCTGAAGAACACAATCCAAACCTTTCCCTGATGCATCACTATAAATAGTGAAACCTCCAGACCATGATGGCAACGTCAAAATAGGAGCAGACGTCAACCTCTTCTTCAATTCCTCAAAAGCAACCTGACAATCCTCCGTTCAAACAAACTCTACATCCTTCCTGGTGAGTCTGGTTATCGGCTCGGCAATCCTCAAAAAATCCTGCACAAATTTCCTGTAGTAGCCTGCCAATCCCAAGAAACTCCTGATCTCTGCTACCGAACTCGGGGTCTTCCAAGATTCTACTGCTGCAATCTTCTTCGTATCCACTGAAATACCTTCACCAGTCACAACATGCCCCAAGAACTCCACCTTGTCTAGAAAGAAATCACACTTGGAAAACTTCCCATATAGCTTCTTCTTCCTCAGCACATCCAACACAATCCTCAAATGCTCCTCCGGTATCTTCGAGTATATGAGTATGTCGTTGATGAACACCACCACGAACTTGTCAAGGTACTGATGGAACACCTTGTTCATCAAGTTCATAAATACCGCTGGTGCATTAGTCAACCCAAACGACATCACCATAAACTCGTACTGACCATACCGAGTTCTAAAAATAGTCTTCGGTATGTCCAGCGGCTTCACCTTCACATGGTTGTAGCCTGATCTCAAGTCTATCATAGAAAACACCTTTGCACCACTCAACTGATAGAACAGATCATCAATCCATGGCAAATGGTACTTATTCTTGATAGTGAGATTATTCAAAGCCCTGTAATCAATGCATATGCGCACCGATCCATCCTTTTTTGGTACAAAAAATACTGGGGCTCCCCACGGTGAAGAACTCGATCTGATAAAACCCTTATCCTGTAATTCGTCCACCTGCTTCTTCAGCTAGACCAGCTCGCTATTGTTTACTCTATAGACATGTTGCGAATTGGTTCTTTACCTGGAACTAAGTCTATAGAGAATTCAATATCTCGATCTGGTGGCAACCCTGACAATTCCTTAGGAAACACATCAAAGAACTCTGCTATCAACGGATACGACACTCCTTGTCTTCCACCATAGCTCCATAAATAATGCCTTCTCCCTGCTCTACAGCTCCTCTAGCAAACTCAAACTCTGGCTCTCCTGGCGGACCAAATAAAACTCTACCTCCTCTACAGTCTATGCTAGTACGGTGCCTACTCAACCAATCCATCCCGAGTACAATGTCGTAGCTCGGAAGTGGCATTACAAGTAGACACATACTCAACTTTCGGTCTCCTAGAGTAACTCTTTGATCCTTGCAAATATCATTAACCAGGATAATGCCTCTCCCGGTCATGATCTTGCAAGTCCTAAGCAAAGACTCAGCTACCAAACTTTGCTTCAGAGCAAAAGAATCATATACAAAATTATGGGAAGCACCACTATCAAACAAAGCTAAAGCTGGAATAGAATTAATATGGCACATGATGTAAGACACTCAAAGAAAGGACAGATTAAGAGATCAAGTATCAATATCAAAGGAGAATAGTTGAATGAATCAAAAGAATTTTTCCTAGGTATGATTGAGTATTCTCAGCCTATAGCCTACATCCTATATCCTAAATCAGGCTCGCAGTAGTACAATTAAGTTATCGTACTACCACGACATCGCACAACTTGCGAAGCCAGACCTGTATGGGCCACCACTAAAAATGTGTCACGACCCGCACCTGGTGTAAGGATACAAGTCGGGAACAACGTCCAGCCTACGCCACAGAATCGGCGGTAGAACGCTGCCTTTGTAATCTATCTAGCAATGTAATGAACCACCAACAATAACAATATACTCAATCATAAATCTAAGATGGAACGAGCACGAATATGATAAAGAATAGAATAGTCATATACAACTCATGAGTCTAAAATAATACATCAATGAGTCTGAAAGAAATACTAACACAAAAGTTGAAGACAAATCTAGTACAAGAATACTAAGAAGCTACTAGTCCCGGGTCATCTGTCTCAGTTAGGATAAGTCCCTCCTGAACCAGGCTCTCTGACTCTAAACCCACAACATCCTGAGGTTTAGGGTACCAGTCCTCAGTGTCATCTGAGAAAAATATATCCAGTCAGGAAAGGAGCAGAGTACATCTCTAACAACAGTTCTAATCAATGATAAAAACTATGTAACAGTAAATAGATATGAATATACAATATGCAATAATAGATACAAGAGATACACAATAAGGAAATATTGGAATAAATAAAATAATGAACAATATGTCAATAAACAAGAATACTAATGACTAAGTGAGTGAGCACTAGCTTTAACATATGATCAGCTTGGGAACTTATACTGGAATAATTGCCTGGTTAGTCATACGTGCGGTGTATGACCAACACTCACAAGAAAACAATACTTGCACAGGAAGGTATGATCACATATCTATACTAATACTTCCCAACCCCGACTGGTATAATAGATCCAACCATGGTACAAAGCTGGCACGAGATTCCCCAAGAAGATAGCTAGTCTTCCCGAGAATCAGTGTCTGTATATGTACAAGATAAACAATAAAACAATTCTTGCACAAGATACACCATATACCAAGGAATAACATCTCATAACGAGATCCGGATATACCAATCCTTGTAACCATCGTGTCAAGTAAACATGGATATCTACACTAAATACAATGAACATAGATGATATTATAAATGAGAAACTATCAGAGAATGTACTCGCCTGAAGTCCAATGAATAGTCTCACAAATGTTTGATAAGGTGCCTCGAAGACCTAGATATGAAATACAACATCAATATAAGGTTTCGAAAAGAAACTAAGTTAAACTAGCTAACTACTAGGTCAACAAGTCAACTCTAAGTCAACTATGGTCAACTATGGTCAAACTATGGTCAACTTTGGTCAACTACCTATTTCTAGGTTGCAAAAGTCTAACACAAAGATATTGGGTTCAAATATTAAAGTTTAGGTCATAAAACTACAACTTAGGATACTAGGATACCGTATCTCCGGATACATAAAACAAGGGATATAAAATATCACACACACACACATAAATATCAAACAATATTACCTATATAAAATCCTAATACATTAAATGGATACCTTGGTTTCGAACCAACTTGGTATGACAACACTAAACCTCAATCTTGATACCCAAACCCAATACCTTGGGTATCCCCAATTACCTTGGTACTTACCGTGGTATCTTAAGGTAATACCCCAAACTTACTCATGCTAACTACCCTTATTACTAATATATGCTACACTAAGTAATATATATATAATATATTAAAATACACTAGCAATTAGGAACATATTTACTTATATAATAACTACCAAATATATATATATATATATATATATATATATATATATATATATATATATATATATATATATATATATATATATATATATAATTGCCAATCTGTCACTAAAGCCACTGCCTGCTGTCGCTAAAGCCACTGATACCGCTGATACTCTGCTATTTTAGCGATGGTTCTCTGCTGCCGTCGCTAACTGCTGTCGTCGCTATTGCGGCTGTTGTTGTTATTTTTGTTGCTGTTACATTCGGCGACGCTTGCTGCCGCTGTTGCTCTTGCTGCTGCTGTGCTGTTGGTCTTGCTGCTGCTGTTGCGACGCTTGTTGTCACTGTTGCTCTTGCTGTTGCTGCTGCTGTGCTGTTGGTCTTACTGCTGCTGTTGTGACGCTTCTGCTGTCGCCAAAGCTCCTGTCCTCTATTACAATACATATATATATATATATAATATATATATATAATATAAATATAACACACATAAAATATGTATAATACACAATGTATAATATGTATATATAATACACTATATATAATACCACTAAGTATGTAAACATAAATAATCTTCCACAATCATATGTACATAATAATACATAGTAACATAATATACACATATATGGTACCATATATATATAATTTCACATATACGTACACGTACAAATAATCATACATAATTTATATAACATACATATATACATATAAATATAACAACACATAAATATCTATTTAACTTTTATATATATATATATATATATATATATATATATATATATATATATATATACTACACTAGATAAATATGCTTATATGTAGAAGAATAGTTACATACAATATACACACATATAGTAGATACATAGATCTAAGACACCACGTTAGATAAATACATATTCACAATATTACATACATATATATATATATATATATATATATATATATATATATATATATATATATATATATATATATATATATATATACACACTTCTCCAAGAACACAAAAAATTAGATCTACAATTAAATTGCACACACATGGAACGTAACACCCCGTATCCCACTAGATCTAGGATACGCATACGACACGAGTCCACCACACATCCAAACGTACCCCGAAGGACACAAACAAGTCATATATATTATTTATGAACAATACTAAGAGTCAAATATAATTCTACGTGTCCGTGTCAAAATGTGACATGCTCAAAGTCCCGTGTCGAAGGGAAACCCCCCAAATCAATACGTATCACCAAATTATTGGGATACAACCTACACATACCCAATTGTGGACATGACACAAGCCCCAAACACATAAGAATATGCCAAATTGATCTATAGTACCAATTGACACACACAATAAATATCAATCTCGGAATCCCCCCAAAATTGACACAAAAAGCACCATAACTTTCACAATAGGCCTCCTATGAACACAAAACCAAATCCTATGGGTACCCTATGCATATGGGTTGATTTCTCATGGTTTAATATCATATTTAGAATCTAATTTAAGGGAAAAAACTGAATTGTACCTATTGGGAGATAAATTTCTAATGAAACTTCCAAATATGATGAAATTGGCCTCCAACTTGTATATCCTTGCTCCTCTTTATATATCTTTGCTTCCTCCTTCTAGATCCTTGCTCCACTAGTCTCCAATGGTGATTTGGAAAAGAATTAGAATAAAATTATTAGATAAATGAAGTGGGAATGAAGGAAGTTGGTTGAGGAAAATTCTAGATCTAGTTTTGAAATAAAAAGAGGAGAGAGAAATCGATTCCCCCCTCTTTAATAGGCCGGCCCCCTCTACCCCTTCCTCAAGCTACTATATAATATCCATTATACCCCTTGGGGCCTCTAATGAAGAAATAATTAAGGAGGGAAGCTTATAGTCTAATGGTTTAATTAATTTTAATCTATCTCCTAATCAATGGGCTTTCTAATTGGGCTAAAATCTAACAATTAATACATGTTGGTCCATGAGTCTAAACTAAACTAGTTAGGTCCACTAATACAAGTCCAAAATAAATAACTAATACCTAACAATAATTAAATAATACAACAAATAATTATTATCATGTACTATATTTAATTAATTATAAATTTACTAAAATATCCTTTCCTTGAAAATATGGTAGTGACAGAATTTGTCTCCAGCTTATTGTTTAGTATTTCTTTAGACTCATTGATGTTATTATTTGACTCTTGAGTTGTATGTGACTATTATATTCTTTATCATATTCGTGCTCATTTCCATCTTAGATCTGTGATTGAGTATATTGATATTATTGGTGGCTCATTATATTGTTAGATAGATTATCCAAACAGCGTTCTGCCGTCGATTCTGTGGCATAGGCTGGACGTTGTTTCTGACTTGTACCCTTACACCGGGTGCGGTTTGTGATAGGGCAGGCTTATGAGCATAGCAGGAACATCTCAAGCTGTGTAGTGCACTAAGGTACATTATGTGTGCAGGTAAGGGTAGTAGTCCAACAGGTTGCTTCCTGGGTTTGTGGCAGAAGAGAGGGTGAGTTGTAGTACAGGTTGCTTTGCCAAGGGTTGCAACAACAACATAGATACTACATGCATGTGTGGTATTACTGTAGTAGGTAAGGGTGTTGTAGTGAGTGTGGGTAGTGATGTGAGTGCAGTAAGAAGCACTCGAGTACAACAAGTTGAGGGTAAGTTAGTGAGATTAGTAAAGGTAATAGATATAAGTGGGTATTAAGATATGATTTGTATCCTAGTATCCTAACATAGCTAGTATAGCCTAGTTACATAGTGTATGGACCCAATATCATAGAGATGGACTCATACAACCTAGAAATAGCTAGTTTGAATAAGTTTGACTAGTTTGACCTAGAATTGACCTAGTTTGACTGTTTTGACTTAGAAATGGCTTTATGACCTAGAATTTGACTAGTTTAAGTTATTTTTATTCTAAAATCTTGTATTAATATAATATTCCATATATAGGTCTGTGTGGCACCAGTTCAGACACAGTTTGCCATTCATTGATCTGGACCGCAGGTGAGTACATTCTCTGATAGTTTTATTATTTAATAAATATTATAATGCAAGTATTTAGAAATATTTTATTTGATTCTGACACAGTGGTTTCACGGACTGGTACTATATGGATCATGTCAGGAGATGTCATCCCATTATCGTGTACTTTGGATACTCCTTCATATGTACTTTATCGTGTGCATCGGGTATATCTTGTGCTCGTGTTCATTCATGTATATTCGTGTATATTCTTGTATATTCATGTACTAATATTATATTCGTATTCGTAACATATCGTGATCGGATCCATGAGTATTGGTTGGGGGCAGGGGAAGTGTTAGCTAGATATGTGATCAAAGCCTAGACAATGTTCAATGTTCAATGTTCAATGTTTAAGTAGACAATGTTTATCCAATGTTTCAGTTAGACAATATTTATCCAACGTTTAAGTAGATAATGTTCAACCCAAGACGATCATATATCTAACTAGTATTTCAATCACTTAGTATAGATATAGATCTTCACCATATTCTATTTCATTATCTTGTTCTATTTTATCGTGATCAGTGTATACCATATTGCTCTTGTTTACATATTTTTTCTACCATAGTATGATATTATTTATTATTTCTCCTCTTGTATTATATTCTCTATTTCTGTTTATAGTCATTATTAATTAATTTTAACTGCTATTGGGTTATACTTCGCTCCAATCTTGACTGGATATATTTTTCAGATGACTGGTGATTGAGGATGTGTCCCACTTACCATGGGCTAACAGATGGAGTATCACCTGAGGATGTAGTGTCCGGTACTGAGGTCATTTAGATTGTCATATCTTGTAGTAGTTGTTTCTAGTTAGATTTTGGATTATATTATTATTTTGAGATCTTTAGTTGTGTTTAGATATTGAGTTGGACCTGTGATGTATTGAGACTTGTACATCTTTTCTTTCTATTCCATATCGTGCTTAAATCTTCCTTTAGTTTTTATATGTGATTGATTATTGACTACCCTTTATTATATCATTATATTATTCTTTCATTTGGAGTTAAGATGGAATGACATGTATTATATTTATATTGTGTGAGATGTTAGATAGTATAGAAGACCGAGACAACGTTCTACCTCCGATGCTGTGGCGTAGGTTGGACGCACCTACGTACTTATGCCCTTACACCGGGTGTGGGTCGTGACCGACACGAGTAGTGAACAACAACCAGCCTACGTCGCAGCATCGACGGTAGAACGCTGTCGGGGTCAACCATACTATCTAAATATCTCATACAATATATATTTGATACTTGTCAATGTCATCTTAACTTCCAACGGAGGAACAATATGGTATATGATAATGGTAAACAATAGTCAATTACAAAATAAAACTAAAGGAGGATGAAAGCACAATATGGAATAAAGAGAGAAAATTAGAGTCACAATACATCTACAAGTCCAAAATAATATATATATATATATATGCCATGAACCTAGAATGAGACTAATACAATGTCTAAAAAAACTAATCCTCCTGAGACACTGGCACTAAGTCCTCCTACTATTGGGGAGAATCCTCTACAAGCTCGCCGTCCTACGGCCCGTAATAAGTGGGACACTGATCCACAAGCCAATCATCTAAAAAATATCCAATTATGATTGGAGCAAAGTACATACATCTGAAAGCAGTTTTAAAAATATAATAGAGCATATATAACAGATAAAAAAAGATAATTAACCAAAAGAAATGGAATAAACTAGAGTGAACAGGTAATGTACTGGAACGAAGAACAAGCAATATATTAACTGCAAGTAATGGAAATAAATGAAACTAGCTACTATGCCGTAGAGTACAAGTTTATTATGTGATCGATTTGGGTTGAACACGAATACAATATGGTAACTTGGTCACGACTCGCACCCAGTGTAGGGATGCAAGTAGTGAACAACGTCCAGCCTACGCCGCAGCATCGGCGGTAGAACGCTATTTGGGTAAACTATCTATCTAGCAATCAAGATATAATATGCCACCAATATAAATAAATATACTCAATCACAGTTCTATAGATGGAATAAAGCATGAATATGATAAAAGAATAGAAGAGACACAAATATAACTCATGAGACAAAATAATATCCAATGAGTCAGAGAAATACTAATAACAATGCTAGAGACAAATCCAGTACAAAAAGAAAACTAACTACTAAGCTATGAGTCCTGGGTCATTTGTCTTAGTCAGGATGAGACCCTCCTAAGCCAAGGTCTCTGGCTCTAAGCCAACCATGTCCTGAGGCCCGTAGTGAGTGGGATACCACTCCTTAGTGTCATCTGGAAAAAATATATCCAGTCAAAAAAGGAGCAGAGTATATCTCTAACAGCAGTTCTAATAAATGATATAAAATATGTAACAATAAATAGATGTGAATATACAAGATACAATATGCAGATACAAGAGATATATAATAAAAGAAATACTGGAAATAAATACGAGAATAAGAAATATAGAAATGAACAAGAAATACTAATGACTAAGTGAGTGAGTACCAGCTTTAACATGTGATCGGCTTGGGAACTTGATACAAGAATTATGGCCTGGTTAATCATACGTGCGGTGTATGATTAATACTATTCAAGAAACAAGACATAATACAAGGAGGGTATGATCACATATCTACATTACATACTTCCCGCCCCGACTGGTATAGTAGATCCAACCATGGTACATTATGACACGAGATTCACTGGGTAGGTAGCTAGTCTCCCCAAGAATTAATATCTGTACATGTACCAGAAGAACAAAAAAATAAGGTTTGCATAAGATACACCATAAATACCAAGGAATAACATCTCAAGACGAGATTTGGATATACCAATCCATGTAACCATCGTGTTAAAAAATTAAGGATATCTATACTAGATACAAGAGACATAGAGGATATCATAAATGAGAAACTATTAGAGAATGTACTCGGTCAACTCTAGGTTAAACTAGTCAAACTAGATACAAGAGACATAGAGGATACCAGGTGAACAGTATCAAAGATGTCCGGTACGGTGCCTCGAAGACCTAAATATGGAATATTACATCATATAAGGTTTTGGAATAAAAATAAGTTAAACTAGTCAACTTCTAGGTCAAAAGCCATTTCTAAGTCAAAATAGTCAAACTAGGTCAACTCTAGGTCAAACTAGTCAAACTTGGTCAAACTAGCTATTTTTAGGTTGTATGAGTCCAACTCCAGGATATTAGGTCTATACACTATGTAACTAGGCCACACTAGCTATTCTAAGATACTATGATACAAACAAGTACCGTATCGTAAGATACGCAAGTTTATTTGATAAGAATATATATATATATATATATATTTATATATATATATATATATATATTTAAGACAATATTTATATTATTCTTAGCTAACTAATGCAAAGTGGATACCTTGGCTTTGAACCAATGTGGTATCTCACAACATACACACCCATCTTGATACTCAAACCCAATACCTTGAGTATCCACCCATACATTGACATTATCTTCGTATCATAAGGTAATATCAATTCTAACATATAACTAACTATCCAACACACTAAACTATAAACTAACATCCATTAACTACTTATACTATACTATACTAACTTACCAATATATATATATATATATATAATATACATAACAATGTAACTAACTAACTAACTAAACTATACATCAAGCTAACTAGCCCCCCTTACCTTGCTCTAGCGCTGCTCTCTGTTCTTGTTGTTGCTGCTATAGTAGGCTATTGAAGTTGCTGCTGATGCTGAATGTTGTTGCAGTAGCTGCTGCTCTTGCTTGTTGTGCTACATGATCCTCGAGCTGCTGCTCACTGCTAGCTTGCTGTTGCTGCTAGCTAGCTGCTACAGCTGCTACTGCTTATGCTTTGCTGCCTTGCTGCTACTGCTCAACTCATGCTGTTGGCTGCTGCTGCTCATGCTGTTACTGCTGCTGTTGCAGCTCCATACTGCAGCAACCCTACTACCCCCCTCCTAGCACACACACACACATCTATGCACACACATATACATCTAAACACACACACACACACACACACACACACACACACACACACACACACATATATATATATATATATATAACAATAGATACATACACCTATCTATAGATATATATACATACATACATACATAACACTAGCGATACATATACATATCTATATATACACACACATCTACATAACACTATATATATATATATATATATATATATATATATATATATATATATATATATATATATATATATATATATATAATCATACAATATAACACTCTAATAGCCATAAACAAGTTATATTGAAATACAAGAAACCAAACACGTGGAGTGCATCGCACCCGTATCACACTAGATCTATGATACACTTGCGATACGAGTCCACCACACCACTAAACGTACCCCGAAGGACACGAGCAAGTCTAAAATAGTAATTATGAATAATACGAAGAGCTAACTACACATCTACGTGTCCGTGTCAAAATATGACATGCTCAAACCCCCCGTGTCGGAGGAAAACTCCTAAATCAACCCGTATCTCCAAAATGTCGGGATACGACCTATACGTATCCAATTGTAGATATGTCATAAGCCACACACAATCAAACACATGTCAATTTCATCTAATTAACTAATTGACAAATACAAGATGTGTCAATCTCAGAAATCCTCCAAAATTGACATAAAATACCACATAACTTTCTCCATAGGCCTTCTATGAACCTAATTTCAATTCCTTTGGGTAGCCTTAGCAATGGGGTGGTTTCTAATGATTAAATCACAGATTTATAGTCTAATTAGATGGGAAAAACTGAATTATACCTATTGAGAGATAGATTCCCAATGAAACCTCCAAATTGTGTGAAAAGAGCCTCAAACTTGTAGATCCTTGCTCCTCCTTGTAGATCCTTACTTCCTCATTATAGATCCTTGATCTAATAGCCTCCACTGATTATTTGGAAAGGAATTGGAAAGAAATTTGGATAGAATTTGATGTGGGAATGGAGATATTTGGAAGAGTAAATTCTAGATCTAGATTTAAAATAGAAAAAAATAAAGAGAGAGAAACTCCCCCCTATTAATACAAGGCCAGCCGCTATTCTCCCTCCCTAAGCTACTATGTAAAGTCTAAAATATCCCTTGGGGCTTCTCATGAAGAAATAATTAAGGAGAGAAGGTTCTAGTCTAATGGGTTTAACTTAATTAATCATCTTTCTAATGAATGAGCTTCTAATTGGGCTCAATTCTAACTAGATTTAAATATTGGTTCATGGATCTAATCTAAACTAATTAGGTCCACTAACACAATTCCAAAAAAATAAACTAACATCTAACAATAAATAAATAATATAATAAATTAATATACAATATGCACAATATTTAATTAATTATGAAATGACCAAAATATTCTTTCCTAGAAAATATGGTAGTGACAAGTCTACCCTCGTTAAAATAATTTTGTCCTCGAAATTCACAGACGAAACTACCCCCAAAAAATAAAACAGAATAGAACAGAAAAGAACAGAACATAATCAGGAAAGAACATACCTCAAGACACAAACAAATATGGGTAACGCCTTCGCATTTCATCCCCTCTCTCCCAGGTAGACTCCCCCGGAGAGTGATGCCTCCATACGACACGTTCAAGGGAATAGTCTGGTTCCTCAACACCTCTCTTCAATCCAGAATCTCAACTGGCTGCTCTGGATAGCTAAGAGTAAGGCCCACCTCTATCTCCGAGTGATCCAACACGTGACTAGGATTCGCCATATACCGTCTCAACTGCGACATATGAAACACATTATGTACTTCCTCCAATGCAGGTCGTAAGTCTAGTCTATAAGCAACCACACCGACCCTCTCGAGAATACTGAAAGGTCCAATGAATCGCGGACTAAGCTTCCCGCCTCCACCAAAATAAATCGTGCCTCTTGTTGGAAAAATCCTCAGAAATACCAGACCACCGACCTAAAATAAAACATAACCTTAAGAACTTAATCTATAATAAACAACCAATATCAAACATAAAATAAAAATCTAAAACTATACCTCAAACTCCAAAGGCCTCCGGTGGCTATTGGCCTAATACCGCTGTCTGTCCTACGCCACTCGAAGTTTGTCTCTGATCAGCTTAACCTTCTCCGCTACATCCATAATCATCTCTGGCCCTAGCAAAGCTCTCCAACATCGTCCCATGACAAGGGAGTACGATATCTCCAACCGGATATAGCCTCAAATGGTGACATCTCTATACTAGCCTGGTAGCTGTTATTGTAAGCAAACTCTACCAAATGGATGTGGTCCTCCCAAGATCTCCGAAATCTACTACACAGGTGTGCATCATATCCTCGAGAGTCTGAATAGTCCTCTCTGACTGTCCATCTGTCTGGAGATGATATGCAGTACTAAACTTGAGCTGGGTGCCCAAACTCGCCTACAAACTCCTCCAGAAATGAGAAATAAAATGACTATCCTGATCCGAGACTAAGCTGACGGGAACCCCATGTATCATGACGATCTGCCTCATATATATCTCTGCCAACTTCTCCGTAGACAAACCCACCTTGAAAGGCAAAATATGGGCCGACTTGGTCAACCTCTCAACGATGACCCAAATTGCGTCTTTTCCTCCCTGGGATCGTAAAATTTTGGACACAAAATCTATAGTAATGTGCTCCCACTTCCACTCTGGAATGGGTAATGGCAGAAATAAACCACCTGGCCTCTGCCTCTCGGCTTTCACCTACTGGCACACTAAGCATCTGGATACAAACTGTACCACTTTTCTCTTTATTCTATACCACCATACACTCTCTCGCATATCCCGATACATCTTGTTGACACCTAGATGCATAGAATACTGAGAGCGATGTGCTTTTTGTAATACCTCCTTATGCAGCTCCCCACTGGGCACACATAATCTAACACCATATCACAAAGAACCATCCTCAGCAATGGTGAAATTATCCTCCAATCCTGCTCTCACTTGAGCTCTGATGGTCCTCAGAGATACATCCTTATACTGGGCTATCTTGATCCTGTCCATCAACTCTGAGTGTATCTGCAATCCCCACATCTATATAGCAAAACCAGGAACTATCACTTCAATGCCGAAGCTCTCTAAGTCCTCCAACAAATACCGATCCTGCGTCAAAAACATAGCTACCGGATACCTGCTCAAAGCATCGACAACTATATTGGCTTTCCCAGGATGATAATACAAAGATATGTTAAAATACTTTATCAGTTCCAGCCACCGATGCTCCCTCATGTTCAACTCATTCTGAGTGAAAACATACTTCAAGCTCTTGTGGTCTGTGAAGATCTCCACACGCTCTCCGTACAAATAGTATTTCAACAACTTCAGGACAAAGATGACTGCTGCCAACTCTAAATTATAGGTAGGATAGTTCTTCTCATGAGGACGCAATTGCCTGGATGCATAGGCAATCACTTTTCCATTCTGCTAAAGAACACAACCCAGACCTTTTCTTGATGCATCACTATAAATAGTAAAACCTCCAGACTGTGATGGCAACGTTAAAATAGGAGCAGACGTCAACCTCTTCTTCAATTTCTCAAAAGCAACCTGACACTCCTCTGTCCAAACAAACTCTGCATCCTTCCTGGTGAGTCTAGTCATCAGTTCGACAATCCTTGAAAAATCTTGCACAAATTTTCTGTAGTAGCCTGCAAGACCCAAGAAACTTCTGATCTCTACCACTGAACTCAGGGTCTTCCAAGATTCTACTACTGCAATCTTCTTCGGATCCACTAAAATTCTATCACCAGTCACAATATGTCCTAAGAACTCTGCCTTGTCCAGAAAGAACTCACACTTGGACAACTTCCCATATAGCTTCTCCTTCCGCAACACATCCAACACAATCCACAAATTCTCCTCGCGCTCCTCCGGTGTCTTCGAGTATATGAGTATGTCATCGATGAACACCACTACAACTTGTCAAGGTACTAGTGGAACACCTTGTTCATCAAATTCATAAATACCGTCGGGGCATTAGTCAACCCAAACGACATAACCATAAACTCATACTAGCCATACCAAGTCCTAAAAGCAGTCTTCGGAATATCCTCTAGCTTTACTTTCACCTGGTGGTAGCCTGATCTCAAGTCTATCTTGGAAAATACCTTGGCACCACTCAACTGATCGAACAGGTAATTAATCCGTGGCAACGGGTATTTATTCTTGATAGTGAGATTATTCAATGTCCTGTAATCAATGCACATGCGCACCGATCCATCCTTCTTCAGAACAAATAATATCGAGGCTCCACACGGTGAAGAACTAGATCTAATAAACCCCTTATCCTGTAATTCATCCAATTGCCTCTTTAAATCGACCAGCTTGCTGTTGTTTACTCCATAGACATGCTGTGAAATTGGCTCTGCACCTGGCACCAAGTATATAGAGAATTTAATATCTCGATTTGGCGGTAATTCTGGCAATTTCTTAGGAAACAGATCCAAGAACTCTGCTATCAACGGATGTGGCAACTTCTTGTCTTCTACCATAGGTCCACAAATAATACCTTCTCCCCGCTCTGCAGCTCCTCTAGCAAAATCAAACTTTGGCTCTCCTGGCGGGCTAAACAAAACTCTACCTTATCTACAATCTATACTAGCATGGTGCCTACCCAACCAATCCATCTCGAGTACAATGTCATAGCTCAGAAATGACATTACAAGTAGATACGCACTCAGATCCCGGCCTTCCAGAGTAACTCTCCGATCCTTGCAAATATTACTAACCAAGATAATGCCTCCCTCGGTCATGATCTTGTAAGTCCTAAGCAAAGAGTCAGCTACCAAATGATGCTTCAGAGCAAAAGAAATAGATACAAAACTATGGCAAGCACCACTATCAAACAAAGCTAAAGCTGAAATGGAATCAAGAAGAACAGAACCTGCGATGACATCTCCGGTGGGATTGGCCTCCTCGACTGTCATAGCAAAAGCTCATCCCTGACATGCACCTCCCTGATGCTGGTGTTGGGCATAACGCTGCTGCTGGGTCGGAAGCGACGGTCCTCTCGGCTGTACTGCAGGTGGTCTCGTTTGTGTCTTTTGAGCTGGAGCTGCTCCCTGAACTGTACGATGAGAATTGGAAGGACATTTTCTTAGCTGATGCCCTTTGGTACCACAATACAGACAAACCCCCAACCTCCTCCTGCAAACTTTCCAGATGTGGCCGGGCTTCTTACAGTAGTGGCAGAAAGCTTGCAGTGACTGTCTCTACTGCTGCGGTGCATGGTGAAATGATGCCCTAACTGGAGTCTGGTGCTGCTACTGTTGCTGAAAAGGTCTGGACTGGAAATAAGGACACTTAGCAGTCTCTGTGCTGCTGTTAGCCCCCAAAAAATAATCACGATCTCTCTTAGGTTTCAAACCCAACTCCCGCTCAACCTTACGTGCCTCTAGAAATATCTCCGAATAGGTCTCATAGAAAGACGGAATGAAGATCTTCACTTCCTAGTTTAGACCATCACAAAAAGGATAGTTCAAACCTCCGGCTCCCTCACTAAATATTTTGCAAATTGGTTCAGCCTACCAAACTCTGCGGCATATTTCTCCATATACATGCTCCCCTGAATAAGGATCTCAAACTGCCTCCCCAAGTCTAACTTGTCTGTCCAAGCAAAGAACATCCTCTTGAAGAGGTCCTTGAATGCCTCCCAAGACTGCCCTACATCAGCAAGAAGTGGCTCGTTCCTGAACCAAGTATGGGCCATATCGAACAGCTGAAGTACTACTGCCTCAACCTTCAGATCCTCACCAAGACAGGACACCCTCCTAAGATGCTCAATATCCTCAAGCCAATCATCAGCGTAGACGATGCCCTCCGTCCCCTTGAAGATCTGAGATTCCAGCTTCTTGAAGTCCTGGATATTGCCTGGCCGAAGTTGGGTAACCCGCGGAGCAACCTGCTGTTGGACCGAAACTCCTCTCTCTACTATAGCAGGGGCAAGCTGATGAGCACTCTCAATGCCCTGCCATAACACATCGATCTACCTCTGGTGTGCCTCAGACTGGGCCCTGTGAGCCTCTAATATCTCGTGAAATAGTGTGAACACCTGAGTCGCATCTGTCGGCACGAAAGGTGGAGGTGGAAGTCCCTCAGATATAGCCGTAACAGTCCTCTGAGTTAGAGGTGGACCCCCGAACATAGCTGATACGCCAATCACAGAAGAAGTGACTGGTACAGGCCCTCGGGAAGTCGCAGATCTCTCAGAAACTGCTCCACCCTGCTACGATCTAGTCTTAGGCGGCATCCTGAGGAAAAGTGAAAGAAAAGAATCAATATGGCACATGATGTAATACACTCAAAGAAGTACAATTAATGATCAATATCAATATCAAGGAAGAACAGTTGAAATGAACCAATAGAGTTTTTCTTAGATATGATTGAGTATTCTCAGCCTATAGCCTATATCCCATATCCTGAAACAGGCTCGTAATATCACTTAATTTAGAGCACCACTATGAATCACACTAATTGCGACCTCGAAGACCTGCGGAGGCCACCACTAAAAATGTGTCATGACCCGCACTCGGTGTAGGAATGCAAGTAGTGAACAACGCCCAACCTACGCCGCAGCATCGGCGGTAGAACGTTGTTTGGGTAAACTATCTATCTAGCAATCAAGATATAATATGCCACTAATGTAAATGAATATACTCAATCACAATTCTATAGATGGAATAAAGCATGAATATGATAAAAGAATAGAAGAGTCACAAATACAACTCATGAGATAAAATAATATCCAATGAGTCAGAAAAATACTAATAACAATGCTGAAGACAAATCCAGTACAAAAAGGAAACTAACTACTAAGCTACGAGTCCTGGGTCGTCTGTCTCAGTCAGGATGAGACCCTCCTGAGACAAGGTCTCTGGCTCTAAGCCAACCACGTCCTGAGGCCCGTAGTGAGTGGGATACCACTCCTCAGTGTCATCTGAAAAAAATATATCTAGTCAGGAAAGGAGCAGAGTATATCTCTAACTGCAGTTCTAATAAATGATATAAACTATATAACAGTAAGAAGATGTTAATATATAAAATGCAATATACAGATACCAGAAATATGTAATAAAGGAAATACTGAAAATAAATTTGAGAATGAGCAATATAGAAATGAAGAAGAAATACTAATGACTAAGTGAGTGAGTACCAGCTTTAACATGTGATCGTCTTGGAAACTTTATACAAAAATTATGGTCTGGTTAATTATACGTACGGTATATGATTAACACTATTCAAGGAACAAGACATGATACAAGGAGGGTATGATCACATATCTATACTACTTACTCCCTGCCCCCGACGGGTATAATGGATCCAACTATGGTACGTTATGACACATGATTCACTGGGTAGGTAGCTAGTCTTCCCAAGAATTAATATTTGTACATGTACAAGAAGAACAAGGAAACAAGGCCTGCACAAGATACACCGTAAATATAAAGGAATAACATCTCATGACGAGATTTGGAAATACCAATCCGTGTAACCATCATGTCAAAAAATTAAGGATATCTATACTAGATACAAGAGACATAGGATATCATAAATGAGAAACTATCAGAGAATATATTCGCCTGAAATCTGGTGAACTGTATTAAAGATGTCCGGTACGGTACCTCGAAGACCTAAATATGGAATATTATATCAATACAAGGTTTTGGAATAAAAATAAGTTAAACTAGTAAACTTCAAGGTCAAAAGCTATTTCTAAGTCAAAACAGTCAAACTAGGTCAACTCTAGGTCAAACTAGTCAAACTTGGTCAAACTAGTTATTTCTAGGTTGTATGAGTCAAACTCTAGGATATTGGATCCATACACTATGTAACTAGGCCACACTAGCTATTCTAAAATACTAGGATACAAACAAGTACCGTATCGTAAGATACGCAAGTTTATTTGATAAGAAAATATTTATATTTATATATATATATATATATATATATATATATATATATATATATATATATATATATATATATATATATATATATATATTACTCTTAGCTAACTAATGCAAATTGGATACCTTGGCTTTGAACCAATGAGGTATCTCACCACCTACACACCCATCTTGATACTCAAACCCAATACCTTGAGTATCCACCCAAACCATGACATTATCTTGGCATCACAAGGTAATGTCAATTCTAACATATAACTAACTACCCAACACACTAAACTATAAAATATGCATTTACTACTTATACTATACTATACTATACTATACTATACTATACTAAATAACTACTAACTTACCAATACATACATACATACATACATATATATATATATATATATATATATATATATATATATATATATATATATATATATATATATATATATATATATATATATATATATATATAAAACAACGTAACTAAATAACTAAACTATACATCAAGCTAACTAACCCCCTTACCTAGCTCTAGCTGCTGCTCTCGGTTCTTGTTGTTGTTGCTGCATAGACTACTGAAGTTGCTGCTGATGCTGAATGTTGCTGCAGTAGCTGCTGCTCTTGCTTGCTGTGCTACATGCTCCTCGAGCTGCTGCTCATTGCTAGCTTGCTGTTGCTGCTAGCATTGCTGCTAGCTTGCTGCTGCTGAAGCTGTTGCTGCTGCTACTGCTTATGCTTTGCTGCCTTGCTGCTACTGCTTTGCTGTTGCTGTGGTTGCTGCTGCTGCAAATGCTGTTGCTGTTGGCTGCTGCTGCTGCTCATGTTGTTGCTGTTGCAGCTCCATGCTGCAACAACCCGACCCCCTCCTAGCACACACACACACACACACACACACACACACACACACACACACATATATATATATAACACTAGATACATACACCTATTTATACATATATATATATACATATCAATATATATATATATATATTTACATATATACATAACACTAGAGATACATATACATATCTTTATATACACACACATCTACATAACACTATATATATATATATATATATATATATATATATATATATATATATATATATATATAGATATATATATATATATGTAACCATATTTATATAATACTATAGATATATATATAAACATATCTATACACAATATCACTATATATATATATATATATATATAAATATATATATATATAACCATACAATATAACACTCTAATAGCTATAAACGAGTTATATTGAAATGCAAGGAACCAAACACGTGGAGTGTATCCCACCCGTATCACACTAGATCTATGCTACACTTGCGATACGAGTCCACCACAACACCAAACGTATCTCGAAGGACATGAGAAAGTCTAAAATAATAATTATGAGCAATACAAAGAGCTAACTATACATCTACGTGTCCGTGTCAAAATATGACATGCTCAAACCCCCGTGTCGGAGGAAAACTCCCAAATCAACCCGTATCTCCAAATTATCGGGATACGGCCTACACGTATCCAATTATGGATACAACACAAGCCACACAAAATCAAACACATGTCAATTTGGTCTAATGGACCAATTGATAAACACAAGATGTGTCAATCTCGGGATTCCCCCAAAATTGACACAAAATACCACATAACTTTCTCTATAGGTCTCGTATGAACCTAATTCTAATTCCTATGGGTAGCCTTAGCAAATTGGGTCATTTCTAATAATTAAATCATATATTTAGAGTCTAATTAGAGGAAAAAAATTGTACCTATTGAAAGTTAGATTCCCAATGAAACCTCCAAATTGTGTGAAAATAGCCTCAAACTTGTAGATTCTTGCTCCTCCTTATAGATCCTTACTTTCTCCTTGTAGATCCTTGCTCTAATAGCCTCAATGATTATTTTGAAAAGAATTGGAAATAATTTTGGGTAGAATTTGATGTGAGAATAAAGAAATTTGGAAGAGAAATTCTAGATCTAGATTTGAAATAGAAAAATGAAGAGAGAGAAACTTCCCCCATTAATACAAGGCCGACCACCATTCCCCCTCCCCAAGCTACTATGTAAAGTCTAAAATACCCCTTGGGGCCTCTCATAAAAATAATTAAGGAGGAAAGGTTCTAGTCTAATGGGTTTAACTTAATTCCTCCTAATGAATGGGCTTCTAATTGGGCTCAATTCTAACTAGATTTAAATGATGGTCCATGGATCTAATCTAAACTAATTAGGTCCATTAACACAAGTCCAAAATAATATAGTAACATCTAACAAAAAATAAATAATACAATAAATAAATATATAACATGCATAATATTTAATTAATTATGAAATAACCAAAATACCCTTTCCTAGAAATATGGTACTGACAACTCGATTACAGGTGAGGTATGTAATCGACATATACACGAATACTCTGGCCTTGATCACATAACCAACTTCTACTCCCCCATCCCCAACCAATACTAATGGATCCAATCACGTCATATTACGAATACGAATATGGGCACACTGAATATGAGCAGTCTGTGAACACGAAGTACACGAAAAGTAATATCCGATACACACGATAAAATACATGTAAAGGAGTACCCGCTGAACATAGTAGGGGATAACATCTCCTGACAAGATCCATATAGTACCAGTCCGTGTAACCACTGTATCAAAATTAAGTATACAGTTATAGAACATGCGATATATACACTATCATAAAATAAAAACTAACAGAGAGATGTACTCGCCTCTAGTCCCGAGCAATGTGTGTCTCTCAATGCCCAAGCTGGTATCCCATAATCCTATTTTAGAAAATATTATGTTAAATGGTGTAATGGATGAATAAATGCTAACATGATCTAAAACATGCTTTTCTAAGTCCATTTCTAGCTAACTAAGTCTATACTAAGTTAGTTGGTCTAAATTGGTCATTAACTAGCTAATACTAGCTTGTACTAGCTATACTTGGTCTGGGTTGAGCTTCTAAGTGATTACCTTAAGTATTTCCATACTAGCTAATGCTTTGAGTATATATATATATATATATATATATATATATATATATATATATATATACACTAATGTGTATTCAATACTTAATAACTATTTTATGACTCTTCCTTAGTATTACCTAGGTTAACTCAACGTGACTGGAAAAATAATATTAAGCTCATACTATACACTAACTAGTGTCCATATATATACTAACTCATCTCATACTAGGTAACATGTATATATATAGTATACTAGATTTGACTAACCTCCCATTACCCTCTAACTTACTAACAAATGTATAAACTAACTTAACATCTAGCACTATAGTTAACTAACTGACATCTTTTACTAATTAATAACTGTTGTCACAACTTACTCACAACTGCCAACTACACCTAACTTCTCTGAACTGGACACCCACCAACCCTCACTAGCATAGCAATTATACCCAAAGTCTGAAACTTGGCCCTACCCAAGCCTGAGTATGCCTTGCCTCACTTATCCTGGTATCAAAATTGATACCCACATTGCTGTAGGACTGCTGCAGTTGCAACATCCCCCCATCTTGCAAAATGATACTCTATATCATTTCTAACTGGACTTTTCAAGACATGCTAACTAACTGACACTACTAATACCTTGGCTTCAGGTATCAACCCCCCTACCATCACATACACGTACAATACCATGTCACTGAACTCTAACTCACTGATACCCTGCTCGAGTCTCAGTATTGAACTAAGCACTAAAACTAACACCACTTGCCTCAATTGATACCTCATTTCCACATATCCTAACACATGACACTACACTCACAGTCACTCCCAACTCCAGCTCACTTACACATACACCCCCCTCTCACTCAACTGCCCCCAACTCTTGCTGATACTCCATGTTACACCACCAACACATACCTACCTGGACACAAGATCCAAATATCCAAATATCTGAACCCCAAAGCATACATCACTTACTACCCGTGAGTAGATACCCGACTCCACCTATTACAACAGTGTCAAAGGCACTTGCCACCACTACTGCTACCCTCTCCATATTCTACCTGACCAACAACTGCCCCCTACATTAACTACCCAAGCACATAGCAGCAAGAGAAATTGCTACCAGTCTTCATTCACACTACAAGTGAACCCAACTTCTCTTTTGCGAAGAACATCACTTACCCGACTGAGCATCAACATAGTTGCTGCGAACTACATTAAGCAGTGATATGCTGTCTATAATTCCTGCTGCTGTAGTATGTTGTGCCTAGAATGTGTATAATATCTCCCCCTTCTTACTCGAGCAACATACTTCCTTGTCCACACTCCCTTGCTGCTACTGCTATTTTTTGCTGTTGCTGTAGAAGCATGAAAAATACGCCGGATGACTATACGCGGCATATTGGTGCAGAGCAGCGTAAGCAGAGGCCTTCAGAGCCATCAAGCGTGCAACAGAGCCTTTTTCGCTAAAACGCAGTATGAAATATGAAAAGCTCGAAGGACCATCCGCGTAAGGCAGTACGTCCAAGCCGCTTTAGCGTAAACAGGGTGCTTCATCGCCTCCAGGGCATAAAACTCATCCTCTTCCAAACATAGCATTGAGGTATGCAAGAGACGCTTCGTATTCCCCGAAGTGAACCTGTCAAAGAATGCAATGAACCTGACGTCTGGACTTCTAAAAAAAGGATACGGCTCGACTACCCAAGCGACGGCTATAATGATGGCACAGCACTGCGACCCAGGCTGTCAAATACCGCCATCCTCTTCGCGTAAACTGCTTTTACAAGCACGAAGGGATACACTGCCTTGTTTTACACAGGCAAAACACGAGCTGTTTACGTTCTGCAGTAGACAAACCGCCTGCCATGCCAAAAGCTGTACTCCGTACGGGGTTCGAGGCACGTCTCTTCGTCTAATGCACAGAGCGGTAACAGTTTCTCAAGGCACGTCTCTGCGACTGATGCGCAGAAGGGGTTGCAGACCTTTAAAAACACGCCTCCACATTTAATGCACAGGATGGTGGCAAATCTCAGCATTTAATGCAAGAGTTTTGATTATATCTTCAAAAGCCGTAATTCCGGCTAAGACGTCCACATCAGCACTGTGGCACGGTACGCAGCGGCTTCTACGCCTATCCAGCGTTTGTGCTCATTCGGCTTCTACGCCCATTCGGCTTCTATGCCAGTTTGGCCTCTATGACCACTCGGCCTCTACGCCTGTTCGGCCTCTACGACCACTCAGCTTCTACGCCTGTTCGGTTCTACGCCCATTTGGCTTCTACGCTTGTTCGGCCTCTATGACCACTCGGCTTCTATGCCTGGTCGGCCTCTACGACCACTCGGCTTCTACGCCTGCTCGGCCTCTACGACCATTCGGCTTCTACGCCTGTTCGGCTTCTACGCCTGTTCGGCTTCTATGCCGGTTTGATAACTATTTGGCTTCTATGCCATGGTGACAGACATTTGGCTTCTATGCCAACCTCTTCTACGCAATGGATACCTACCTACGTGGCTTCTACGCCGTGATCTTCGTAGCGATTGTACGCATTTTGTCCCTTAGTTGGACCCGCGTCACACGCTCATTCAAAGGATCATCTATACGCAGGCATTGGTTACTTTAACCGTTGTGTAAAAGGGTGCTGTACTTTCCACTCCTCGGTTTTTATACCGACGGAGTGGTCACTGTCACTAAAACTCTATAAATAGAGACCTCTATCAATGAGGAACAAGGTCGAGAAAATTGGTCAAGAATACCAATACCAGATCAAAGGTCGGGAAAATTGGTCAAGAACATCAATACCAGATCAGAGGTCGACAAATTGGCAAGGTCGAACTTCCAAGAAAGATTGAACCAGAGGTCAAGAGAGAGAGAGAGAGAGAGAGAGAGAGAGAGAGAGAGAGCATCCGGAGCTCCGGCAGAGAGTAGGGATCGACGACTTTGGCATCGTGCATCCACCCTCTGCTGCAACCTTCGAAGCTGCTTCCTGTCTTCTACGGCACTTCTTCAACATCGTGTGGTCCAAGGGCTAAAGTGATCGACTGCAGATCAGACACCTATAGCAATATTTACCCAGATTAAATAAATTATACTCCCATTTCCTCGTATAGGATCAAATTGTACAAGTTTGTTTGTAAACCAAAGAAGGCGGGTTCTGTGTAAACCCCATATGGAATACATTTTCATTCTTTCGTTTAATACCACAAACAAGATGGCGACTCTGCTGGGGACATCTTTCTCTTCTGACGAGGAAGCAATTGCTCAACACGATGCGGTATCCTTGGGAGCCGTGAAGAAGACACTGGTCGTCCATTTCGACCAGTCTGCCTACGAAGACATGCTTCGAACCGGGGGTAGCTCTCACCCTCTCTCCGTCCAAGACAACAGGAAGCTGCGCAAGGTCTGGATGCCCAAGACATCCTCTACCGTTCCTGTGGACTCTCCGATCTCTCCGACCTCTCCGACCAAAGAGGTTGTAGCATTGCTCCCTCCGTGCCCTGTACGTAAAATTCAGTCTCCCGCTACGCGCGGTACAGACGAAACTTCGGGCAAAGCCTCAGCGCTGACCCAGAAGTATCCACTGTGCTCTACGCGTTGGAACCAGTCTCCCGCTACGCACGGAACAGACAAAACTTCGGGCAAAGCCTCAGCGCTAACCCAGAAGTATCCACTGTGCTCTACGTATATAAACCAGTCTCCCGCTACGCGCTGTACAGACCAAACTTCTGATGATGCCTCAGCGCCAAATCGGAGGTACAAATCATGCTCCATGCACAAGACAACATCTGACCTCTATGGGGAACTAGATGAGCGTCGTGATTTTCGCAAGGGGAAGTATGCAGCAGAGTACTCAACTCCTCGGCCATTACGCCAGCGAAGAAGCAATCTGCCTACCCTCCGGATTACGCGGGAAGCCGACGGTCGACTGAGGACCTCTTCAACTTTACGCCAGTCTGAGCAAATCTCTAAATTATGCCAGGCGAAGTCCCACGACGTAAAGCAAGCTCAGGTTGCGGGAAGGCACCCTCCCCGGAGATTATCCGCCACCCAGATGGCCAACCTGTTGTACACAGGTGGCATAGGGAGAACTATGGTGCCCAACCTCCGCATACCCACTGATGGGAAC
This sequence comes from Iris macrosiphon, assembly GCA_036927795.1. Lineage (NCBI taxonomy): Eukaryota > Viridiplantae > Streptophyta > Magnoliopsida > Asparagales > Iridaceae > Iris > Iris macrosiphon. Next base: position 93,667,525 of record JAYESA010000007.1, on the reverse strand, counting down.
AGAAGGAACAAGCCGTCGTCTTCTTCTATGAACTCTCCTGACCTGCGGGATTATCTAATCCAGAAACGCAAAAACAAGAGTCATAAACGGGCTTCGGTTCCCCTAATAGTCAAATGCGGGGAGATCGTATGGGAAGATACGTTAACGTCTAATGTCGTCATAACTGGTGGACCACAGGAAGACTCCATCTTTATTATTCCACCAACCCATGACGATCCGCGTCCGATAATCTTTGGAAGCAGGCGGAACACCTCAATCGTACAGGAGGAATCGCGCGAGTCTGAAACTGGCAGGATACAAACCCACAGATATAGCCCACAAGCATTAAAAATTATGCAAAACATGGGTTACGACTTGAAACTGAAACAAGGCCTCAACAATAGAAAAGATAGACGAATACCGTTGCGGGGTAATTCTCACCATCAACAAGCTCGTTTCGGGTTGGGGTATACTGCAAAACCCAAAACTCCAAAATCTGATCCTGTACAACCAGAAGCGGCTCCTGCCGAATCAGTTTCTATAGCCGGAGGCCGCGGCATGTCTAGGAGTAATTTACCTCGACAGAACAAAGTGACATCCAAGGCCGGGGGTAGAATCCCCTCAAGGTCCGAAGATGATGCAATGACGACAATCTCCCCAAAAAACCGTAAAATTCAGGCATCAGGAGCCCGAAGACCAAAAGGAACTTTCTTCTTCAATGAAGACGACATCATTGAAATCTTCAATATGTTAATGAAAGAGCGCAAGCTTCAGCTACCCAACATCAGACATCCTGAGAGGGCTGGCAAAGTGGATGATCCAGATTATTGTCTCTTCCATTGGTACACTCATCACCCCACAAAGGCGTGCTATGTGCTAAAAAGAAAAATTCAGGAGTTGATCGAGGCCAAGGTCATCACTTTGAATCTGTAAACAGGGGGACGGTCCTTACCAATTGGATTTCCATTCTTTTCTTACATAAACAACCCGCTCTTTTCGAAATGTGTGCTCGAGGAAGAGTCCCTAAAAAGTCTCTCTAGTGGATTTTTTTTTAGGACTATCCTCACTCAAGAAAAACACTCCACGAAGACTGCCATGTCCATATTACCTCTGAGCAGACATGCACTTCCATCACCGATAGAATTGCATCCCAGAAGTTTGTCATGTTCATATTACCTCTGAACAAACCTTCTTGGTTTTGGCTATCGATTATCGCATCAGTTGTCATCCCAACTTAACGCCCGTACTTAACTCTAAGTACTCCAGTGGTGTTAGGTCCACAAAGACTGCCATGTCCATATTACCTCTGAGCAGACATGCACTTCCATCACCGATAGAATTGCATCCCAGAAGTTTGTCATGTTCATATTACCTCTGAACAAACCTTCTTGGTTTTGGCTATCGATTATCGCATCGGTTGTCATCCCAACTTAACGCCCGTACTTAACTCTAAGTACGCCAGTGGTGTTAGGTCCACAAAGACTGCCATGTCCATATTACCTCTGAGCAGACATGCACTTCCATCACCGATAGAATTGCATCCCAGAAGTTTGTCATGTTCATATTACCTCTGAACAAACCTTCTTGGTTTTGGCTATCGATTATCGCATCGGTTGTCATCCCAACTTAACGTCCGTACTTAACTCTAAGTACGCCAGTGGTGTTAGGTCCACAAAGACTGCCATGTCCATATTACCTCTGAGCAGACATGCACTTCCATCACCGATAGAATTGCATCCCAGAAGTTTGTCATATTCATATTACCTCTGAATAAACCTTCTTGGTTTTGGCTATCGATTATCGCATCGGTTGTCATCCCAACTTAACGCCCGTACTTAACTCTAAGTACGCTAGTGGTGTTAGGTCCACAAAGACTGCCATGTCCATATTACCTCTGAGCAGATATGCACTTCCATCACCGATAGAATTGCATCCCAGAAGTTTGTCATGTTCATATTACCTCTGAACAAACCTTCTTGGTTTTGGCTATCGATTATCGCATCGGTTGTCATCCCAACTTAACGCCCGTACTTAACTCTAAGTATGCCAGTGGTGTTAGGTCCACAAAGACTGCCATATCCATATTACCTCTGAGCAGATATGCACTTCCATCACCGATAGAATTGCATCCCAGAAGTTTGTCATATTCATATTACCTCCAAACAAACCTTCTTGGCTTTGGCTATCGATTATCACGTCGATCGTCATCTCAAACTCGTCACCCTCCGACTCACCTGAAGCTCTCGAGCAAGCATTATCAGCAAACATGGTGGTAGCGGATCCCTTTGAAGCAGATGAACAAGTGTCTGAGCCGTTTGAGAATGACTCTTGGGCTCAACAAATGGATACGCAGTAGGAATTCCGCTTCGAGCAGAGGGAACCTCCCACCAAAGACGAAGTTATCCAGGTTGATGTTGGGGGTGAACTTTCGCCGAAACCGATATTCATCAGCAACAATCTTTCCCCAGCTGAACGGGAAGAAGTTATCCAGCTGATAAAAGAATATATTGACGACTTTGGGTAGAATTATGAGGACATGCCGGGCCTTGACCCGAAGGTGGCTACTCATAAGCTCAATATATTGGCCGACTCGAAGCCTATGAAGCAGCACCAACGCCGGTTCCCCCCGGACATGATGGACGCCATCGAAGCTGAAGTAAAGAAGTTGCTGATGAATATGGGTTTCAGGGGTAATCCTTTTATTGGATACCCCTGAAACCACTTTTATCAGCTGGACGCCAGTTCCCCCCGGACATGATGGACGCCAGCACCAACGCCGGTTCCCACCAGGCGCCGTCGAAGAACAAATGGATACGCATGTGCCTCGATCTCAGAATCTGGAAGTTGATGCCCTAGCCAGTCTAGCTACGGATTTAGCCACTCCTATAAGAAGACAGGATTCGGTAATCCTTCTTAACAGAGATTTATTCTGCGTGAAGAACAACTTTCACATAGAACGCAGCTACGCTGTGAACATGGATCCCCCTAGAAGAGACTGGAGAAGTCCCTTCATAGATTTTGTCGCATACGGAATCTTGCCGGAGGACCCCAAAGAAGCAGTATCCGTCAAAAGACGATCATTGCGCTTCTACTTCGATGCATCTTCACAATGCCTATATCGCCGGATCTACGACGGACTGCTATTAAGATGTCTCTCAGACAACGAAGCACAGCAGATTATCCGGGAAGCTCACGACGGCGTATGCGGAGCGCATCAGCCCGGTCCTAAGCTACAGGATCGTATCAGGAGAATGGGCTATTACTGGCCCACTATGATCACAGACGCGATCAACTATGCGAGACAATGCAGAGCCTGTCAGGTTCATGCAGACTTTATACATCAATCGTCTGAATATCTACATCCTACGGTTGCATCCTGGCCTTTCGAAGCATGGGGTATGGATATCATTGGTCCTATTCACCCGTCTTCTTCCAGAGGTCACCGGTTCATACTGGGCATCACAGATTACTTCTCCAAATGGGCAGAGGCGATCCCTCTTGCTGAGGTAAAGGCGTCTGACGTAATCAGCTTCATCAAGCATCACGTCATTTATCGCTTTGGGATTCCCCGAAGGATAATCCATGACAATGGGCCTCAATTCATCAGCCAAGCGTTCCATCGATTTTGCGATAAAAATCGAATACATAATATTGCCTCTATGACATATTATCCAGCTGCTAATGGTTTGGCGGAAGCTTTCAACAAAACCATTATCAAACTCCTGAAGAAGTTCGTCTTTTTAAACAAAAGAGACTGGAACGAGAAGCTGGGCGAATGTCTCTGGGCATACCGCACAACGGTACAGACACCGACAGGTTGTACCCCTTTTTCACTGGTCTACGGGAGCGAAGCAGTTCTTCCCATCAAAATCCAGATTCCGTCGCTCAGGATAGTCGTGACTAATGAGCTGACCCGAGAAAATAATGACCTGTTAAGGCTTCAGGAGCTCGAAGGATTAGACGAGAAACGCCTCCAAGCTCAACAGTGCATCGCGCTCTACCAAGCACGCATTTCCAGAGCTTTCAATCATAAAGTAAAGGAAAGAGTGTTCAAAGTCGGCGAGCTAGTTCTAGCCGTAAGAAGGCCGATGAATCTTACTCACAGGAGTAAAGGGAAATTTTAGCCCAAGTGGGAAGGCCCTTATGTGATCGAGACAACGTTCTCGAACGGCGGTTACAGGTTAGCCCAGCCTAATGGAGACTTGTTAATGGTTCCTATCAACGACAATTTCCTGAAGAGGTACTATGCTTAACCTCCTCTACCCCAAAGTGGAATATAGCGAGAATCTCAATTCTGACAAAACTACTTCCAAAACGAAACTAGTTAGGTCATAATTCTATCATGTCAGTATGACCTCTGAATGGGTATGTCCTGCTAGAAGTTTATCGAGAGTTTATCATGTCCATACTACCTCTGATATCACTCTCACCCAAACCTGTCATTTATATTCCGAAATGATGGGTCCACAAAGTCAGAAAAGATTTACTTTATTTATTCTCGAAAAGAGCAAAATTATATTGGGAAAGCTAAAAGGAGAAAGGGTACATCATTATGGGGGAGCAGTCAGATCGCGAATCAGCTTCACCAATGCAGCTACCTTCTCGTCCCTGGAAACCAAGGCATCAGCACGGGCCTGTTCCAGCCGTGCCTCGGGATTGTTCGTAAAGGACAGTTCGGCCCTTGCCCGAAGAGAGCCAGCTTGGGCAGCTTCTGCACGCTCCAGGTCCCGTCGCGCGGTGCTCAGTCGACCAGTCGCTACGCCTAGACCTGCCAGCGACTGAGAAGCCCACTCCTCTGCCAGGGCGAGTTTCTCCTTCAACTTATGAACCCTCTCTGCGTTCCCTTCATGCTCGGATTGGCACTTCGTCTCAAGAGCAAGAGCCTCCTCCACGACAGCTTTCCTTTTATCCGCCTCCAGCTTATGCGCTTTGATGGAGTTGTCTAGGCTCTCCAGCTGTTTGGTAAGCCGCGCAGTCATGGAGTCGTATCTGGCCTGCACCTCAGCTTCAAGACTGCCCCGAGTCAGCTGTAAGTATTCGTTAATAGGTTGCTCCAACCCATTAACCATCGCCTCCAGGGCGTCAGCTACCCTGGAATCGCCAAACTCTCTTACAACCCCAATCGAAAACTTGGAAGCCTTCTTCAGACGCTCAAAATCCAGATTCTTTGCCAACACCATTGATATCAGCATGTTCAAATTGGTGTGGAAGGTGCTGGTATACAGCTCGGTCAGCACAACCAGATCTGGTTGGACGCCAGGAGTGGCCGCAATATTGGCGAGTTCCCCTCCAGGAATGATTGCAGACGAGGTGGCCACAGCCGCCGCCTTGACAGGTGGTGCGACTGAAGAAGGTGCGGCAACGACGGTCGAAGTCATCAACATACTCGCAAGAGACGAGGTCACGATGACGGGTTCGTCCTCCTCTTGAGATGACGAAACTACTCCGGGCGAGCTGGCCCCCGAAGGTATTTCCTCCTCGAAGTCAAACGCCTCTGTATCATTGCCGGGAGCCCGAGCAGAGCCAGAAGGCGTTTCAGCGCTATACTCCCCGTGGACGCCATCCCCTGAGAAGAGGACAAGAAAGTTGATATCAATATGATAGTAATCTTTCTAAGAGGAGACATAAAGAGACCTTTACCCGTAGCCAACGGTATATATGCTGCGTCTGCAGCCGATGTAGCTATATCACGCCTTAATGACGTAATACGAACTGTCATACATGAAGAAGAGGGTGGGCCAACCGACATCGCCAGGAGCTCCACCAAGCCTCCACCGAGACGTGTTCGAGGTTTGTCAGCTGGAACCTCGCTGGTCATGCTCACGGATGCAGCAGGAGTTTCCTCCGTTGCTGGTCTAGAGGAAGATTCTCCCATTTGCCTCGGCCACGCGGGCGATTTCATTCCACTACCGGAGGCAGTGGCAGCAACGGCAGCCTCAAGTAGGAGTTCTCCGGCACCGCCAGCCGAAACTGAGGGTCCCTCTCCGAGAGGCCGGGAGTCTCCAATCAAAGTGACATCCCCAATAGGAGAGACAGCAGGTTCCTCTCTAGGAGCCTCGATGCCAGGAATCCGGAGAGGGCGATCAACCGTCTTCTTATTCCTCTTGCGAGGGGAAGTCTGCTTCGAAGCAGGAGTCCTTCGCTTCCCATTGACCGCCAGTGCCCCTGTAGGCGAAGGCACTTCACACCTCGGCACCGACACCAGAGGCTCATCCGGAGTGACGGACTCCTCACCCTAGTCAGATGAAACCGAGGGGACTTCGATTCTTCCCCCAGGCTTGGGAGAAGGCACCCTGAAGCTTCCACGCGTATCAAAATCGCGATGGAGGGTGTTGATCGCCACGTAGAACTGAGCATACGAATGAAGGATACGTAGCTCCGTGGAAAGGGTGACGACCGGCACGATAAATGTTGCTCTCGTACAGCCCATAATAAAGTACCGCCATCCTCTGGCTCCATCAATGAGTCCGCCCCTGGACCTGAAGCTGGTGATGGCATTGCCCACATGCAGCTGATCATACCCAAACTGCCTGGCAAACCGACTGGACAAGTAAGGCTCGAAGAAGCAATGATCTTCGCTTCTGTATAGCAGATGGGAGGGCCTGATGCAGACCAACCAGTTAAAAGCTTCCGGAGAAATATTGGTCTTTTCTCCACCTGAATCCTCAAGCCTAATCCTTGACTGATTGCGATGTACAGAGGGGACGGTACAGAGGAGCTTCCAGCAATGACCGAGGCTCAGCGCCAGCCGACAGTCTACGACTGTGTTCACATTCCAGAGGGAGTCCTTGTAGTTCAGCAAGAAACTACCCCCCGCGCTGCTACCAGAGCCGGGAGACATCACCCGGGGGTTGTGGAGAATTAGCCATCCCATCAAATACAGGTAGGGTAACTCTACCCGGGGAAAGCTATCACGTCGAGCTTCATCGACGAGCAGTCCGTCAGTCATGGCCCTCAGGCCAGCCTGTATACGGCACACCATGGCAGGAAGCAAGCCCAGCCTTGCCCCAAACACCATACGGACGGAGGGCCACAGGATGTTCCGGTGAATGCGGTCCGCGGACGCAGTATCGGGCACCACTACTCGACGCAGCCATAGGGAGAGAAAGCTAGCCAGCCTAGCTTCCTCAGACAAAGGCCTGCGATAGCACCTCAAGTAGCTATAGGCCTTGGTGCCTTCAGGGTACTTTCCTATCCCGTCAGTGAGGAACTGATCTGGAGCTTTAGCCTCCTCCATAAGAGCCTCGACGACCTGGGCACTGAGCACGCCCAAGCAGTTCAGGGGCTCATTCTTGCCCCCCGAAACCTTCACCGACTTGACGGCCCTGGCCCGGTGGAAGAAGAGGTAGGACATCCACTTAGTGGTGTGAGCCAAGTCAGAAGGCTCATTATAGAAAGCGGTGCACGCAAGGTAGTGGCATATCAGCTCCTGATACACCTCCACAACCCGACGGTCCGAGTCCTCCAACTCCCGGTTGGTAGGAACATACTCTTCATACGGGGTATCCCCCATCGGCAGTCTCGAGATCACTGCCATTTCGTTGAGGGCCAACCCCATCTCCCCCAGTGGAGTGGCAAAGGTCCCGGTGAGCGGAATGTATCGCTCCATCAGCGCTAGAAACAGGTTAGGGTTGGAAGGCAACCCACCACTCGTCACGCTCACGGCGGTATACAGCCCGATGACCTCCAGCTCTCTCCGAAAATGCTTCAAAGCCCAGTCAACTAGGCAGGACCATCGGAGATTTGTTGGGGTGATCCACCCATTGCACCGAGGATTCTCCTTGGGGTATACCCCCCTTGCACCATGAAGTCATTGCAGAAAGTCGACAATTGCACCGGCTGGATCACTGAACTGTCTTCACTCGGGATGCTGCCCGGGCACAGTCCCCTGAACAACGTCACGACGCCAGAAGGACGGCTGACAAACGACCCCTGGTCGGCTCCTTTCAGATGAAAGATCTTCCCCGGCTTCCCGTGAAGATCAGGAGTCAGCATCCACGATATCCTCCTGCGATGTGTGGCATAGAAGAAAGCTGAGATCGGATAATCTCTCGGCAGAGAAAACCCAGGGTTCTCTCTTGGGCTTCGTCTGGGACTGCTTGTCTATCATGTCCCAAAGAGGAAGGCCGGCTTGATGTACTGCTCCCCGTCTACGTACGTTAGAAGCTCCCCGTTGATCATACTCAGCAGCATTCGCTCGCCCTGAGCCGATATCAAGATCCCCCTTCCTTCGGGATACTGCGGTCCGGAGATAGGAAATGTCACATGCGACAGATCCTCCAAATAGTTCGAGTGCAGCATCCCAGCAGCGGATCCCATCACCTCGGCCAGTGGAGACTCATGCAAATCAACTGCGAAAGTGCAAGAAAAACACGTCATTACGAATCTTGCAACATAAAGACCAAGAAACGACAGTCTGTGCTTTACGCCAAGACTGTACAAAATTTGGTCATTTACGCCGGAAGCCACATCCTGAAGCGTAATTAGCGGTATACTGTCCGTGCTTTACGCCAGACTGCCAAAATTCTAGTTATCACGCCGAAGGTCCCATCCGAAGCATAAAACTAATATTTTATAGTATACACCAAGTTTTCGGCAGCCAGAGCTTTTACGCTCATAACTGCGAAGACATAGAGTTTTTACGCTGACACATTAGAAATGTGGGCGTAAAAGATAAAAACGTCTCCGTGCGTCATCTTCCTCAAAGAGGCTATCAGCACAGAAGATGACCTAGCGCGGTCACGTTCAACGTGTGCGAAGGATTTTTCATCGTTCTTTGTCATTCCCAATGGCTATACCTCTAAGGCCGGGTGCGCTACTCGTCGGCAGGATGCTTTGCTCAGAAGGAAGTCTACCTTGCCCGGCCGAAGACTCTCTCGTCGGGGCAGAAGAACGAGAAGAAGAGCCTGTGCTCTTTCCCTTGGTGGAGAGGGTTTGTTTCGGCGCCATTTCTGGAAACTCGGAGTGCTCGGAGAAAGAACGAGGGGAAGAAAAACTCAAACAATCAAAGCTCTCTCTCGCAGAAGACGGATAAAAAGTTTTTTTTTCCAAAGCTTGGGATATATATAGAGTTCGGGTCGACTCCTCGAATCCTCAGACGGGCTCCTCGAAACCCCAACCAAATCTCACAAATTAAATATTTGGTTATGATTGGGTACTACGTCAGCCCACTACTCTTGAAAGACGGACAGTCAGCAAATTCGAAGAGTTTTTCGTGCGAGAGCAGGTCAACGGTTCCTATGCTAAAAGAGTTTTCTACGCTCGACAGCAACAGATCTACGGTTTTAAACTCGCAAGCTATAAGTCTAGGGGTTTTTTCGCCCGGATGCCTTTGTGCTCGGTAGCTTTTATGCTCGAGAGGCCACAAACCTACGACTTTTACGCTCAGCAGATACCAAATCGATGATCTCACGCTCGGTGGCGCTTAGTTTACGCTCGGAGGCAACGGATCCAAGACCTTACGCACGGAAGAGTTCTTTCTTTTTTTCACAGGCTACAAATCTACAGTTCTACGCTAAGGAGCTTTCTACGCTCGACAGCAACGGATCTACGGTTTTACGCTCGCAAGCTATTAGTCTATGGTTTTATGCCCGGATGCCTTTGTGCTCGGTAGCTTTTACGCTCGAGAGGCTACAAACGTACGACTTCACGCTCAGCAGCTCCAAATCGATGATCTCACGCTCGGTGGCTTTCTATGCTCAATAGGCCTACAAACTCAGGATTTTCAGCTCATTTACACTACGGATCTCTGACTTTCCGCATATCCGAACTCAAGACGGTCAATTACAGGAGTTCATACAGAAGATACTCTGTCTTGGCCTCAATATATCCCAAGTACCCGAAGTATACAGAGTTCAAACATTGAGAAATTACTCTTCTCGGGTCAAATAGAGGTTCATCCAGACTCCAGTCTGAATATCTCGTCTATCAAGGTGGCAACTCAATTCGACAGCCATTTCTCGACCCTGTTCCAAGGGATTTTCGAGAAGTCATTCTTGAAGACGAAGTTTGAACAAAAATTTTGTTCATCAGAAGTTCAGAGCTCTACGCGGTTCCTCAGTCCTAGCAACGGGATAGTTCTAAAGTGCTCAATAGCGTCCTATGGACTATTCGCTATGCATAAAGGACAGGACCTAGCACTCTTTTTAAACAGAGTCGGCATAAAGAATCAGACGTGTCGAAGCTACACATATTCAGACTTCACAGCAACGTATGGCAAGACGATCATATGAAGAAGCAAGACAATTTTTATTAAAGATTAAAGTCATGATTACATATGAGGGAAATCCTGTCTACAAGGGGTTTTTCTTCATTTTCATGACTACATATGAGGGAAATCCCGTCTACAAAGGGCTTCCTCATCATCGTTATTGGAAAATCGCACCCAGAATCTGTTCTACGAGGTTCTCGCATCGGTGCAGGTCTTCCTCTTCTTCCACGGCAGTTCATTGACCACCACAGTCATGAACAAGAAGATTGCTGGCGGGAGGATACAGAACTGGGCCTGCATAAAAGATGCAGATCCCATGCTCCGTACGCCATGACCGATCCAGTTGAGGCTTCTTTAAGACCCAACTCGATCGAGGACGGCTGTTACAGCTTGTCTTCTCTCTCATCCCCGAGAGTATAACTGGAGAAGGCACCGCTTGCAAGCCGTGTGGTCTAATACGACCCTTCCCTTCTCCTGGAAGAACAGCCATACAAAGTTGCTGATTATCCCGAGCAAGGGAGGATAAGATATCCTTCCATGATCCATCGTTGCAGTGGATACTTGCTCGAAGACGCCGTCTTTTTCGGCTCCTTACACGCTGGAAGAACATGATCTCCTTCTTCCTTAAGTTGACCCGGCGAACTCCGGCGATCATCTCTGCGTGGTGATGGGAATGTGGGGAGAATGGGTTAACTCCCCCAGCCTTTTTATAGGAGAAAGGGGTCACACCGGTCCCCAATAAATCCGCTATAAAGTCGACATCGACCGTTTCAACGCTCCATTCAGAAACATTTCGAGTCACGACGAGCGGTTCATGCTTCATTCAAAGCGTTCCAAATTCCGAGGAATTTGAAAGCTTTGAAGGGGGTCTTGTAGAAGCATAAAAAATACGCCAGATGACTATACGCGGCATATTGGTGCAGAGTAGCGTAAGCAGAGGCCTTCAGAGCCATCAAGCGTGCAACAGAGCCTTTTCCGCTAAAACACAGCATGAAATATGAAAAGCCCGAAGGACCATCCGCGTAAGGCAGTACGTCCAAGCCGCTTCAGCGTAAACAGGGTACTTCATCGCCTCTAGGGCGTAAAACTCATCCTCTTCCAAACATAGCATTGAGGTGTGCAAGAGACGCTTCGTATTCCCCGAAGTAAACCTGTCAAAGCCTGCAATGAACCTGACGTCTAGACTTCTGACAAAAGGATACGGCTCTACTACCCAGGCGACGGCTATAATGATGGCACAGCACTGCGACCCAGGCTGTCAAATACCACCATCCCCTTCGCGTAAACTGCTTTTACAAGCACGAAGGGATACGCTGCCTTGTTTTACACAGGCAAAATGTGAGCTGTTTATGTTCTGCAGTAGACAAAACGCCTGCCACGCCAAAAGCTGCACTCCGTACGGGGTTCGAGGCACGTCTCTTCGTCTAATGCACAAAGCGGTGATAGTTTCTCAAGGCACGTCTCTGCGACTGATGCGCATAAGGGGTTGCAGACCTTCAAAAACACGCCTCTACATTTAATGCACAGGATGGTGGCAAATCTCGGCATTTAATGCAAGAGATTTGATTATATCTTCAAAAGCCGTAATTCCGGCTAAGACGTCCACATCAGCACTGTGGCACGGTACGCAGCGGCTTCTACGCCCATCCAACATTTGTGCTCATTCGGCTTCTACGCCCATTCGGCTTCTACGTCTGTTCGGCCTCTATGACCACTCGGCCTCTACGCCTGTTCGGCCTCTACGACCACTCGGCTTCTACGCCTGTTCGGCTTCTACGCCCATTCAGCTTCTACGCCTGTTCGGTATCTATGACCACTCGGCTTCTATGCCTGCTCGGCCTCTACGACCACTCGGCTTCTACGCCTGCTCGGCCTCTACGACCATTCAGCTTCTACGCCTGTTCGGCTTCTACGCCTGTTCGGCTTCTATGCCGGTTTGATAACTATTTGGCTTCTATGCCATGGTGACAGACATTTGGATTCTATGCCAACCTCTTCTACGCAATGGATACCTACCTACGTGGCTTCTACGCCGTGATCTTCGTAGCGATTGTACGCGTTTTGTCCCTTAGTTGGACCCGCGTCACACGCTCATTCAAAGGATCATCTATACGCAGGCATTGGTTACTTTAACCGTTGTGTAAAAGGGTCCTATACTTTCCACTCCTCGGTTTTTACACCGACGGAGTGGTCACTGTCACTAAAACTCTATAAATAGAGACCTCTATCAATGAGGAACAAGGTCAGGAACTCTATCAATAAGGAACAAGGTCAGGAAAATTGGTCAAGAATACCAATACCAGATAAATGGTCGAGAAAATTGGTCAAGAACACCAATACCAGATCAGAGGTCGACAAATTGGCAAGGTCGAACTTCCAAGAAAGATTGAACCAGAGGTCAAGAGAGAGAGAGAGAGAGAGAGAGAGAGAGAGAGAGAGAGAGAGCATCCGGAGCTCAGGCAGAGAGTAGGGATCGACGACTTTGGCATCGTGCATCCACCCTCTGCTGCAACCTTCGAAGCTGCTTCCTATCTTCTATGGTACTTCTTCAACATCGTGTGGTCCAAGGGCTAAAGTGATCGACTGCAGATTAGACACCTATAGCAATATTTACCCAGATTAAATAAATTGTACTCCCATATCCTCTTATAGGATCAAATTGTACAAGTTTGTTTGTAAACCAAAGAAGGCGGGTTCTGTGTAAACCCCATATTGAATACATTTTCATTCTTTCATTTAATACCACAAACAGTTGCTGCCTAACTTCTAATTGCTGCTGCAACTGCCACTGCTCTGATACTCTCGAGTATCAAAGATGCTCAAGCCCCCTCACTGCACTTACACCTATACCTACACACACACACACACACACACACACACACACACACACACACACACACACACAGAGACACACACAGAGACACACACACATATATATAAATACTGAATATCTTATACTTTTATATATCATATATTAGAGACATTAGAACAAACACCTAGTGTGTGTATTTGAGAAAATTCATGATACACACCCAAGTGAGAAGCCACTATCCCAATTTCTCCACAATAATTATATATATATATATATATATAATACATCATAATATAACTAAAGTAACTTATTAAAATGAGAATCGAAGAGTAATTGTATAAAATACCCAAAATAGAGCTCCGTATCACACGGTATCACACCGTATCGTGATACGGTATACTCATGTCCAATTGTAAACACGTACCTAGTCCCATAACCTTGATATAAGTCTAATTAGATCTAATTGGTCCCATGCCACATAATTGATGTGTCGACACACAATTGATGTGTCAATCTCGTATTTCTCCTAAAATACACACAAATTAACACATATAATTCATAATACATAACCAATTGATCTAGAACTTGTTCCTATAGGTAGTCCTAAGTCATAGGATGATTCCTAAGGGTCAAATACATGATTTAGAAGCTACAATGAAGAGAAATTCAGAAATTATCAATTGGGAGATGGATTCTCAATAAAAACTCAAGTGGACACGATTCAGACACGATCTCTCCACCAATGCTCCTACTTCTTGTGCTCCTTGCCTCTCCAAGATCCAAAGCTCTTCTAATGGTAAAACTGAGAGAAAATGTAAGTGAATTGAATAAAAAATTGATGGAAGAATAGTAGAAAATTGGGGATCTAGATTTGAGGGCAAAAATGAATGCAATGAGGGAGGAGAGAGAGGATAGCCCCCTCTAGTAGTGGCCGGCCCCCTTTTCTCTTTTTTCTTTCCCAAGTTAAATGTAAATGTCCCATGTTCCCCTCCATGATGTATTATGGAGAAATAATTCGGGAGGGCTATTTGGGTAGCTTCTAACTAATTATAATTAAATTAATTCTCCTTAATTAATTAGTGAGAATGATCTAATGGGCTTGGGTCCAAGTTGGACTCACTAGTTGTCATGACAAGTCTAATTGGGCTTACAAGTGACAAGTCTAACTATTGGACTAGCCTCCTAACTAAAAATAAATAATACAAGTCCCAAATAATTTATAGCTCACTAATAATTAAATAATTAATATAATCATCAAATAAATACTATAACACACTAATATTAATATTTATTCCTAAAATTATTTACCCATGCCAAATTACCAAACTTTCCCTAGTAGAAAAAATGAGGGTGACAATCCTACCCACCATAGAAAAATTTTGTCCTCAAAATTTATGGAAGAAACTAACTACCAAAAGCAACCAATACAAGAAAGAAAGAATTATACCTCACAGCTCAAACAGATAATGATATCGCTCGTGCATCTCGGTCTCTCGCTCCCAGGTACTCTCTCCTAGCGAGTGATGCCTCCACGCAACGCGTGCTAAAGGAATCGTCTGGTTCCGCATCGCCTTCTCCCTGTAATCTAGAATCTCGACGGGCTGCTCTGGGTAGCTGAGAGTCGGACCACCCTAAATCTTCGAGTGGTCCAATACATGGCTAGGATTTGTCACATACCATCTCAGCTGCGATACATGGAATACGTTGTGCACTCCCTCTAGTACAGGTGACAAGTCTAGTCTGTAAGCCACTACACTGTCCCTCTCAAGAATACCATAGGGTCCAATGTACCGTGGACTAAGATTCCCGCCTCCACCAAAGAGAATTGTGCCCCGTGTCGAAGAAATTCTCAGGAACACCAGATCACCAACCTAGCACGAAATACATCCTTAGCACTCTAACTATAACAAGCAATCACAAGCAATACAAAATAAAATATATATCTCAAACTCCAATGGTCTCCGGTAGCTATCGGCCTAATACCATTATTTGTCTTGCGCCACTTGAAGCCTATCTCTAATAAGCTTCACCTTCTCAGCTGTATCCACAACCATCTCCGATCCCAATAAGGCTCTCTCACCAATATCATCCCATGATAACGGAGTGCGGCATCTCCGTCCATACAGTGCCTCAAATGGTGACATCTCAATACTGGCCTGGTAGTTATTATTATAGGCAAACTCTACCAGGTGATGATGATCCTCCCAAGAACCTCCAAAGTCAAAAACATAAGTACGAAACATATACTCGAGAGTCTGAATAGTCCTCTCCGACTGCCCGTCCGTTTAGGGGTGATATATGGTACTAAACTTGAGCTAGGTACCCAAACTAGCCTGCAAACTCCTCAAGAAGTGGGATATAAAATAACTATCCTGATACGAGACGATGCCCACAGGAACTCCATGTAATCTGACTATCTGCCACACATACATCTCCACGAGCTTCTCCATAGACGTACCCACTTTGAATGACAAGAAGTGGGCCAATTTGGTTAACCTGTTAACGATGACCTAAATTGCGTCTTTACCTCTTGGAGAACGCGAAAGTTCCGATATAAAGTCTATCGTCACATGCTCTCACTTTCACTCAAAAATGGGTAAAGGCTAAAGAAAACCACCTGGCCTTTGTCTCTCCGCATTTACCTGCTGACATACCAAGCATCTGGATACGAAGATCGCCACCTCCCGCTTCATACCATACCATTAAACATGATCTCTCATATCTCTATACATCTTGTTGGCACCTGGATGCATAGAGTACTGAGATCAATGCGCCTCCTGAAGAACCTCCTCGCGTAACGCTCTACTCGACACACATAATCTGGTAACGTGTCACAATGATCCATCCTCCACAATAGTGAAGTCCTTTGCCAATCCCATATGGACCTATATTCTGATGCTCCTCAAAGACTCATCCTCAAACTGTGCGACTCTTATCCGGTCCATCAACTCTGACTGCACCTGAAGTCCCCACATCTGTGCTGCAACTCCAGGAACTAACACTTTAATACCCAAGCTATCAAGATTGGCCAATAAATGTTTGTCTCTCGTCAAGTAAATGGCCACTGGGTACCTGCTCAAGGCATCAGCGACTACGTTGGCCTTCCCTGGATGATAATGCAAAGAAATGTCAATATCCTTTATTAACTCCAACCACCGCCTCTGCCTCATAATGAGCTCTTTTTGTGTAAACACATATTTCAAGCTCTTATTGTCTGTGAAGATCTCTATTCGCTCTCTATACAAGTAGTGCTTCTACAGCATAAGAGCAAAAATAACTGCTGCTAACTCTAAGTCATGGGTAGGGTAATTCTTCTCATGCGGGCGTAATTGTCTGGAAGCATAGGCAACCACCTTCCCTTTCTGCTTCAATATATAACCCAAATCCTTACCCAAAGCATCACTATATATAAAAATTTCTCCTGTCCCCGATGGCAAAGTCAACCTCTTTTTTTGCTCCTCAAAAGCAGACTGACTCTCCTCAGTCCAGACAAACTCCATATCCTTTCTGGTCAGCCTAGTCATCGGCTCTGTAATCTTTGAAAAGTCCTGAACAAATCTTCGATAATAGAATGCCAACCCAAAAAAGCTCCTGATCTCTGTCACTGAAGTCGGGGTAGACCATAACTCAACTGCTAATATCTTCTTCGGGTCCACTGAGATCCCGTCTCCTGTCACCACATGCTCTAGGAATTCAACCTTATCAAGGAAGAACTCACACTTCAAAAGCTTGCCATAGAGCTTCTTCTTTCTAAGAGTCTCCAGAACTATCCTCAGATGCTTCTCATGCTCCTCTGGGGTCTTTGAATATATCAATATATTATCAATGAATATTACCACAAACTGATCAAGGTACTGATGAAATACCTTATTCATCAGGTTCATGAATACCACCGGGGCATTGGTCAACCCAAACGGCATCACCAAGAACTTGAACTGCCCATACCGAGTCCTAAAAGCTATCTTCATAATGTCTTCCTTTTTAACTTTCACCTGGTGGTACCCTGACCTCAAGTCTATCTTCGAGAATACCTTCGCTCCGCTCCACTGATCAAACAAATCATCAAAACCGCCATAACAGGTATTTATTCTTGATAGTGAGGTTATTAAGAGCCTTGTAGTCGATACACATATGTACCGACCCATCCTTCTTTGGTACAAACAATACCGGAGAACCCCACGGTGATAAACTGGACCGGATGAAACCTTTGTCCTGCAACTCATCCACCTGCTTCTTTAACTCTATCAGTTTTCTATTGTTCACTCTATAGACGTGCTTTGATATTGGATCTGCACCTGGCACCAAGTCTATAGAGAACTCCATATCTCGGTCTAGTGACAACCCCGACAACTCCTCTGAAAAGACATCCATATACTCCGTTATCAAAGGATGTGGTGGCTCTTTCTCTTCCACCATAGCTCCACAAAAGGCTCATTCACTCTGTTCTGCTGCTCCTCTGACAAATTCTAACTCTGGCTCTCCTGGCGACTAAAACAAAACTCTGCCTCCACGATAATCGATACTTGCATGGTGCCTACTCAACTAATCCATCCCGAGTATTATATCGTAACTCAAAAGTGGCATTACGAGTAGACACACGCTCGACTTCCGGCCTCCCAAAACTACTCTCCGATCCTTGCAGACATCACTGACCAGGATAATGGCACGCCCGATCGTGATCTTGCAAGTCCTCGCCAACGGTTCAGTCTCAAGATGATGCTTCAAAGCAAAAGATACATATACTAAACTATGTGAAGCACCAAAATCAAATAAAGCATGAGCTGGAAAAGAATCAAGATAGACTGAACCTGAAAAGACATTTCCAACTGGCTCCTCCTCCTCGATGGTCAAGGCAAAAGTTTACCCCTGCTGCTGCTAGTGCTGTACGAACCTCTGCTATTGAGTCGGCAATGGAGGTCCTCTTTGCTATCCCGTATATGGTCTCGTAGGTAATTTTTGTGCCTGTGCCCCGCCCTGAGCTGGACGAGCTGGAGCTCTAGGACAAGCCCTCAACTAGTGGTCTCCTGATCTGCAGAATAAACACTAGCCCAATCTCATCCTGTATATATCCCATCCATGTCCCGGCTTCTTGCAGAATAGGCAAGGAATAGCTGGACTCTGGATCTGGTACGCCTGGTGCCCTGGCACTCTAGTGGTACAGGATACTGCTGCCTCGGCTGCTGGAAGTGTCTCTGATGTTGCTGCTGAATGTGAGGCCGCTTCGTTGAACCAGTGCAAATACTGGATCCTCCTATGTACCTCAGACTTATGGAGCCAAGCTCAAGATTATTCTCTGCCCGCTATGCCTGCCTCAAAATCTCCTCAAAAGTAGCGGTAGGGTCTCTATTCATATGTGATTTGATCTCCTTGTTCAGGCCCTTCCTAAACTTCCTGGCCTTCCCTCTAGGATTCTGTCCCTCTATAAAGAGGCCTAATCTGTAATAGTCTGCCGCATACTCATCCACCATTATAACTTCCTAAATGAGGTACTAAAACTGTCTCTCTAGAGATGTCAGCTCCACATCTGGAAATAAATTTTCCTTAAAGAGATTCTTAAAAGCTTCCCGAGTAAGTCTCGGTGCTGAGTTCCTGGGGTCCGTCCTAAACCAAGTCAATGCGATGTCAAACATCATGCTTCTTGCGGCCTCTACCTGCAACCTCTCTAGAATCTGCGCCAGCCGTAGGTTCCTCTTAATGTCTTATATCCAATCATCAGCATAAAGAATCCCCTCAGTGCCTTTAAAATTTTTTGGCCCCATCCTCTTAAAGTCTATGATTGTCCCCGGCCTCGGCTACTATGGGGTGAACTGAGGTGGTACCGTCTGTGGCTGGACTAAGGTTACTCTCTCGACTACGGTGAGCGCAATCTGGTGGGCATTCTCAATGCCCTACCTCATAACCACTGATTGACGCTGCTGTGCTTCCATCATTAGCAGAAAGAGCACAAACATCTGCATCTGATCAACTGCGGGTGGTGGAGGTGGAAGATCCTTTGAGACTGTCGACGCAGTCCTATGTACCGGAGGTGGATCACACCCGAAAGCTATTGCAAAAATGCCCACCTGGATCGGTTAAGCGAACCTCTGAACTGAAGCTGCTGTAACAGTGTTTGTTGGTACTGCCCTTAGAGGAGATAAAGTGACTGACCTTGCTGATATTGCGCCTGAGCGTTGGGAACGCATCTTTGGCGGCATCCTGAAGGCAGATTGAACAAAGGAATCAATATGGATTAAGATACGATATCATCAAAGAATGACAGTATTATTCAAAGTAAAGCAAGCATTCAATAGATAATGATAGCAAAACAGATATTTGGAAATGTTTCCTAGTTGTGATTGAGTATACTCTCGGCTTATATCCTATATCCTAAAACAGGCTTATAGTAGTACTCTAAGTGAGCACTACTACGATATTGCTCTAATTATGACTCTTGACCAGCATGGGCCACCACTAAAAATATGTCACGACCCACACCCGGAATAAGGTCACGAGTAGTGAACAATGCCCAGCCTACGCCGCAACATCGACGGTAGAATGTTGTCGGGGTCAACCATACTATCTAAATATCTCATACAATATATATATGATACCTGTCAATATCATCTTCACTCCCAACGAAGAAACATTATGGTATATGATAATGGTAAACAATACTCAATCACAAAATAAAACTAAAGGAGAATGAAAGCACGATATGGAATAAATAGAGGGAATAAGAGTCACAATACATGAACAAGTCAAAAATAATATATATACATGCCATGAACCTAGAATGAGACCAATACAATGTCTAAAAAAATATATATAACTAATCCTCCTGAGACACTGGCACTAAGTTCTCCTGCTCGAGGGGAGAATCATCTAATGGCTTGCCGTTCTATAGCCCGTAATAAGTGGGACACTGATCCATAAGCTAATTATCTAAAAAAATCCAGTCAGGATTGGAGCGAAGTACATACCTCTAAAAGCAGTTCCAAATACATAATAGGGCATATATAACATATAATATAAAAGAATACAAGATAACTAACCATAATAAATGGAATGAACTAGAGTGAACAGGTAATGTACTGGAATAAAGAACATGTAATATATTAACTACAAGTAATGAAAATAGATAAAACTAGCTACTGTGTCATAGAGTACAAGTTCATTATGTGATCGGTTTGGGTTGAGCATGAATACAATATGGTAACTTGATTACACATGGGCTATGTAATCGACATGTACACGAATACTCTGGGCTTGATCACATAACCAACTCCTACTCCCCTATCCCCAACCAATACTAATGGATCCAATCACGATACATTACGAACATGAATATGGGCACACTGAATACGAGCAGTATATGAACACAAAGTATACGATAATCAATACCCAATACACACGATAAAATATATGTAAAGGAGTACCCGCTGAACACGGTAGGGGATAATATCTCTTGACAGGATCCATATAGTACCAGTCCGTGTAACCACTATGTCAGAATCAAGTATACAGTTCCAGAACATGCGATATATACACTATCATGAAATAAAAACTAACAGAGAGATGTACTCGCCTCTGGTCCTGAGCAAGGTATCTCTCTCGATGCCCAAACTGGTATCATACCATCATATTTTAGGAAATATTATGTTAAATGGTGTAATGGATGAATAAATGCTAACATGATCTAAAACATGCTTTTCTAAGTCCATTTCTAGCTAACTAAGTCCATACTTAGTTAATTGGTCTAAATTGGTCATTAACTAGCTAATACTAGCTTGTAGAAGCTATACTAGGTCTTGGTTGAGCTTCTAAGTGATTACCTTAAGTATTTCCATACTAGCTAATGCTTTGAGTACTTATATATATATATATATATATATATATATATATATATATATATATATATATATATATATATATATATATATATAGTTAGTAATACTAATGTGTATTCAATACCTAGTAACTATTATATAACTCTTCCTTAGTATTACCTGGGTTAACTCAAGGTGACTGGAAAAATAATATTAAGCTCATACTATACACTAACTAGTGTCCATATATATACTAACTCATCTCATACTAGGTTACATGTATATATATAGTATACTAGATATGACTAACCTCCCATAATCCTCTAACTTACTAACAGATGTATAAACTAAATTAACATCTAGCACTCTAGTTAACTAACTGACATCTCTAACTAATTAGTAACTGATGTCACAACTTAATCACAACTGCCAACTACACCTAACTTCTCTGAACTGGACACCCACCAACCCTCACTAGCATAGCAGGTATACCCAAAGTTTGAAACTTGGCCCTACCCAAGCCTGAGTAAGCCTTGCCTCGCTTATCCTGGTATCAAAATTGATACCCACATTGCTGTGGGACTGCTGCAGTTGCAACATCTCCCCTATCTTTCCAACTGATACTTTATATAATTTCTAACTGGACTTTATAAGACATGCTAACTAACTGACACTACTAATACCTTGGCTTCTGGTATCAACCCCCATACCATCACATATACGTACAATACCAAGTCACTAAACTCCAACTCACTGATACCCTGCTCGAGTCTCCGTATTGAACTGAGCACTAACACTAACACTAATACCACTTGCCTTAATTGATACCTTACTTCCACACATCCTAACATATGACACTACACTCACAGTCACTCCCGACTCCAGCTCACTTACACATACACCCCCCTCTCACTCAACTGCCCCCAACTCTTGCTGATACTCCATGTTCATACCACCAACACATACCTATCTAGACACAAGATCCAAATATCTGAAACCCAAAGCCTACATCACTTCCTACCCGTGAGTAGATACCTGACTCCACCTATCATAACAGTGCCCAAGGCACTGCTCACTGCTACTGCTACCCTCTTCATATTCCACTTGACCAACAACTGCCCCCTACACTGACTACCCAAGCACACAGCAGCAAGAGAAATTGCTACCAGTCTTCATTCATACTTCAAGTGAACCTAACTTCTCTTCTGCACAAAACATCACTTACCCGACTGTGCAACAACATAGTTGCTGCCAACTACATCAAGTAGTAATAAACTTTCTATAATTCCTGCTGGTGCAGTATGCTATGCCCAGAATGGGTACAGTTTCTCCCCCTTCTTACTCGAGCAACATACTTTCTTCCCTACACTCCCTTGCTGCTACTGTTGTTTCCTGCTGCTGCTGCTGCCTAACTTCTAATTGCTGCTGCAACTGCCACTGCTCTGATACTCTCGAGTATCAGAGATGCTCAAGCCTCCTCACCACACACACACACACACACACACACACACACACACACACACACACACACACACACTCACACACACACGCACACACACACATATATATAAATATATATAAATACTTAATATCATATACTTATATATATCATATATTAGAGACATTAAAACAAATACCTAGAGTGTTTATTTGAGAAAATTCATGATACACACCCAAGTGAGAAGCTATTATCCCAATTTCTCCATAATAATTATATATATATATATATAATATCATAATATAACTAAAGTAACTTGTTAAAATAAGAATTGAAGAGTAATTGTACAAAACACCCAAAATAGAGCTTTGTATCATACGGTATCATGATATGGCCAACTTGTGTCTAATTGTGGACACGTACCTAGTTCCACAACCCCGATCTAAGTTTAATTAGATCTAATTGGTCTCATAACACACAATTGATGTGTCAATCTTGTATTTCCCCCAAAATACACATAAATTAACACATATAATTCATAATACATAACCAATTAATCTATAACTTGTTCCTAAATGTATTCTTATGAAATAAGGTATTTCCTAAGGGTCAAATGCATGATTTAGAAGCTACAATGAAGATGAATTCAGAAATTACCAATTGGGAGATAGATTCCCAATAAAAACTCAAGTGGACACGATCCAAACACAATCTCTCCACCAATGCTCCTCCTTTTTATGCTCCTTGCCTCTCCAAGCTCCAAAGCTCTTCTAATGGTGAAATTAAGAGGAAATGAAAGTGAATTAAGAGAGAAAATTGATGGAGAAAAAGTAGAAAATTGGGGATCTAGATTTGAGGGCAAAAATAAATACAATGAGGGAGGAGAGAGAGGAGAGCCCCCTCTAGTAGTGGCCGACCCCTTCTCCCTTTTCCAAGTCACATGTAAATATTCCATGTACCCCTCCAAGATGTATTATGGAGAAATAATTAGGGAAGGCTATTTGGGTAGTTTCTAACTAATTATAATTAAACTAATTGTCCCTAATTAATTAGTGAGAATGGTCTAATCGACTTGGGTCCAAGTTGGGCTCAGTAGTTGTCATAACAATTCTAATTGGGCTTACAAGTGACAAGTCTAATTGGGCTTACAAGTGACAAGTTTAACTATTGGATTAGCCTCTGAACAAAAAATAAATTATATAAGTCATAAATAATTTATAGCTCATTAATAATTAAATAATTAATACAATCATCAAATAAATACTATAACACACTAATATTAATATTTATTCCTAAAATTATTTACCCATGCCAAATTACCAAACTACCCATAGTTGAAAAGTGAGGGTGACATAGCCTGCTAACCCCAGGAAGCTATGAACTTCTGCAACGGTACTAGGAATCGACCAAGTCTCGATAGCTTATATCGTCTTGGGATCTACCTCTACTCTACCTCTAGCAATGATATGACCCAAGTAGGAAATACGATCAAGCTAGAACTCACACTTGCTAAAGTTCGAATATAGTTGATATTCTCTGAGAACCTGGAGAACTGTTCGAAGATGCTGCTCGTGCTCTTCTTCACTCTGATTGTAAACCAAAATATTATCAATGAACACTATCACAAACTTATCCAAATAAGGCATAAAAATACGGTTCATGAGATCCATAAACACTGATGGAATATTTGTCATTCCAAAAGGTATCACGAGAAAGTTCCAATGGCCATACCTCGATCTAAATGCCATCTTAGATATATCCTGCTCTCTCACCCTGATACGATGGTACCCCGACCACAGGTCAATTTTAAAACATTGTCGCCCTACTCAACTGGTCGAACAAGTCATCTATCCTAGGCAAGGGATATTTTTTTACAATGGTCACCGCATTTAGAATACGATAATCAACACATAAACGTGACATGCCATCCATATTTTTTACAAGAAGCATCAGGGCTCCCCAAGGTGATCCACTAGGAGGAATGAATCCTTTGGTTATTAATTCCTCAATCATCTGGTACAAAATCTTCAACTATAATGTTGCCATCCTATAGTCTCTTTCTGACACTAGCGCTGTCCCTGAAACAAAATCAATAGTAAACTCAATTTCTCTCTCTGACGGTATTCCTGGAAGCTCTTCGGCAAATACGTCTAGGAATTCATTGACAACCTAGGGAAATTGTATCTCTTTAGCCACTACTAATCTCAAGACCACTTACGGAGATTCCATCTCGTCTCTAAAAAAATAAGAACTCCTCCTCATCGGAGATACGAAAGATAACCTTGCTAGCATGACAATCTATCATTGCGTGTCAAGCACTCAAACAATCAATTCCTAGGACGACATCATATAGAAAACTCTATCAACCTCATAGGAAAGTCTCTCCCGCACACTACGACTTGACACAAGGCATAAACCCTATCTACTCCCATAAGACCGTTACCAGTAAGTATGTTGAGCTTTACTGACAATGACTCGGACTCTAAACCCACTCGTGTGGTAGATCGTGTAGACATAAAAGAATGCAACACACCAGAATCAAATAATACTGAAGCTGAATAAGACTTGACGAGAATGGTACCTACCACAGCCTCACCTGAAGCTAACTCCTCCTCTAAGGTGAGCTCCATAGCCTATCCTTGGCTTCTCGATGCTGGTCCTCTCGGCCTGGCCTAAACCTATGCCTGGGCCTGCGTATACTGTTGAGGCCTCTGCTATTGGAAAGTTTGAGACATGGTCGACAACGGCCTCAGACCTTGATATTTCTGACCAAGCGCTGGAGCCCTGTACTGCAGACCTGCAGGAGAAGACGATGATGAACTAGCTCTACATGGGCAAGATCCTACTCTGTGGTCTGAAGCTTCAAAGATCAAGCATAATCCTTATGCTCTACGACACTCAGAGAGAACGTGTCCTGGTTTTCCATAATAAGAATACCCTACTAAAGAAGACGACCTCTGTGGTCGAGGATGCATCGAAGCTAACTGCTAAATTGATGCCGTTAATGCTGCCCTTCTCGGAGAACCGATCGTCAAAGCTCGAACTGTCGGGGCTGGTTCTAAAGATTGGGTATACGAACCTTCTATAGTATAAGGCCTCTTTCAACCCCCAACCTTATCAACAATCCTCTAAGAGGTTTACTCATGCCTCCTTATCGCTCATATCACGACGTCAAAAGTTTGGAACTCATGCTGTTCTATTGCTAGAATGATCTATAAATGGATTCCCTGCTGGAATCTCCTAGCCCGATCTAATTCGGTTGCCACCAAAGTGGGAGCAAAATGACTAAGCCTACAGAAATCTACCGCATAGCCGTCGACGGTCCTGCCCATCTTCTTGAGGTTATTAAATCTTTATTGAAAATTATAATGTGATACCACATCAAAGTACCTCATCTGGAACCTCTCGCTAAAGACTGCCCATATGACAGTTGTCGCCAAAGAAACCATTTGAACTGCCCACCAATCTCGATCCAAATCTATTAACTGTAGTCGTACCACTGCTACCTGTTCCCTAGCCGGAACTATCGCTGCCTCAAGTATAGCCTAAGTATCCACAAGCCATGCATCAGACGCAATCGCATCCTCAGTCCTATAGAAGTATGGGAGATGGAGGCGTTTAAAGTTGCTCGCTGAATTATTTACCTGATAGCCACCTCGTCCCAAGGCTTCATGCATTGATTGGGTGAGAGCATCATCCCGACATTCCTGAGTCGCCTACAAGTCTCGGATAATGCCTATAAGCATCCAGGTATCCCCTTCTTCATTTTGTACTGGTGGTACGGATGAAACAGCCTCTGTTGGCACAACTGGAGGCTCTGGCTGGATCCACGGCTCTATATTGTGTGATATCCTGGACTATCCCAGAATGTTGAAGCTAAACCTCCGGAGTCTGCTGACCAGCTAAACACTGCCCTGTCACCTGCAGAACCCTAACTAGCTGATCAGAAGGACCATGAACAATATCCCTGAAAGATAAAGGACAAAAGGATTAAATCGGAAGGACAAGATAGAACAAGGATGAAAGCAGATAACATGTCAAGGATTCAGGAATATAAAATAGCACGAAAGGAGACCAAGGAGGAACATGATTGAGGCATCTAAATACTGGTAATCCCCCATACATCTAAGAACTAGACCTGTCTGGGCTACCACTTGAATTCTGTCACGTCCTAGAACCAGAATACTGGAGAGCGGGGGCAGACAAAGTAGCTGCGTATGCCAGAGTTCCTAATACCCCAAAAATTCGGTCACGACTGGCTAAGACATATAGGTTTTACTCTACAATCCAATGGTCAATCCTAGGTCAAGCAATCCTAGGTGTCTCAATCGCATCCAATCAACAAGTTATAAGATATATAATCATCATACATACAATAGTAAGGCATCCCAAACTATATATACAAAATGGAGAACTAGCAAGAGTCTAAGTCATACATGATCCACTCTAGCTATATTCTAGAATTCGCTAATCATGCCATGACCGTAGACTGAATGTCAAGTTCTAATATACGAGCTAAACACGTGCTTGGTGGCTAATTGCCTCAAAAGAATAATATACATATACTAGTGGGTGAATGAAGAAGAAACTCACTCATGTCCTCTGGTACTCCTGGTTGTCAACATCTTGAGGAAGGTATGGTAGATCCTCGAGCACAACTACGAAATATGGCCATACAAAACCAAAGGGATCAAAATCCTTAACAACAAAGTACCACAAAGAAGCCAAGCTTATGAACTAAAACCAAAAAATATAGCAAGCAGTAAAAATAAGGTAAATAAAAGCAAGAAATAATTGAATCGTGAAAATTATACAAGAATGAATGAATATAAAAAGGTAAACATGTACAAGAGCTAGTAAGATCAATCAGTCAATCATGGCCAAGCAAGACCTATGGCTTGCTGTCATTACCTAACTAGGATTATCACAAGTCCTAGTTACTAGCACATGCACTTGAGAATTTTTGTACGATCACGTGCTCTGCAGACTATCTAGGTTATCCAGAAGGAAGATAAATAAATATATATACTTGTAGTGCAACACTCGACGGTATGATGGAAGTATGCCCCTCATGACGGAGAGCTCCAAATCCATCATGCGTGGCCGGGATAACGTGATTGCATGTAACACAGAAACCTATTTCTAAATGCTTCTTGGTTATTAATCTAGTTCATTATCTTGGACAGTTAATCAAGGTTTTTCGATCGTAGTGCCCAAAAATCTTTCCTTAGACATAATGCAAGACTGGACATTAGCTTGAACAATCATATACATGAAAAATTATTTTTTGAAAATAAGTCAAGAATTAAATAGGTGCTACCACTAGCCCTAATCAAGACAATGCAATAATCTCTAGTCATTAGTGCGCTGGGTCGAACCTCTATCAGAAATATCTGTACAATATTTATGTGAACTTGGGCACAAAGTCCCAAGCTATATTACATGCACTAACACAAGTTAAATTCAAGAAAGCATTATGTACAATAACCCAAAATTAAGTCAAGAAAGCAAAACTATTGAAGAATATAACAAAAGTTGACAAAATATTCAAACATGTCAAATTGCACAAAACTAAAATTTTGACACATTTAGAAAGCTAGAAATAACTCTCTCATCCAAACTCCAAAGATGATTCAAAAAGATTTGGAAAGACAATACAAAGATCTATAACTTTCATGTTTTGAATTTTTTGAGATTTTAGATATAAAAATAACTAAACAGGTAAAAAGCCATCCTGGTCAATACGTGTTTAGGCAGAAAATCTATGCATGGCGCATTGCACGCGGCCTAAGATCTGTGCACGATATACTATGTGAGGCAAAAAATCTGTGTGCGGCTACGCCCAGCCAAATATCAGTGTACGATGCACTACACATTACAAGGAAATATGCGCAGCGCACTGCCCGCAACAAGAAATCTGTGCGCAGCGTATTGCTCATGGCAACAAATCTGTGCAGGATGCACTATGCACGACACTGTTTATCGTCCCTGCCAGACAGGTCTAAGAATACGAGAATTTCCAAAAGTTCTTTTGGCCATAAAACCTTCAATTTAATTCAAAATTCAAAATTTTAAATGTCAATTTTGTATAGGTTTAAAAGATCAACAACATATAAAACCTAGTTTTAAAGGTTTTGAA
Organism: Iris macrosiphon; assembly: GCA_036927795.1. Taxonomy (NCBI): domain Eukaryota; kingdom Viridiplantae; phylum Streptophyta; class Magnoliopsida; order Asparagales; family Iridaceae; genus Iris; species Iris macrosiphon. The sequence goes on along the minus strand of JAYESA010000007.1, from coordinate 93,639,142 downwards.
AGTTTGATAGATCAATTCTAAGAAAACCCTAAAAACATAAGTTTTCAAACCTAGATCTACTCAAAATCATAAACCAAAATAAAAAATGCCAAGAACTAAAGTTGTAGAGAATACAAATGAGAACATTTTTGATAAATCACATTCATAATTTAATAAAATATGCAGAAATCCAAAAATGGATAGTTTTTCCAATTATGCAAGATGTACTTTCCTATGGTTTTGCTTTTGGGTGGAGGCTTGGGGAAGAAAGGAAAGAGAAGAGAGAAAAATGAATGATGGAAGGAAAGAGAAAGAAAATGAGTTATATATGAAAGTTGGGGTTAATGGTGACCATTGGATTCTTGCCAATCCATGCCACCACTCCTAAACTAATCCTATCTACATAAACAAAACCAAGTACCCAGTGGATATTAATCGTACAAGTAAATCAATTGCACAATGGGTAAGAACCATGCATTAACATTAACCATGTTTTATCTAAAGCAAAATATTATTTAGTAAATGTATAATGTAAATTATACTAAAAATACTTGCGTATCTCGGATACAAAAATCCATACAGTGAGAAGAGTCTCACAGAATCCATCTGGTTGATTCATGTATATTTTTTCTTCCAAGTCAACATTTAGAAAGGCAGTCTTTACATATATTTGATGTATTTTAAGATTGTGCAATACTGCAATTGCAATTAACATCCATCGATAGTGATGGAAATAAGAAAGGAACGAGTGACACAACACGACTTTGGTTCCCACATGAAAGTGCTTCGAATGGTGTCCGCAGGTGCGCAGAGCTGGAACCGAACCTGCTGTGAAGAAATAAGGAGATCTTCATTCACAGTAGAATCGTCGTGAGCTGCGGACTTCTTTCTCATCGGGTGGAGAAAAAGCTAGTTTCAATTGATGTTATTCTTGTTACTGGTAAATATGTGTCAAAATAATCAATTCTTTGTTTTTGATTATATCCTTTGACAACTTGTCTTTCTTTATATTTATTAATAGTTCCAACAGCTTTTATCTTCATCTTGAATATCAATTTGCAGCCTAATGGCTTACACCCTGGAGGAAGATTAACTAGTTCCCATGTATGTTTTTGCATAATGGACTCGATTTCACTATTTATAGCTTCTTTCCAAAGCGGTACCTCTGGTGTAGACATTACTTCTTTGAATGTTTGAGGCTCATTTTCGAACATAAAAGTTAAAAATTCAGGTCCAAAGGACTTTGATGTTCTAGACCTCTTACTGCGTCTAGGTTCATCTTTCTTATCTGCAAATTCTTTATCTGTATTCTTTTGTCCATTCTCATTAAGGTTTCTTTTTAGTGTTTCTCTTTTATGTACCATCTTAAAAGGAAAGAAATTTTCAAAGAAGGACGTATTCCTAGATTCAATAATTATATTATTATGTATCTTCGAAATATTTCACTTATGTGCGAGAAACAGATAAGCAGAACTATTTTTTGCATATCCTATAAATATGCCATCAAAGGTCTTAGGACCTATCTTGACGTTTTAGGCAACGAAATTGCCGCTTTTGCAAGGCATCCCCATACTTTAAGTTATTTATAGGAAGGTTTTCTTCCTTTCCATAATTCATATGTGGTCATATCATTTTTCTTGTGGGGTACCTTATTTAAAAGGTAGTTGGCTGTAAGTACAACTTCTCTCCATAAGTTATTTGGTAAACCTGAACTAAATAATAAAGAATTCATCATTTCTTTAATAGTCTAATTTTTCTTATTCAATAATTCTATTAGATTTTGGTGAATATGTTACAGTGGTTTGGTGGATAATACTGTGTTTTGCACAAAATTCTGCAAAAAGGTGCTTGATATTTTACCACCTCTATCACTCTTAAGAACTTTAATCTTTTGATTAAGTTAATTTTGTACTTTAAATTTGTATTGCTTGAACATATCTATTGCCTCATCTTTTGATTTCATAAGATAGACATAACAATAATTTCATAAGATATACATAACAATATGGAGTACTGTCATCGATGAATGTGATAAAGTACTTCTTCCTATTTCTACTTTGTATGCCTTTTAGATCGCATACATCTGTATGGATTAAATCCAACAGTTCTGTATCTCTTTCAACCGAATTTTAAAAGAAAGTACGGGTTAATTTTGCTTCTGCACATTTTCTACACATATGATTTGAATCTATTGCAGATATGAAATTAAGTCTATGTTCATTAGTTTCCTGATTGAATCATACTTAACTTGACCTAATCTTAGCATGCCACATATGAGAGGACTCAATAATATAAGAAGAATTAATCATCTTATTCGGCATAACAGTCATTACATTCATTTTGAAGAGGCCCTCCTTGAGGTAACCCTCCCCACATAAATCCTACTCTTGGTGAGTACAAATTTGTCAGATTCAAATATTAACTTAAGCCCATGCTTGCTTAACATAGATCCAAAAATTAGATTCTTTCGAATATCAGAAACATGCAGAACATTGTTAAGACTCAATTACTTTTCCAATATCATATTTAGAATGATCGTCCCTTGTCCTTCAAACGTTTACGATGAAGAATTTCCATAAAGAGTTGGTCGCCTTGGTCGATGCTTTGGTAGATGTTGAACATGGCCTTTTCAGCACAGATGTGATCGGTAGCGCCAGTGTCAACCCACCACTCTCTTGGGTTGCTTCCTATCATATTTACTTCAGAAACAATATCTTCTAGAACCAGGTCTTGAACACCTTTAACCAAATGCTCATCTTTAGTCATATGAGCCTGGTGAGGATGTCCCTTGTTAATATTACTGTTGTTGTAGTTGCAGCTACGACAATCAACAGCTTTACGCTCCATCTTCTTGCATATGTGGCATTTTATTTTGAACTTTTTTTAGTTCCCTTGACCGGAGTAGTTCCCTTAATTGGAGCCTCTAAACTGTTTGTGCTTTTTCCCCTTTTATCCTGTCTCCAAGAAATTTGCCCTAGCTTCTATATAAGAGGTTTTATCAGTGCTCCTATTATACTCTTCTATTTTTAGCCTGACAATTAGATATGCCAGTGGCATATCTTTACTTTTATGTTTCAGGTAGTTCTTATAATTACAGAGGCTACCTGAAACGGTTCATATACGACCATACTGTCATGCCCCAGAACTAGAATACTGGAGAACTGGGGCAGACAACGGCCAACTACATATACTTAGAACACACCGGTACTACTTGTCACTACCACATTCTAAAAACATGGGTATTTTTGAATTTTTATATATTATTAATATTGTGGTAGTTATATTAAATGATTTCATGATATGTGTATTAAATTTAAATAATTGCATAAGATGTGTATTTATAAATATATTATATACTGTGTTCTTAATGTTGAGCTGGTAGACTTGACCTAGAAGCCCATTAGATGAACACCTGACCGAATGTAGGGTTATGAATTTAATTTATGTTATTTAGGATTTAATTATTGAGGTTGTAATTAATTACCGTAATTTTATTTAATTATTGCGCCTTACCGTTGCTTCGATATTTGGAGCACTACCCTAGCTTTTGCCTTCCAACAAATTTTACAACCTTACCCTAGACGTGCCCGCCTTCCATTCTGACCTTTTTGTAACTTATAATTATGCTCTCTTGTGCTTTATTTTAGTCGCATAATATTCGTCGCGGACGTTTATTTAATTTCTAAATAAATTCCAACTTTGTATCGTTGTGCGTTCCAATCAAAATTGGAGGCAATCTTGACCCATTTTTCGTGCAACCCAAATTAGGATAATATTCTGTTCTGAGTCTTCTTCACTAATGATATTTGTGACCCAACCTAATTTTGGCCCCATATATTTCTAATTAATTTTAGAACACCGCTTGCATTTGTTTCTATTTAAATTGGGTATACCAACTTTGACTAATCCCGTTTAATCCCAATTTAATCCAAATACCCTATTCATTAAGCCCATACAAAATACACAACACCCCCTCACCCTACAAAATACAAAACACCAAACACCAATCCTCCCACCAAATTTTCATCATTTCATGTGTCTGTGCAAATACCCAAATTTAAGAGGGCTCATTTATAAATGTTGCATTAGGTGTCAACACCCCATTGGTTCAAACCAAATGGAGAGCCCTAATATTTGACTAGTCAACAACCCTCATCCTTGCATGAGTAAATTTCTCATGTCAAATCCTGACCACCCTTTCAAAATGGGAGCATCATCACCACTCATTTTTCCACTCACAATATCCTATTTAATGTCTCCTCAAGGCCCTCTTCCCAACCATGACCTAATCCCCAAACATAGGGAAGCCCCCACCTCTCTCTCTCCTCCCTCCTCACAAGCCCCTAACCGTAGGAAATTTTCCTTTCCCTTCTTCTTCTTCTTCTTCTTCTTCTTCTTTCTTCTTCTTCTCCTTCTTCTTTTAAAAAAAAGGAGGGGAGAGGGAATTTAAACCAACCACCAACTGTTAACTCCTCCAGCCCGGCGGTCCCTACTCCGGTCGACATCTCTTCGGCCCGGCCGACCGTTCGAGTCGACCTTCTTCCTGCTGCTCCTCCGACCTCGCTGAACATCTCCTCCACCACCATAAGTTCAGACCAGTCAATCCTTCCCTCGACTCCACAGCCCGGAGCTTCCCTACTCCTCACTGCATCCCCTCTCTGGCCATTAACTCCGGCATCGAGCTCCCCTCGACTCCACAGTCTGGCCTGCTACACCGACCCCGCTCCCCCGTCCACCACCACTGCAACCTCCCATTCTCCCTCTCGACCCCCGTCTGAACACCTCACACAGCCACCACCATCGTCGACATCCTCCTCCTCCTGCACCTCCAAGCGTCGACTACTCCACTATCACCACCACCATCGTCATCAGCAGTCCCGACCCCAGTCGAGCTCCACCCGGCCAACTCCCTGCACCTCCACTCGAGCTCGACCCCGCTGCTCCTCCTCCTAGCTCCTCCACCGGCCACTCACCCACCCCGGTGAGCCATTTCCCCCATGAGCCATCACCACCATCCTCGGTTCAGTCGAGTCGATCTAATCCGGAGCTCCCTCCTTCTGCTGATGGACCACCGCCTTCGTAGTCATTGTCTTCGCCACCTCGTCATCATCGTCGACGTCTTCGCCGTCGTTGTAGATGCGCACAGGTACGGCTTCCTTCTCTCATGTACACGTACGCGTGTACGTATGTACGTATGTATGCATATATGTATGTTGTATTAGTATGATTCATATACGAATACGCATATACATGTATTTAGTGTATTTCTCTATTTATATATATGTATTCAATATATTAGTATATTTTCAATTAGTATATACGTATTAAATAAAATATGTTAGTATGTGTATGTATTAATATATATATACACATATATATATACAGGGATACAGTATATGTTAGTAAATACATATTTGGTATATATATATATATATATATATATACATATTTCTAGCATGGTATACGTTAGTATGTTTGTATATGGTAAACGTATTTTGGTATATGTGTATATAGTATAATTCTAAATTAACATATATTCATATGTATGTGTATTGTATAAAGTATTTTCGAGTGTATATTTTATAATTGAACATACAGTATTAATTCTATTTAGTACATATACATATATATACGTAATGTATATATCTCTCTCTAATATGTGTTATATATATTCAAAGTATTAATTTTTATTTAAAGTATATATATATACACATATCTATTTTTTCGTACCAAATGAATATTAATATATATGTTAGTAGTAATATGTATAATATATATATATAGGTGCTAGGCGACCCAAGTGTAATTACGGATATCCCGTCTTTACATTAACCTGTAACCCTGTAAATGTTAGTTGGCTACCACATGTACACTGACGTACTGGCGAGCCCCGTAACATTTTGATCGTCTGTCTTGCACAGAAATCACAAACGCGACGCCGTGCAACTTGACGCACACTGACCCTAGTTGACTAGTATCATACCTGGCATAGCCCCTGAGTTCAATATATTATGATTGTGTGTTAGTGTAGCGTCTGATGCAAATATTTTTATGATGATATGACTATAGGACTGTTGGATCATCCAAGCGATACTCTGGAACAGGACATTGGTATTACCAGCTAAGGACCCAAGGCGAGTACATTCTCTGATAATTTCTAATTATTTGATAATTTCTATAAGTTTAGTATCTAGAAATATTATATCTGTTGAATTTCACAGATGCATGCATGGGCCCTTCTTCTAGAAAAGATGGAGAGTAGCTCAGCCGGTCAAAAATCGGCCGTCTTGCTTTAGAACAGCAACAATCAATTACAATCCTGTGACTGTTACAACAGTGCTCGCTAGGAGGCGTAACAGCCATGCTGGAAGATCCCCTCTTCTTGCGTTTCTGGATTAGATACTTGTGCAGGTCAGAAGAAGTTGTAGAAGAAGAAGATGATGGCATGTTCCTTCTGTTCCCATTGGTGGGCATGCGGACGATGGGAGTCATAGTCTTCGCTGTGCCACCCGTATACAACAGGTTGGCCATCTGGGTGGCGGATAATCCCCGGAGAAGGTGTCTCTCCGCAGCTGGAGCCTTCTTTACGCTTAGGGACTTCGCCTGGCGTAATTTGGAGCTTCGCTCAGGTTGGCGTAAAGCTGAGGATGTCCTTAGGCGGCCATCAACGTCTCGCGTAATTTGGAGGGCGTGTAGATTGTTCCCTTGCTGGAGTAAAGGCCGAGAAGTTGAGTGGTCCGCCGCTCGCTTTCCCTTGCGGAGATCACAGGGATCATCTGGTTCTCCCTAGAGGTCAGATGTTGTTTTATGCGCGGAGCGTGTCTTGTACTTCTGATTTGGCGTTGAGGCTTTATCAGAAGTTTTGTCTATTTCGCCAGGGACGGGAGACTGAATTTCACGCGCAGAGCGCGGAGTATACTTCTAGGTTAGCGCTGAGGCATTGCCAGAAGTTTTGTCGGTTCTGTCAGAGACAGGCGACTGAATTTTATGCGCAGGGCGCGGAGGGAGCAATGCTACAACCTCATTGGTCGGAGAGATCGGAGAACCCATAGGAACGGTAGAGGATGTCTTGGGCATCCAGACCTTACGCAGCTTCCTGTTGTTTTGGTCGGAGAGAGAGTGAGAGCTGCCCCTTGTTCGAAGCATATCTTTGTAGGCAGACTGGTCGAACTGGATGACCAGTGTCTTCTTCACGGTTGCCACGGATACCGCATCATGGTGAGCAATAGCTTCCTCATCAGAAGAGAAAGACCTCCCCAGCAGAGTCGCCATCTTGTTTAGGATAATATAAACGAGAAAAGATTTAATGAATACGGGAGAACGAGGTCTTATACGAAGACCCGCCCCTTCTTTTATTGTTTACAAACAAGATTGTACAAATTTGATCCTATACGAGGATATCTAAGTACAATTTATTTAATCTGGGTGAATATTGCTATAGGTGTCTGATCTGCAGTCGATCAATTTAGCCCTTGGACCACACGATGTTGAAGAAGTGCCGTGGAAGACAGGTAGCAGCTTCGAGGGTTGCTGAAGAGGGTGGATGCCCGATGCCAAAGTCGTCGATCCCTTCTCTTTGCCTGAGATCCGGATTCTTCTCTCTCTCTCTCTCTCTCTCGATCGTCCGACCTTCGATCTTTGCGACCGTTGGATCTGATACTGGATTTCTTGATCAGTTTTCAGACCTGATTTCTCCGACCCTCCAATTTGTCGACCTTGTTCCTCTTTGATAGAGGTCTCTATTTATAGAGTTTTAGTGACAGTGACCACTCAATCGGTGTGAAAACTGAGTAGTGGAAAGTACAGCACCCTTTTATACAACAGTTAAAATTACCAATGCCTGCGTATAGATGATCCTTTGAATGAGCGTGTGATGCGGGTCCAACTAAGGGACAAAACGCGTATAATCGCTACGAAGATCACGACGTAGAAGCCACGTAGGTAGGTATTCATCGTGTAGAAGAGGTTGGCATAGAAGCCAAATATCTGTCACCATGGCATAGAAGCCAAATAGTTATCAAACCGGCATAGAAGGCGAATAGGCGTAGAAGCCGAGTGGTCATAGAGGCCGAGTAGGCGTAGAAGCCGAGTGGTCATAGAGGCCGAGTTGGCGTAGAAGCCGAGTGGTCATAAAGGCTGAGTAGGCACCGAGGCTGAACAGGCGTAGAAGCCGAGCAGGCATTGAAGCTGAATGGGCACAGAGGTCGAGCAGGCACCGAAGCTGAATGGGCATAGAGGCCGAGTGGATGTGGACGTTTTAGCCGAAATTATGACTTTTGGAGATATAATCAAATCCCCAGCATTAATTGTGGATATTTGCCATCATCCGGTGCATTAAACGCAGAGGCGTATTTTGAAGGTCTGTCACTTGGCCTGCGCATGGTGTAGAGATGTGTCTCAGTCATCTGTTAGTATTCGGCACATTAATTTGCAGAGACGTGCCTTGAGGGCCTGTCACCGCCCTGTGCATAAAAATGCAGAGACGTGCCTCGAGTCCCGTACGGAGTGTAGCTTTTGACGTGGCAGGCGGTTTGTCTTCCACGGAGCGTAAGGGGCTCTCATCTGCCTGTGTAAAACTAGGCAACGTATTCCTCTGTGTACGTAAAAGTAATTTACGCAAGGGAAAATGGCAGTAAATGACAGCCTGGGTTGCAGTGCTGTGCCATCATCATAGCCGTCGCCTGGGTAGTCGTGCTGTATCCCTTTGTCAGAAGTCGAGACGTCAGGTTCATTGCAGGATCTGACAGGTTCATTGCAGGGTCTGACAGGTTCATTGCAGGGTCTGACAGGGTCAATTTGGAGAATACGAAGTATCCCTCGTACACTTCAATGCTGCACTGAAAGAGAATGAGTTTTACGCCATATAGGCGATGAAGTACCCTATTTATACTGAAGCAGCCTGGGCATACTGCCCTACGCGGATGGTCCTTGAGCCCGTATTTCACACTGTGCTCGGCGGAGAAGCTCTATTTGCACGTTTGAAGGCTCTGAAGTCCTCTGTTTACGCTGCTTTGCATCAATATGCTGCATAGAGCTATCCAGCGTATTTTTTCATGCTTCTACAAGACCCCCTTCAAAGCTTTTAAATTTCTCATAATTTGAAATGCTTTGAATGAAGCATGACCCGCTCCTCGTAACTCGAAACGTTTCTGAATGGAGTTTTGAAACGGTCGTGGCTGACTTTATGGCGGATTTATTGGGGACCGGTGCTCTCTCTCGCCTATAAAAAGGCTGAGGAGTTCTCCTGTTCTTCCCACACTTCCTTCATCATACGGAGATGATGGCCGGAGTTCGTCGGGTCGACTTGAGGAAGAAGGAGATCATGCTTTTCCAGCATATAAGGAGCCGAAAATGATATCGTCTTCGAGCAAATGTCCTCTGCAACGATGGATCATGGAAGGATATCATAGCCTCCTTTGCTCGGGATAATCAGCAACTTTGTATGGTTGTTCTTCGGGAGAGATGAAGAATCGTATTTCACCATGCTGCTTGCAAGTGGCACCTTCTCCCGTTACCTCTGGTGACGAGAGGCAGACAGACCAGCTCTGTCCCGATTTGAGTGGCGGTGGTCTGTAGGAAAGCAGATTTACCCTGCTTTCCTTCTGTTGGAGGATGGGTCTATGCCCATTTTTGTATCCTCCCGCCACTGATCATCTTCTTGTTCATCGACTGTGGATATCGACGAACCGTCTTGGAAGAAGAGGAAGACCTTCACCAATGTGAGAACCTGTCAGAACAGTTTCTCGGTGCGATCTTCAGCCGACGATGGGGAAGTCCTTTGTAGACGGGATTTCCCTCATATGTAGTCATAAAAAATAAAGAAAAACCCTTGTAGACTGGATTTTCCTTATATGTAATCATAACTTTAATCTTTAATAAATCATCTTTCTTCCGTGCATATGATCATGTTGCCATACTTTGCTGTGAAGTCTGAATATGTGTAGCTTCGACACGTCTGATTCTTTACGCCGACTCTTTTTTAGAAAGAGTGCTAGGTCTTGTCCTGTCTTTTACGCATAACTAGGGATGCGTAGAAAGCCGCTTTAACATTCGAGTGTTTCGAACTATCCTGCTGTTTAGGAGTGAGGAACCGCGTAGAATCCTAAACTGTTACTTCTGATAAACAAAATTTCTTTGTTCAGACATCATCTTCAAGAATGATTTCTCGAAAATCCCTTGGAACAGGACGAGAAATGGCTGTCAAACTGATTTGCCATCTTGGTAGATAAGATATTCAGACTGGAGTCTGGATGAACTTCGAATCGACCCATGAAGAAGAGTAATTTTTCAATGTTTGAACTCTGTATGCTTCGGGTACTTGGAATATCTTGAGGTCAAGAAGGAGTATCTTCTGTGTGAACTCCTGTAATTGACCGCCTTAAGGATCGTTCAGATGTACGCGTACTTCTGGCCTGCATATCTTTTGGATGTACGGGAAGTCATGGAGCGCAAAATTATAAGTTGGCAGCCTCTGAGCATAAACTAAACACCATCGAGCGTGAGATCATAGACTTGTGGTTCCTGAGCGTGAAGTCGTAGGTTTGTAGCCTCTCGAGCATACAAGCTACCGAGCACAAAGGCATCCGGGCGTAAACCCTGACTTGTAGCTGTCGAACGTAAAGTCGTAGATTCGTAGCCGTCGAGCGTAGAAAGCTCCTTAGCGTAGAACTGTAGATTTGTTGCTTCCGAAAAGAAATTTTTCCGAGTGTGAAGTCGTGGATCCGTCGCCTCTGAGCGTAAACTAAGCGCCACCGAGCGTGAGATCATCGATTTGGTATCTGCTGAGCGTGAAGTCGTAGGTTTGCCGCCTCTCGAGCATAAAAGCTACCGAGCATAAAGGCATCCGGGCGTAAAACCATAGACTTATAGCTTGTGAGCGTAAAAACCGTAGATCTGTAGCTGTCGAGCGTAGAAAGCTCCTTAGCGTAGAAACCACGAACCTGCTTTGCGCGAAAAACTTTTCAGATTCGCTGACTGTCCACCTTCTCTGAATAAATAGGCTGACGTAGGACCCAATCATAACCGAATATTAATTAGGGGATTTGGTCCGGGGTCCGAGGAGTCACATCCGAACTCTATATATATCCCAAGTTTCTGAGAGAAAAACTTTCCATCCGTCTTCTGCGAGAGAAAAACTTTCCATCCTTCTTCTGCGAGAGAAAGCTTTCGACTGTTCGAGTTCTTCTCCGTTTCTTCTTCGAGTCTTCAAAGTCTTCCAGCAATGGCCCCGAAGCAAGCTTCCTCCATTAAGGGAAAGAAGGTTGATTCTTCTTCTCGTTCTTCCGCTCAAGCGAGACCGTCTCTGGTTGGACAAGGCGAACTTCATTCTGAGCGGAGCATCCCGGCGACGAGTAGTGCACCCGGCCAGGAAGGTAGAGCTCTTGGAAAGAAGAGAATGACTGAAAATCCTTTGCACATATTGAACGTGACCGCGCTAGGTCGTCTTCTGTGCTGATAGCCTCTTTGAGGAAGATGATGCACGGAGACGTTTCATCTTTTACGCCCACATTCCTAATGTGTCAGCGTAAAAACTCTATTTTTTTCGCAGTCGAGCGTAAAAGCTTTAACCGTCGAAAACTTGGTCTATACTATTAAACTTTGATTTTTACGCTTGTGGATGAAAATCCTGGCGTAATAACTTATTTTAATCAATCTGGCGTAAAGCAAAGACCGTATACCGCCAATCTCGAATTTTACGTTAAGGAAATGGATTCCAGCGTAAAGGCTCAAGTTTCACAGTCTCGGCGTAGAGCATGGACTGTTGATTTTCCTTTTTTTTGCGGATGCTGTAAGTCCCGAAATGTCTAGTTAGGAACTGACGTGTTTCTTCTGTGCTTTTGCAGTTAACTTGCATGAGTCTCCGCTAGCTGAAGTGATGGGCTCTGCCACCGGGATGCTGCACTCCAACTATCTGGAGGATCTGTCACACGTGACATTTCCTATCTCCGGGCCCCAGTATCCCGAAGGAAGGGCAATTCTGATATCGGCTCCGGGCGAGCGAACGCTGCTGAACTTGATCAACGGGGAGCCCCTAACGTACGTAGACGGGGAGCAATACCTGAAGCCGGCCTTCCTCTTTGGGGACATGATCGACAAGCGGTCCCAAACAAAGCCCAAAAGAGAACTCTGGGTTTTCACTGCCATGGATTTGGTCTTGTATCTGCCCATTATCCCGAGAGACTACCCCATCTCGGCCTTCTACCATGCTACGCATCCCAGGAAGATGTCGTGGACGGTGACTCCCGATCTTCCTGGTAAGCCAGGGAAGATCTTTCATCTGAGAGGAGCTGATCAGGGGTCGTTTGTCAGCCGCCCTTCTGGCTCTGTGACGCTGTTCAGGGGACTGTACCCGGGCAGTGTCCCGAGTGAAGACAGTTTGGTGATCCAGTCGGTTCAGCTACCGACTTTCTGTAATGATTTTTTGGGGCGTGGGGGAGTATACCCTAAGGTGAACCCTCGATGCGGTGGGTGGATCACCCCTTCAAACCTTCGATGGGCTCGTTTAGTTGATTGGGCCTTGAAGCATTTCTAGACCAAGTTGGAGAACATTGGTCTGTTTGCAGCTGTGAGTGCTACCGGTGTTAGGTTACCTCCTAACCCTAACCTGTTCCTGGCACTGATGAAGCGATATATTTTGCTCACCGGGACTTTTGCCACTCCACTGGGGGAGTTGGGATTGGCCCTCTATGAGATGGCAGAGATCTCAAGACTGCCGATGGGGGATACTCCATACGAAGAGTATGTTCCCACGAACCGGGAGCTGGGGGGTTCAGACCCTCGGGTAGTGGAGGTCTATCAGGAGCTGATGTGCCACTACCTCGCCTGTACCGCTTTTTATGATGAGCCCTCAGATTTGGCTAACATCAGCAAATGGACGTCTTATCTTTTCTTCCACCCGTCCAGGACTGCTAAGCCGGAGAAGGTATTGGAGGGCAAGGATCTTCCTGTGAATCCCCTGAGTGCGCTTAATGCTCAGGTAGTTGACGATCTCATAGTGGATGCTGGTGCTCCGGACCGGTTCCTCGACGAAGGGACATGGAAGTATCCTGAAGGCACTAAGGCCTATAGTTATTTGAGGTGCTGTCGCAGGCCTCTGTCCAGGGAGGCTCAACTAGCTGGCTTCCTCTCTATATGGCTGCGCCGAGTAGTACTGCCTGGCGTCGCATCTGCAGACCGCATTCACCGTAACACGCTGTGGCCTGCAGTGCTTCTGGTATTCGGGGCAAGACTGGGCTTGATCCCTGCCATGGTGTGCCATATATAAGCTGGCCTGAGGGCCATGATTGATAGGCTGCTCGTCGATGAAGTTCGACGTGATAGCTTCCCCAGGATAGAATTACCATACCTGTACTTGATGGGGTGGTTAATTCTCCATAACCCCCGGGTGATGTCTTTCGATTCCGACAGTAGTTCGGGGTATAGTTTCTTGTTGAACTATCGAAAGTCTTCCTGGAACGTGAACACAGTTATAGACTGTCGGCGGGCGCTAGGCTTCAGTCATAGTTGGAAGCTTTTCTGTACTGTCCCTCCTATGCATCATAATTCGGGGATTAGGCTCGAGGATTCGGGTAGAGAGAAGACGATTCTTTCTTCCGAAGCTTTTAATTGGTTGGTCTGTATCAGACCATCCCATCTGCTGTACAGAAGCAAAGATCATTGCTTCTTGGAGCCCTACTTGCCCAGTCGGTTTGCCCGGCAGTTTGGGTATGATCAGTTGTACGTTGGTAACGCCGTCACTAGCTTCAGGTCCAGAGGTAGACTCATTAATGGAGCGAGGGGATGGCGATATTTTATCATGGGCTGTACTGGGGCAATTTTAATTGTGCCCGTCATTACACTCTCCACGGAGCTGCGCATCCTGCATTCGTATGCCCAGTTCTATGTGGCAACGAACACCTTCCATCGCGATTTTGATATGCATGGAAGCTATAGGGTGCCCTCTTCCAAGCCTGGGGGAAGAGTTGAAGTCCCCTCGGTTTCTTCCGACGAGGGTGAGTCCGTTACCCCAGATGAGCCTCTGGTGTCGGTCCCTAGTGGTGAAGTACCTCCGCCTGCAGGGGCTTTGGCAGTTCTTGGGAAGCGAAGGGCTCCTATTCCCAAGGAGACTTTCCCTCGTAAGAGGAAGAAGAAGACGGTAAATCGTTCTCTCCGGATTCCTGGCATTGAGGCTCTTGGAGGTGAGCTCGCATCTCCCCGTGCTGGGGACGATTCTTTGATTGGAGGTTCCTCGCCTTTTAGAGAGGGACCTTCTACAGTTCCGGCTGGTGGAGCCGAAGAATCTCAGCTGGACACTGGTGTAGCGGCTATTGCTTCAGGTAGTGGAGCGAGGTCGCCTTCGGGGCTGAGTATAATAAAGTTCCGTATACCTCTAGCCGGATCGGCATCGGGAGGGACTTCTGCCGCGCCTGCGAGTGCACCTAGCGCGATTCCAGCCGATGAGCCTCGATTGGATTTGGAGGAGGACTTGGAAGACTATCTGTCAGCTTCTGTGAGCAGACCCCCTTCCCCAGGTATGACAACTTGCCTAGCATCATTAAGAAATGATTTAGTTGTACAGGCTGCGGATGCGACATATATGCCGTCGGTCCCGGGTAAATATCGTCTTCACGCCTTTTCTTTTAGGAAAGTTAACATTATGCTGATATTAACTTCCTTTCGTCCTCCTTTCAGGGGAAGACCTCTTTGGGTAGGGCAGTGTAGATGCGTCCTTTGGCTCTGGCGGCGACACGGAGGTACCCGATTTTGAAGTGGAGACATCTTCGGGCGCTGGCTTGCCTGTCGAAGAGACTCCGATATCTCAAGAGGAGGATGAGCCTGTTTTCGCGACAGTGCCTCCTTTGAGTACGTTGGCATCTTCGTCCGGTGTTGGCGCTTCTTCTTTCGTCGTAGCACCTGCTGAGGCGACGGCTGTGGCGACATCGTCTGTGGTTATTCCTGGAGGGAAAGTTGCCACGATCGCGGACACTCCCGGCGTTCATGCGGACCTAGTTGCGCTGACCGAACAGTACACCGGTATCTTCTACACCACTTTGAGAACGCTAATATCAATGGTATTGGCGAAGAGACTGGACTTTGTGTCGCTGAAGAGATCCTCTCGGTTCTTGATAGAGGCGATCCGGGAATTTGATGATACCGGGGTAGCTGACGCGTTGGAGGCGATGATTAATGGTTTGGAGTAACCCATTAACGATTACCTGCAGCTAGCTCGAGGCAACATTAAAGCTCTTGTCCAGGCCAGATACGACTCCTTGACTGCGCATCTTGTTGAAAAAAAGGAAAGTCTGAATAAATTCCTCGAGACCAACCAGCAGGAGGTGGACAAAGGAAAAGCCGTTTTGGAGGAGACTATCGCCCTTCAAACGAAGTGCCAGGCCGAGCATGATGGCAATGTAGCGAGGGTCCGCAAACTGGATACAAAGCTTGCTCAGGCTAAGGAGTGGGCTTCTCAGTCGTCGGCAGGTCTAGATGTGGGTGAAGGGTCGACTGGTCGTAGCACAACAGAACTTGGCGAGTGCAGGAGTCGCCCGTGCCGGTTTCCTTCGGGCTAGAGCCGAACTGTCCCTCCTGATAGATGACGAGGCACGGTTGGAGAGGGTCCGCGCTGATGTCTTGGATTCCGGGGCTGAGAGGATGGCCGTACTGGCGCAGCAGCTTCGTGACCTGACTGCTCCCCTTTCATGATATACTTTTGCTTTTGCTTTTCAAATGTACTCTTGTTCTTTTCTGGGAATAATAAAGAGGCTTTTCATCTGACTTTGTAGACCCATCATTTCGGAATGTAAATGACAGGTTTGGGTGAAAGTGATATCAGAGATGGTATGGACGTGATATACTTTCGGTAAGTTTTAGCAGAGCATATCTATTCAGGGGTCGTATGGACATGATAGAATATGATCCAACTAGTTTCGTTTTGAAAGTAGTTTTGTCAGAATGAGGTCTTCGCCATATTCCGCTTGAGCAGAGGAGGTTTAAGCATAGTACCTTTTCAGAAATTTGCCATTGATAGGAGCCATTAGCAGGTCTCCATTAGGCTGGGCTAACCTGTAAGCGCTGTTTGAGAACGTTGTCTCGATTACATAAGGGCCTTCCTATTTGGGCTAGAATTTGCCTTTACTCCTATGAGTAAGAATCATTGGCCTTCTTACAGCTAAAACTAGCTCGCCGACTTTGAACACTCTTTCCTTTACTTTTTGATTAAAAGTTCTGGAAATACATGCTTGGTAGAGCGCAATGCGCTGCTGAGCTTGGAGGCGTTTCTCGTCTAATCCTTCTAGCTCTTGAAGCCTTAACAGGTTATTCTTTTCTTGAGTTAACCCGTGAGCCACGGCTATCCTGAGTGACGGAATTTGAATCTCGATGGGGAGAACTGCTTCACTCCCGTAGACCAATGAGAATAGCGTGCAACCTGTCGGTGCTCGTACCGTGGTGCGGTATGCCCAGAGACATTCTCTCAGCTTCTCGTTCTAATCTCTCTTGTTCGAAGAGACGAACTTCTTCAAGAGTTTGATAATGGTTTTGTTGAAGGCTTCCGCCAAACCATTAGCAGCCGGATAATAGGCCGTAGAGGCCACGTTTCGTATCCAATTTTTATCGCAAAATCGGTGGAATGCATGGCTGATGAACTGAGGTCCGTTGTCACGGATTATCCTTCGGGGAACCCCAAAGCGATAAATGACATGATGCTTGATGAAGCTGGTCACATTAGATGTTTTTACCTCAGCAAGAGGGATCGCCTCTGCCCATTTGGAGAAGTAATCCGTGATGGCCAGTATAAACCGGTGACCTCTGGAAGAAGACGGGTGAATAGGACCAATGATTTCCATACCCCATGCTTCAAAAGTCCAGGATGCAACCGTAGGATGTAGATGTTCGGACGGTCGATGTATGAAGTCCGCATGAACCTGACCGGCTTTGCATCGTCTGGCATACTGGATTGCATCTGTGATCATAGTGGGCCAGTAATAGCCCATTCTTCTGATACGATCCTGTAGCTTAGGACCGGGTTGATGCGTCCCGCACACGCCGTCGTGAGCTTCACGGATAATCCGCTGTGCTTCATCACCAGAGAGACATCGTAATAAGAGCCCATCGTAAGACTGGCGATATATGCATTGCGACGATGCGTTGAAATTGAAGCGTAGTGATCGTCTTTTGACAGATATTGCCTCTTTAGGATCTTCTGGCAAGATTCCGTATGTTACGAAATCTATAAAGGGACTTCTCCAGTCTCTCCTGGGCGGATCTGCGTCCACCGTGTAGCTATGTTCTATGTGAAAGTTATTTTTCACACAGAATAAATCTCTATTAAGAAGGATTACCGAATTTTGCCTTCTTATAGGGGTGGCTAAATCTGCAGCTAGACTTGCTAGGGCATCTGCTTCCAGGTTCCGAGACCGAAGTACATGCTCCAGGAAGAATCTCTTAAATGTCATGGCTATCTCGACCGTTGCTCGGTGATAGGGGATGAGGTCGGGATTCCGGACTTCATATATTCCTCTGACTTGATTGACGATCAGCAGAGAATCATCGAAGGCTTCCAGCGATTCGACCCCCAGCTCTTTAGCGACTTGGAGCCCGATTAGTAGAGCGTTGTATTCCGCCACATTATTAGAACAGGGCTCGCTAAGAGAATATGCTCGGTAGATAACGAGTTTATCAGGAGTGACTAGGACGATCCCTACTCCTGAAACCACATTTCCCTTGGGACCAGTCCTGGAGGTGCCATCGAAGAATATTTGCCATGCATCGCCTTCTGTTGCGGAATTACACTCTGCAACTTCGTCGGGAATGTCCTCGTACAGTTTGGAGGCTTCCGGGATCGGATGAGCAGCTAGAAAGTCAGCCAATGCTTGGCCTTTGACGGACTTCTGAGGGACGTATACCATGTCATATGGCATTAATAACATCGCCCAAGTTGCGAGTCGGGAATTAAGAACACTTGGCTTGCTCATCAGTACCCGAAGAGAATTGATCCGGGAGATGATATAAATGGTTTGGCCCGTGACATAGTGTCGCGTCTTCTGAATAGCGAACATCAGAGCCAAGCATTCTTTCTCCACAGGGTTGTACCGGTGTTCATCCCCGACCATCATCCTGCTGAAGTAGTAAATAGCCTGCTCGTGGCCCATATCGTTCTTTTGTGCGACAAGAGCTCCCAGGGAATGATCCATTGCTCGGACGTACAGCACGAACAGTTTTCCTATGACAGGAGGTACCAGAACCGGCGGGCTAGTGAGGTAGCGCTTGATATCTCCGAACACTTGCTGACAGCTTTGTCCCACACGAAGGATACACCTTTCTTCATGAGACGAGAAAAGGGCTGGCATCTCCCGGAGAGGTTGGATATGAATCTCCGGATATAAGCCAGACGACCTTGAAATCCCCTGAGTTCCCTCAGATTGTGGGGCGGTCGCATTTCTAAGATGGCCTTGACTTTATCAGGGTCCACTTGAATGCCTTTGGCTGTGATGACAAATCCCAGAAATTTGCCGCTAGATACCCCCAGAAAGGACTTCGTAGGGTTCATTTTGAGTTGATGTTGGCGCATCAATTCAAATACTGTCTTCAAGTCTTGGATGTGACTATCCCTGAGGCGACTTTTGACAGCTATATCGTCCACGTAACACTCCACTGTCTTGCGTAAATGCTTATGGAATATGTTGCTCATGGCCCGTTGGTACGTAGCCCCGACATTCTTTAATCCGAAGGGCATGACCGTATAGTAATATACCCCCAGTGATGTCCGAAAGGCAGTATGCTTCTCGTCTTCAGGATGCATCTTGATCTGATTGTATCCTGAAAATACGTCCAGGAAAGACATACGTTCAAAACCGCATCTATTGTCAATCATGACGTCTGTGATGGGAAGAGGGAACTCATCCTTGGGGCATGCCGCGTTCAGATCTCGGTAATCGATGCAGATACGTACTTTCCTACTCTTCTTAATGACCAGGACAACATTGGCGACCCAGTCGGGATGCTGTTCCTCACGGATGAAGCCGCAGGCTATCAACTTCTTGACTTCAGCTTCAATGGTGTCCATCATGTCCGGGCAGAACCGACGTTGGTGCTGCTTCACAGGCTTTGAGTCGGACAGTATGTCGAGTTTATGAGTAGCTACCTTTGGATCAAGACCTGGCATGTCCTCATAATTCCACGCAAAGACGTCGATATACTCTTTTATCAGCTGGGTAATTTCTTTCCTTCCTTCTTCGGAAAGGTCGTTACTGATAAATATTGGCTTTGGTGAAAGTTCATCCCCTACGTCGATCTGGATAACATCATTTTTAGTGGGAGGGTCTCGTTGCTCGAAGCGGAACTCCCATTGTGTATCCATCTGCTGAGCCCAAGCGTCACTCTCGAATGGTTTGAATTCTTGTTCGTCTGATTCGAAGGAATTCGTCGCTACCATATTTGCTGATAATGTTTGCTCGAGAGCGTGAGATGAGCCGGAGGGCGACGAGCCATTTTGAAAGGAGGGAAAGATATCCTCATTTGACTTGGAAGTCGTAAGGGAGGTGGCATACCCTAACCCGGAACGGGTTTGTTGATAGTGGGGATTGCCGAGCAGCGGTGTTCGTCTGCCTTTACCGTAGTTGAGACCTAGTTCCATCCTCAAGTTGTAACCCATATTTTGCATGATCTTCAGGGCTTGCGGGCTGTACCTGTGAACTTGCATTTCACCAGAGTCGTCATCAAGGGAATCCTCTTGTATAGTCTGTTCGTTGCGCATGCGGCCGAAGACTATGGAATACTGGCCATTGCGGGTAGGTGGAACAATGAAGATAGAATCTTCATGTGGCCCATATGTCGTGGTGATATTGGATGCTGACGTCACTTCCCATATGTACGGATGATAGGAATCTATAGCTGCCAAGAATTTTCGTGCTATAGGCTCTATATCGTCATGGGGAGAGGGTTCCTGATTTGGAATCTGAGCGTCGATATACTGGAAAAGAGGTCCATTGTTATTATCAGAAACCGTATTCCTGGTTGCATTTACTGTAAGCCCCTTGATTTTCAGAATTTTAAATTTGGATTTTTCCCCAATTTTTCTGAAATTTTCGGGAATTGAAACCTAGGCCTTTGGCAATTTAATGATTTTTAATTTCGGTTAATTCCTATTAAAATATTATGGAAATAATATTTTATGGTGTAAAATGGAAAACCGGACATAGGGTAATTTTTGGTGAATTTATTGGACTCCGAAACCCGTTTAAAGCCCTGAAGACCCATGTAGATTTTAAACCGAATTAAATCCGTGCCAAAGCCCGACATCCCTATGAGAGCCGAAGCCAAGCCCGAGGAGCGTTGGCCCAGCCCGAATCCTAGGTCAAACCCTATTTCTGCATGTATAAATACAGGTTCCCCTAGTTTTCTCCACAAAGAAAAGAAAAAGAATAACAAATAATTAAAATCCCTAATACTAATCCCCTAAACCTAACCCTAACCCTAACCCTAAGCAGCAGCCGTCCCCAACTCGACTCCGCTGCCCGGACAACCCCCGACCACCCTCTCCTCCGTGCTCCTCCCAACTCCGACGGCTCTCCCTCCCCGACTCCACCTTCCCTCTCAGCCTCCGCCGAGCAGCTGCCGCCCCATCTCCTCGACCCGCCTCAGATCCGCTGCCTCCTTCCTCCCGTTCGACTCCGCCCGACGTCGAGCCCCGCAGTCGCCGGAGCTCCTTCTCCCCGCCTGAGCCACTTCATCCCCTCCGACGCCGAGAAGCCCCGCCCTCCAGCGCTGCCACCACGAACCGCCCACCTCGCCGCAGCAGCAGACCCAGCCGATTTCTCCCCCGCCTCCGGCCGCTGGAGCCCATCTCCTCCACCGGCCAGAGCCGGCCGGCCGCCCTGAACCTCCCTGAGCCACTCGCCTCCACCGTGCTCAAGCCGACTCCGGCAACATCCAGCTAGTAGATGCCCTAGGAGGACACAGTACTCGCAGCCGGACACGGACACGGACAGGACACGGGAACAGTGTCAAATTGACACAAGGATACGAAGAAACCTCAGTTTCCAGAGCCCTATTCAGGTACTCTTTCCTCTCTCCTCGTAATTCCGATTTCTGTTCCGTCAGTTGCGTCGCGTAGACTGTATGACCCTCTCGGTGCCCGTGCAACCCGCTCGGTGCATCGCGTCCTGTGGTGATCGCACACCGCGATCCAAAAACAGGAAAAACAATGCCCCGTTTCACCCCGGAACTGGGTACGCCCCGCCAAACGGGACGACTTGGTCACACACGGTCTTTACCGAATCGTGTGTGACGTTGATACGGACATGTGGGATTTCGCAGAAGTCGATTCGGATGTGCGTGCACACCGGAATCAACGCGTATCCGCCGACACCGCCCCGTATCCGTCAATTCTGGAACACACTGTAACTTTATGTACACACGTCGGATCGAGACGAAACTAGCGCCATCGGACTCGTAGCAATATGCTGGTCCTGTGAGCCAAGTTTGGTTCGATTCTGAGAACGTTGACAGAATCGCGTATCGTGGGCCCCACAGGCTCCACTTGACGGGCGATTTTGTGATCGGCTCATCGGAATCCAATTCTGGAAGTTCCGTTGGGTTCGTATCATCGTTCCTGACTTGTTGACACTAAGTTTGGCGAATTTGGAGACCTTTGACCCTGACACGCTTTTCGGTGCAAAGTGGCCCACATGTGGATCCCGCTTTGGCCCGGAAATGTCATTTTTGCCCTTGTGTCCAAATTGGACTTAAGGACAGGCGTTTCTAGCTATTTGATATTTTTTGAATCTAATGGTAATGTTTATTTCAGCAACCGGAGTTGTACCTGCAGATCACACTGAGACCAGAGCTACAGTTGGAGCCAGGACCCCAGGCAAGTGTACCTTGCCACACTCTGCAGTATTGTTACATATTTTCTTGCTTCATTATATTGCTGTGCATGCTTAACCTAGGACCGTGTGACGTACTTAGCGTCCGATTATTAGTCGGGTGCCAACATCGTATGCGGTGTTGTGTACTGTCATCAAGAGATGGACATTCGTGACACTTTACATTCTCGTACTTGTCTTACCAAGTACACCTTGACCCAGGACACTTGACACTACTCATGAGACAGGATCTTCCCGAGATATTCGTGGAGATTCTGTATAGGATACAGGACATGGACATTATATTCCTAGATATTAGATGACTTGTTGCATTAGAGATGATTGTGCGTGACATGGACATGGTGCATCGTGGACATGAGACGTGTGGTTACATTGGGTGGGGAGAGACACACAGGCTACAGGCTGTTTCATATATCTATCTACTACTATTGTGAGGCCTCAGACTCTCGTAGCAGAGCTAGGCACATTACGTGTTTATTACCGCTACCGGCTCCCCGACACAGAGCTTGTAGTGACTTCGGCCTGAGCACTAGTGATGCTCTCACTTGCATTTCACATAGATGGTTATATAGCTTATCCTATTTATTGCATTTTCTGCTGTACTGCATTTATTTTGGCTTGTATTTTCTGTACCTTGCTGTCCCCTGAGGACCTGGATCCGGACTTTGTCCCCAGGACTAGCAGAGGAGATCCACCTAGAGATATACAGTACAGAAGCATTATCAGGAGCAGAAGCAGGAACAGGAGCAGATACAGGAGCTGTACCGACATCTGAGGACGAGTTCATACCCGAGGACTTCTCTTGAGTATTGGTGTGAGATATTCTTTTATTTCTGTTTCTAGTTATTCTCTTTCCAGTCTATTTCATTGATGTATCAGACTTATTCTCGGATTGTTCTCCGAGACACCTTTATTGAGATATGCTGGTTTATTTCTATTTGCATTTATTCTGGCATTTGATCTGTGATTATCTGTTGTGGATGAGATTAGCATAGACTGTGACTTATATCATTGGACCTATTTATTGTTGTACTACAGCTTAAGCATGCCCCGATGGATCCATTAAATTGGGTTTGTCCATCGGTGTGTGCTGCTGGCCATTATCACGCGTCCGGTCCCTCGGTATTTTGGGACTGGGGCGTGACATAGTTTTTGTGGTGGCCCATGCAGGTCAACGACTAAATTGTTCGGTTTTAACTTAGGGACCGAGCAAGCCTGCAATAAGAATAGGATAAGTTTTTGGATCTCATCCACTTGCTTGAAACGTTCTTGATATCTATATCAAATTCAAATTAAATTCTTGACTCGTATCCTGCCTTGATTCCTGAGCGCCCTTATAGTTTATTTTGGTTGCAGAGAAATGAATCCCCAAGTCGGCAAAGGGACTCATCCAGGAATACCACAAGGTGTTGTGGTTACCCACGAAGATGAAGTGACACCAGTTAGTGAAGGACCATCATCACAGCAAGCAAGTCAGCATGCCTCGAGAATCCAGCAAGATGACGTTCCACCATCGACGCAGTTGGCTCCACCGACGCCTACCGTTCCACAAGGGCAGGCTATGGACGAACAACAAAAGTTTCGAATGTTCTACGCGATGATGCAAGCCCATCAGAAAGTTCAGGAAAAAGCTCAGCAAATCCAAGTAGAGAAGTTCATCGATAGATTTAGCTCGGAGTTACGGAAGTTAATCAGCCCCACTGCAACTACTTTAGACGAGCATGTTCTTACTACAGCAAGACCCATGGAGTGCGACACAAGGATCGAGTCCAGCCAGAAGCGGCCGTATGCATCAGCACCAGACCAAGTACAACAGGAAAGAGCTGCAAAGCGACCACAGATGAATCCACCACCGAGGGCAGCACCAAGAGCCTCATTCCTTCCTACTTGTCAATATTGTCGCAAGATAGGCCATACTGAAAGAGAGTGCAGACGCAA
Organism: Iris macrosiphon; assembly: GCA_036927795.1. NCBI lineage: Eukaryota > Viridiplantae > Streptophyta > Magnoliopsida > Asparagales > Iridaceae > Iris > Iris macrosiphon. Next base: position 93,615,362 of record JAYESA010000007.1, on the reverse strand, counting down.
GTTAGGATTATGCTTGATTTGCGGAATCAGTCAACACTTAGCCAAGAATTGTACTCAGCATCGAGAGAAAGCATTGATGATTCATCAACCAGCCACATCAGCACCAGCCGGAGCACCACGAGAAGAAATTGCGAAGAAGTCTCACATTCACCAGCCACCAGAAGTATCTCCGCAAGTACTACCTATCTGTCAATATTGTCGCAAGCGAGGCCATGTAGAGAACGAGTGCAGACGAAAGAAAAAATTATGCTTAACTTGCGGATCCAGTCAGCATTTATTAAAGGAATGCCCCGGACGTCGAGACAGAGCACCAATGAATAACCAACAAGCGATACCAGCACCAAGGCCAGCCTCTCCAGCATTGGAAGCACCGCGAACGAGAGTTAAAGAAGTCCTGCCTGTTATGTTTTAACAGCATGTCGTCTTGAGTGAAAGTGATGTTTGGGACCACCTCCATCACACTGTGGCACCGGGGACACGCCACGGGTTCTTCATCGGGGGACTTGAGTTAGGTCAAGTATGTATCCGCCTGTATCAATGCCTCACTCAGGGCTAGACGAGTGTCTTGGGAGAGCCTGAGTAGCTCAAAAATAGACAATCTGGCTGGTGTATTAGCTAGTTGGGCCAGGATGTCGAAGTTGTACGGCTTCTCAAAACCTTTGTTTTGAATATTTTTCATAGGTTTATCTAAGCGTACTTCTTTCTGCTTCCCCTTGTCCGCTGATGTTGGTCTCGAAGGACCGGCCTCTGGTACTGCGGGCTCTGGTTTTGAAGGTTTGGCCGCTGAAGCGTCTGCAGGTGCGTCTTCCTGACTTTCTCTGTAGTCCTTGAGGTAAGCCTTCCCTGAACGGGTTGCTGCGGAAAAAGCTTCGTCTTCGTCCGATGTCGAAGAAGTTGCAACCATATGGCAGGGTTTGCATTTAGAGTTTTTCCTGGACTTAGCTTTAGTCGCATTAGTCTCTTTTTCAAGCTCCGACACCAAGTCTGGGTGAACCCACATAATCTCGCCTCTCTGGGTAGTTAGGGGTAACAGGTCATGATTTTGACCCCTAGCCGGAGGGAGATTAACGATCTTCATTGTTGTCCGAGAAATAGGTGTAACACCGTCCGGTACTTCTTGGGGAGGCAGATTGCCAAATTGAAGAGAGATCATGTTGGCCGTGACCGTCTTCTCGCTATTGCGCAGGGTGATGGCCTTAGCATCGATCAGCTCTTGGATCTTCCTTTTCAGTATGTAACACGCCTTTGTCGGGTGGTGTACGTATCTGTGGAAGATGCAGTACTTGGGGTTATTGGCGCTGCCGACTTCACTGGGCCGCCTCTCCTCCAGAAGGGTAATCTTGCCATTTTTGACGAGACACTCGAATATAGTCGGGATATCGTCGTCGTCGAAAGATTATACCTCGACGGGCCTGTAAGTCCCAGGTTTTGTCTGCGTGGTTGCCGCAGTCTTTTGTCTGGACGTATTGATCGTCAGAGCTTCTTTTCCTTTGCGAGGATGGTCACCGTTGGGGGATGACCTCTTGCCTCTGTCAGAGGTAGAGATCATGATGCCATGGTCACGCGCTTTGCGACTGTTGTCCTCGGCGGCTATCGCTGAAATGATGAACGAGGGCCAATCATGGAACTGATATGGTCCTGTGAACACCGAGATCACGGAAAGAAGGTTCTTCCTGCAAATGTCCACCAACGCTGAGTCTGGAACTCCTGGAGGCATCTATAAAGTGGCTTGGCGAAAACGTTCGACGAAGGTGCGAACGTCCTCCTTCTCCCTTTGCTTGACTTCGATAAGAAAGGACATAGACATAGACATGTACATTCCTCCCTCGTAGAATCGTGTGAAGAATAAAGCCTTGAAGTCTTCGAAGGAAGTAATACAGTTGTCCGCCAGGCTGCGGCACCACTGGTAAGCTACTCCCGAGAGACAGCCTTTGAATACCCGGGTGAGGAGGGCGTCATTCCCTTGTAGCAACACCGTCATCATACTGAAATAGTTCATGTACTGACTTGGTGATATTTTTCCCTCGAACAGGGCCATAGTCTGAGGTTTGTACCTCGGAGGAAAAGGGACCTCTTCCCAGATAGCTGGGTATGGCTGGTTGATTCCTAACTTCTTGAGCTGATCTTTGTGCTTCAAGGCATCGAATTGGGCTTTCAACTCCTGTACTGCTTGCATCGGATTTTCAGCTGGTAGCGAGGCCACGGAATGGTACAGAGTCGGTTGTATCGTGACTTTCGCAGGAGGTGGTACATTCTCTGAGTGAGGAAGTGAAGGACCAGCTCACTCTTAATCAAGAGCAGGCTCTTGGATCGTGTTGGATGGTGGTAGGTCCACCCCCACGCGTATCTGAGTAGGCGGGATCGACGTTTGAGCCATAGTAGCCGCCTGTTGAGTTAGCATCATTTGGTGCATGTTCTTCATCATGGATTGCATTTGCTTGAGAGATGTCTCTAGTGTAGTAATGCGTTGCTCAGCGTTCCCTGATGGCGAGGCTTCCTCGTGTTCATCTTCAATGGCATAAACTCCCATCTTCCTGGGCGTCATTGAAGGATGAGTATAGGTCGCTGCAGAAGTTGACTCTATACTCTCAGTATCTGATTCGGGAGACTGACGACCCCCAGCATCGGAATCAGAAGAGCGCGAAGTCAGTTGTCATGACTTTGAAAGAGTGTTCTGGAATACCTCGGCTTCGGCGTCCCTAAGGAGCATGTTGAATTTTCTTCAGCTCGGAGTTCTAGAGGACGAACGTCTTGAGCCTGAGCTCCCTCCAGGTATTTGTGAAGCCATGTTCACAGATGCATGCGTGGGCCCTTCTTCTAGGAAAGATGGAGAGTAGCTCAGCCGGTCGAAAACCGACCGTCTTGCTTTAGAACAGCAATAATCAATTACAATCCTGTGACTGTTACAACAGTGCTCGCTAGGAGGTGTAACAGCCATGCTGGAAGATCCCCTCTCCTTGCGTTTCTGGATTAGATACTTGTGCAGGTCAAGAGAAGTTGTAGTAGAAGAATATGATGGCTTGTTTCTTCTGTTCCCATTGGTGGGAATGCGGACGATGGGAGTCATAGTCTTCATTGTGCCACCCGTATACAACTGGTCGGCCATCTGGGTGGCGGATAATCCCCGGGGAAGGTGTCTCTCCGCAGCTGGAGCCTTCTTTACGCTTAGGGACTTCGCCTGGCGTAATTTGGAGCTTCGCTCAGGTTGGCGTAAAGTTGAGGATGTCCTTAGGCGGCCACCAGCGTCTCGCGTAATTCGGAGGGAAAGCAGATTGTTCCCTTGCTGGCGTAAAGGCCGAGAAGTTGAGTGGTCCGCCGCTCGCTTTCCCTTGCGGAGATCACAGGGATCATCTGGTTCTCTGTAGAGGTCAGATGTTGTTTTACACGTGGAGCGTGTCTTGTACTTCTGATTTGGCGCTAAGGCTTTATCAGAAGTTTTGTCTATTCCGCCAGGGACGGGAGACTGAATTTCACGCGCAGAGCGCGGAGTATACTTCTAGGTTAGCACTGAGGCATTGCCAGAAGTTTTGTCGGTTCTGTCAGAGACAGGCGACTAAATTTTACGCGCAGGGCGCGGAGGGAGCAATGCTACAACCTTATTTGTCGGAGAGATCGGAGAACCCACAGGAACGGTAGAGGATGTCTTGGGCATCCAGACCTTACGCAGCTTCCTGTTGTTTTGGTCGGAGAGAGAGTGAGAGCTGCCCCTTGTTCGGAGCATATCTTCGTAGGCAGACTGGTCGAACTGGACGACCAGTGTCTTCTTTACGGTTCCCACGGATACCGCATCGTGTTGAGCAATAGCTTCCTCATCAGAAGAGAAAGACCTCCCCAGCAGAGTCGCCATCTTGTTTAGGATAATATAAACGAGAAAAAATTTGATGAATACGGGAGAACGAGGTCTTGTACGAAGACCCGCCCCTTCTTTTATTGTTTACAAACAAGATTGTACAAATTCGATCCTACACGAGGATGTCTAAGTACAATTTTTAATCTGGGTGAATATTGCTATAGGTGTCTGATCTACAGTCGATCACTTTAGCCCTTGGACCACACGATGTTGAAGAAGTGCCGTGGAAGACATGTAGCAGCTTCGAGGGTTGCTGAAGAGGGTGGATGCCCGATGCCAAAGTCGTCGATCCCTTCTCTTTGCCTGAGCTTCGGATTCTTCTCTCTCTCTCTCTCTCTCTCGACCGTCCGACCTTCGATCTTTGCGACCATTGGATCTGATACTGTATTTCTTGATCAGTTTTCAGACCTGATTTCTTTGACCCTCCAATTTGTCGACCTTGTTCCTCGTTGATAGAGGTCTCTATTTATAGAGTTTTAGTGACAGTGACCACTCAATCGGTGTGAAAACCGAGTAGTGGAAAGTACAGCACCCTTTTACACAACGATTAAAATAACCAATGCCTACGTATAGATGATCCTTTGAATGAGCGTGTGACGCGGGTCTAACTAAGGGACAAAATGCGTATAATCGCTACGAAGATCATGGCGTAGAAGCCACGTAGGTAGGTATCCATCGTGTAGAAGAGGTTGGCATAGAAGCCAAATGTCTGTCACCATGGTATAGAAGCCAAATAGTTTTCAAATCGGCATAGAAGCCGAATAGCCGTAGAAGCTGAGTGGTCATAGAGGCCGAGTAGGCGTTGAAGCCGAGTGGTCATAAAGGCCGAGTAGGCGTAGAAGCCGAGTAGGTATCGAGGCTGAACAGGCGTAGAAGCCGAGCAGGCACCGAAGCTGAATGGGCACAGAGGCCGAGTGGATGTGGACATTTTAGTTGGAATTACGGCTTTTGGAGATATAATCAAATCCCCAACATTAATTATGGAGATTTGCCATCATCCGGTGCATTAAACGCAGAGGCATGTTTTGAAGGTCTGTCACTTGGCCTGCGCATGGTGCAGAGACGTGTCTCAGGCATCTGTCAGTATTCGGCGCATTAATTTGCAGAGACGTGCCTTGAGGGCCTGTCACCGCCCTGTGCATAAAAATGCAGAGACATGCCTCGAGTTCCGTACGGAGTACAGCTTTTGACGTGGTAGGCGGTTTGTCTTCCGCGGAGCGTAAGGGGCTCTCATCTACCTGTGTAAAACTAGGCAGCGTATTCCTCTGTGTACGTAAAAGAGGTTTACGCAAGGGAAAATGGCAGTAAATGACAGCCTGGGTTGCAGTGCTGCGCCATCATCATAGCCGTCGCCTGGGTAGTCGAGCAGTATCCCTTTGTCAGAAGTCGAGACGTCAGGTTCATTACAGGATCTGACAGGTTCATTACAGGGTCTGACAGGTTCACTTCGGAGAATACGAAGCGTCCCTCGTACACTTCAATGATGCACTGAAAGAGGATGAGTTTTACGCCATATAGGCGATGAAGCACCCTGTTTACGCTGAAGCAGCCTGGGCATACTGCCCTACGCGGATGGTCCTTGAGCCCGTATTTCACGCTGTGCTCGGCGGAGAAGCTCTGTTTGCACGTTTGAAGGCTCTGAAGTCCTCTGTTTACGCTGCTTTGCATCAATATGCTGCGTAGAGCTATCCAGCATATTTTTTCATGCTTCTACAGCTGCGGCGTAGGCTGGACGTACCCACGCACTCGTGCCCCTATACCGGGTGCGGGTCGTGACATATTTTTAGTTGCGGCCCATACAGGTCAGACTTCTCAAGTTGTGCGATATCGTGGTAGTGTGACATCTCAGTTGTACTACTGCGTGCCTGCGATAGGATCTAGGATATAACATACTAGGACGAGAGCGAATACTCAATCACAATTCCTTGAGAGATTCCTGGGATGACCCCTGAGAATCTTATTATAATTTCCAATTTAAATCATTTTCCTTGTTTCCGTCTATTCTCACTTGTTGATATTGAATTTGATTCTTTTTGATCAGTTATTAAATTGAGATCTTGGTGTCATTGTAGAGTTTGATTTCGTATCAAGATAAATTTTACGGACTAATTTATGATATCATCTGATGACACATGTTGATGAGGACAGTAAGAAAGATTAACATTAGAGCCATTGGACTACCAGATGTGGATTTAAATTATAATTTGAAGATCGAAAATAAATTTCAATTTTTAAGAATTATGAAGAGTTGAGATATTATGTTATAAAAAATTTTTTTTTTTGAGGATTCTGATTAAATTCAATGAACATAGACAAAGCTGTAAGGATTTTTGGAAGTGATTTTCGTTTCAGTATTTGAATATTTGACTTTGAGGAAAGTATATGTATTTTACTTTAAATTGTTCGAGGAGTTAGTTTTGAGGATTTTATTTTAAGGATAAAATTTTATAGTGGAAGAGATATATATTAGTATATGAGTGGATGAGGTGCATGTGTAAGGATCTGTTGCCTTGAGCATGATTGAGATTGCACTGCAAACTGACTTGGTGGTCCATCTAGGGTTGTATTAGAGGGAGCAGTACTTAGTATGGTGTGTTGCATTTGATATGCACTTGAGTGATAAGAATAACTAGTATCAACAATTGCAGTAGGTAAGAAAGCTAGCAGTGAGTGTGCTTGTAGTAGAAACTGTGGTACCTAAAGGGATAGAGGTATCAAACCTTGGAGGCATCATTGACCTATGCAATCGCAACTAGAAATATTTTCCAATCTATTTATCTTGTTATCCTTATTCCTTCTGAATGTTGCTTCTTTAGAACTTTACTGTCCTTCCTTGATGATATCGCATTTATAGCCTTAATTGATTCTTTTGGATCTGTCTTCAGGATATCGCCGAAGACACGATCTATGAGAGTGGGAGCATCAGCTTTAGAGGGGTCTGCCACCTCTCTACCTGATGGACAGACAGCCGTAGTTCCTCCTACATCTCCGATGCATGTGGGAGTATCTGCACTTTTCGGGGATCCTCCTCCCCCACCTGTTCAGAGGATTGCCGCAGCTGTGACGGACAACCTTCCTCCTCCACCGACTCCGATTTCCGGAGGTGTGCCCATTGACGGGGCACAGATGTTTACTTTGATCCAGGTCATGGTAGATGTCACTACCACATTCTGAAAACAAGGGTATTTTTGACTTTTTATGTATTTAATTTTTTGTGTATTTAAATTAAATAATTTTGTGAGATGTGTAATTAAATATATTATTATATTCAGTGTTCATTAATGTCTGAGCTGGTAGACTTGACCTAGAAGCCCACCAGACGAACACCTGTCCGAATTATAGGATTACGTGTTAATTACATTATTTAGGATTTAATTATTGAGATAGTAATTAATTACCGTATTTTATTTAATTGTTGCGCGCTGCCGTTGCTTCGATATTTGGAGCGCTACCCTGGCTTTTGCCTTGCAATAAATTTCACAACCTTGTCCTTAACGTGCCCGCATTCTATTCTGCCATTTTGTAATTCATAATTATGCTCTCTTGTACTTCTTTTTAGCCGCACAAAAATTATCGTGGACGTTTATTTTAAATTTTAAATAAATTCTAATTTTGTATCATTGTGCGTTCCAATCGAAATTGGAGGCAATCTTGACCTATTTTTCGTACGACCCAAATTAGGGTAATATTCTGTTGTGAGTCTTCTTCATTAATGATATTGATGACCCGACCTAATTTTGGCCCCATGTACTCCTAATTAATTTTAGAACATAGCTTGCATTTTATTCCTAATTAAATTGAGGATACTATTTTGTCTGATCCCGTTAATTCCGGTTTAATTCTAGTACCCTGCTAATTGAGCCCATACCAAGCACACAACGCCCCCTCACCCTACAAAATACCAAACATCAAATCGCCCGCCAAATTTTTATCATTTTATGCGTCTGTGCAAATACCCAAATTTAAGGGGGCTAATTTGCAAATTTACATTAGGTGTCAACACCTCATTGGTTCAAACCAATGGAGAAGCCCTAATAAATGACTAGGTTAACCCAACCCTTTCCTTACATGAATGAACCTCATGTCAGATCTGAGCCACCCATTCAAAATGGGGCTCATCATCACCATTCATTTCCCTCACACTCTCTCCCTATTTAATGTCCTATCACCAAGCCCTAATCCCCAAAAACCTAGGGAATCCCCCCACCTCCTCACAAGCCCCAACCGTAGCCTCCATATTTTCATTCTTCCTTTCTTCATTTTTCTTCTTCTCCTTTCTTCTTCTTCTTCTTCTTCCTTCTTCTTCCTCTCCTTTGTTTTGAATTTTACCAAGGGGAAAACTCCATACTGATCCCTGTGCACCCAGCTAGCTTCTCCGGTCGAACCCGCCGGCTGTCCACTCCACCCCGCCTGTACCCCTCCAGCCTCGACAGCCAACTCCTCCCCAATTCCTCCCCTACCTCGGCCAGACTCCGGCACGGCTCGACTTCTCCATCCGAGCTTCTCCCAAGCTCCCTCTTCCCCTTGCTTGCAACTCCGGTCAGCCTGCACCCTGACCCCCATCGAGCACCAACCCCGAGCAGTACCAGCCCTCCACCACCGCAGTCTGGTGTGAGCTTCCCTCGTTCCCATCTCCGGCCGAGCCCGGAGACTCGACGACCGACTCCACGGCATCGAGCTCCCATCCCCATCGTCGACATCTCCGGCGAGCTACCCCGAGCACATCCCCTGGCCAACTTCCCACAGCTCAGCCACTCATCCCGCCGAGCCACTGCCATCGAACCTGAGCACCCCCTCCGGAGCCGAGCTGCTCAGCCACTACACCGACGAGAGCTCTCCAGTTGGCCCCGTACTCCGGCAATACAGCTCCCCTCGAGTTCCTCCCCCGGCGCTGCATTCCTTCACCCAGCCGAGCTCCTCCCACTGCATTCCTCCCTCTCATCCCTCCGGCAGCCTCGATGTGACTCCTCCCTACTCCCTCCGACCTCCTACTCTTCTTCCCCGGCGATCCCCGCTCCTCCTCCATCTCCTCCACGACCCCCTTGCAATCCCCGGAGCTCCTCCATCATCAATCACCACCACCCCGCAGTAAGCCGATCTCTCCCTGCACTCCGGCCAGCTTCCCTCCATCTCCTCCTCGACCAGCCCGCAGTCCGGCGGCCTCCTGCTGCAGCCCGGCGGCCCACAGTCGAGCTCCATCTCTGTGAGATTCCTCTTCCTCTTCCCTCCTTTAGAAAACATTGTTCATAGTGTATATAATAGATTGGTGTATACAAATAGTGTATATGTATTCCTACATATTAGAATATATATGAATTTATATACATACATGTGTTTATGTATGTATATTATTCTATTTTCAAATAGTGTATATGTATGTATATTGGGTATTTTATATGGTATATAAGTTATTTCTATGTATGTATTATTATTATTGTATTATATATATATATGAGTGTATATTGGTATTTTCATATAATATATATTTAATAAAGTATATACTAGTATAAATTAAATTCATGTATTAGTATTTACGTATTCCTCATATATGTTAGTATTATATTTTTATTGGTATATCTGTATATATATATATATATATATATATATATATATATATATATATATATATATATATATATATAGTATAAACTTAAATTGGTGTATTAGTCTTAGTATATTTTAATAATAATGTTGACAATATATATATATATATATATATATATATATATATATATATATATATATATTAAATTGTATTTTTGGCATATATATATGGTACATATATATTGTTCAACTAATATATATATTATACATGAAATTAAATGGTATATATATATATATATTGTATATGTATTTAATTTGGTGCATGTTTATATTGTAAGCATTAATGTATATGTTAGTTAAATAGGTGTAATGTGTTATAGATGTCTGTCTACTAGATGACCCTAGTTGACCAGTATCATACCTGGCATAGCCCCTGAGTTCAATACACTTGTGTTGTGTTAGTGTAGCATCTGATGCAAGATTACATTTATTATATGTTTATAGGACTGTTGTATCCTCCAAACGATACTCTGGGACAGGATATTAGTTTTACCAGCTAAGGACCCAAGGAGAGTACATTCTCTGATTAGTTTCTTGTTTATGATATCTCCTATGTTCATTGTATCTAGTGTAAATATCCATGCTCTTGACACGATGGTTATACGTATTGGTATATACGAATCTCGTCATGAGATGTTATTCCTTGTTCATGGTGTAGCTTGTACAAGTCTTATTTCATTCTTATATTGTACATGTACAGACACTGATTCCCGGGGAGATTTGTGACCTCCCTAGGGAATCCCGTGCCATAGCGTACCATGGTTGGATCTACTATACCAGTCGGGGGTGGGGAGTATTTTAGTGTAGATATGTGATCATACCCAATTCTATATGCATCATAGCTCATCCATGCCTCACGTCGGTGCAGCCTTACCATTACATGCCTCATCACTGTTACATGTGGTTAGCCTGACTATTACTTGCATCATAGCTATCCGTACGGATTAGCCTGACCTCAAGGATGATCGCTAACCAATGTAATGAGTTTACCAGTCCCAAGCCGATCACATGTTAAAGCTAGTACTCACACACTTAGTCATAGTATTCTTATTTTATTAACATATTGTTTCCTTTCCTGCATTTACTTACAGTATTTCCAGTATATCCTCCATTGTACATTTCTCGTACATATACATGCATCTTGTATATTTCCATCTATATACTGCTATATAGTTTATATCATTGATATAGAACTGCTATTAGAAATGTACTTTGCTTCTTCCTGACTGGAAAAACATTTTCCAGACTATGCCTAGAGGACTGGTATCCGACACTTGTGGACCACAGGGTGAGTAGCTGCAGTCTTGGACTTAGTAGTGCAGTCGTGATTCCGAGAGGTTTAGCCAGAATCACTAGTTATCTAGTTAGTTTCTCAGTTGTCTATTTTGGTACCGAATTTGTCTCCGGCATTTTGTTGAGACTTAGATTTATTGTTGAGTTAGATTTATTTACATTAGACTTGTGTTGTATTTTATTTTTATTTCTTCGATTTCTTATCGTGCTGTAGTTATATGATTTAGTATGTTGTTCTTTTATATTGTTATCCGTGTCTCCTTATGGAGTTGGATACTAGTGCGAGATTGTTTAGATTGTGCTTGACCTAGACAGCGTTCTACCGCCGATGCTGTGGCATAGGCTGGACGTACCAGCGCACTCGTGCCCGTAAACCGGGTGCGGGTCGTGACAGTAGATGCCCAGAGAGTGACGGCAGAAGCTCAGCGAGTTCAAGCTGAGGCTCAGAGGGTGCAAGCAGAAGCGCACCAGGCACAAACAGAGCTGATGAGAGAGAGCATAAAGAATGCTCATCAGGTGGCTCTCCAAGCTGTGGAGAGAGTAGCACAATACCAGTAGTTTCCTGGCCAGCAACTGCAGAGATCAGGTACTATAGTGGACTTCAAGAGGATAATGCCTCAAGATTTCAAGGGTATCGAAGGGATACTCTACGCTGACGACTGGCTAGAGGACATAGAGAGGAGCCTGCGATTGGCCCAGATTCCGGAGAGCTTACAGATAGAGGCGGCCGGCAGTCAGATATTCGATATCGCCCTCACATGGTAACGCACAGAGCCGAGACTTACTGCACAAGGACTTACTTGGGAGACCTTCAAGGAGCTCTTCAAGGAGAAGTTCTTCCCCGACGTGGCATTGGGAACCTTGGAAAGTCAGTTTCATGACTTGGCCCAAGAGAATATGTCGGTCGACGAGTACGCTACAGAATTCTATCGATTGAGCCGTTTTGCATCGTCTATAATTCGGGACCCAGGAGATCGAGCCCAAAAATTTAGAAAGGGGCTGACGAAAGAGATTAGGTCATGCACTTCTGGTCGTTGTACCGCTACCTTTGAGGGTATCTTGATGGATGCCCAGATTGCAGAAGAGGATATGGATCTCAGGCCTAAGAGGAGTCACAATATTTCTGGAGATATGAATGGTAGCGCAGGACCGGCCAAGTGTCCCCATATTCTGCAACAGCCGTGAGCATTTCAGTATCAACAGCAGTACCAGGCACCAGTTCATATTCAGCAACAATCGTGGGCATTTCAGTGTCAACAGCAATACCAGGCACCAGTTCATATTCAGCAACAGCCATGGGCATTTTAGCATAAACAGCAGTACCAGGCACCAGTTTGTGTTCAGCAGGATCAGCAGCAGCCTCCGAAAGAGACACAACAGACTTGTCATTTCTGTAAGAAGCCAGGTCACCTTTGGGAGAGCTGTAGAACGAGGCTAGGACTTTGTTTGTACTGCGGCGCTGCGGGACATCGAGTAAGGGATTGTCTTCGAGTTTCTTATCTTCCCGGCCAGCGTGCAGCTCTAAATTATAGAGATCCAGTTAGGCTACTTGTGGAACCGTATATTGCTCAGCACCCGCGAAGGGAACCACCCCAGCAGGGCGGGGCATTTGCGATGACGGTCGAGCAGACCAATACTGCAGGTAATGCGTTAGCAGGTTCTGTTCTTTCCTTCCTTCTGTTCCTTCCTATTTGATTGATTGACTGATTCCCTAGTACCGTAGTTTGTATGCATGATTTTCTTGTTAGAATGTAGTTAGTAGTACACCCTGATAGAGACTGCAATACCATGACAAAAGATACCATAACCATACATGTTTTCCTTAGATTGCATATTGAATGACTGTAGGTAGAATTTTTGTAGACTGTGATTATTGGGGGTTTGACCATAGTAGAGTTAATAAAGAGGTTATGACTTGACAAGAGAGACAAGATGCTTAAAATTTGGAGGATAAGCATTAATCTAAATAAAGAGCTAAGGATTTAATATGGCAGAATTGATGAATCATTGATTTTATCAAGATTGAGATATGATTAAATTATTATTAAAATTCAAGGATAAACATTAATTTGAATGAAAGGTTAAGAATTTAATATGGTAGAATCAATGATTTATTGATTACGATATAAATTATCATTAAAAACTTGAGGAAATTAAGGAGATTATCATTGTATTTATTTGACTGCAAGTTATGAATTTTAGAATTTATATTATAAATGTTGCATTTGAAGATTTCATAAGTATTGCATTGTTTGAGTTTTGGGGAAAAGAAGGGAAAACCAAGGAATAAGATCATTGATGGATAAGTGTTTGAATTCGATTAGTGTTGAATTCAATTTTGGGGATAAGGACTTAGAATTTTTATACGCACCGATTGGACTTAAAATTTATGGAGTAAGATGATTAGTGGATTAGTGTTTGAATTCGAACTTTTTGGGACGAGATTTCAATTATATATGTATGCATTGATTGAAATTAAATTAGAGGAGTGGATATTAAATTTTGAGTATTTAATTATTAACTTAAAATTTTGGGGGAAATTATGATAAAAATGGAATTTGATTTTTATTTCGAGGATTTTCAGGAATACGATAATTACAGAATTTTAAAAATTGTGAAATAATAATGTGGATTACTACCTGATTTTGTGGTTGATGAATTTAAATTTTGATGGAAAATAATAATGTGTATGAGTAAATACTATTATGAGGATTTAAATTTCGAGGACGAAATTCTTTTAAGGAGGGTAGACTTGTCACTACCACATTCTAAAAATAGGGGTATTTTTGACTTTTTATATATTATTAATATTGTGGTAGCTATATTAAATGATTTCATGATATGTGTATTTAATTTTAATAATTGCATGAGATGTGTATTTAAAAATATATTATATACTGTGTTCTTAATGTTGAGCTAGTAGACTTGACCTAGAAGCCCACTAGATGAACACCGGACCGAATGTAGGATTATGAATTTAATTTGTGTTATTTAGGATTTTATTATCGAAATTGTAATTAATTATCGTAATTTTATTTAATTATTGCGCCTTACCGTTGCTTCGATATTTGGAGCGCTACCCTAGCTTTTGCCTTCCAACAAATTTTACAACCTTACCCTAAATGTGCCCGCCTTCCATTCTGACATTTTTGTAACTCATAATTATGCTCTCTTGTGCTTTATTTTAGCCGCACAATATTTGTCACGCCCCAGTCCCAAAATATATGGAACCAGGCCACGTGGCATTGGCCAGCTGACACGACTCCGAAGGATATCTCAATTTAATGGATCCTATCGAAGCGTGCTACGCTGTCCTAAAATACTAACAAGTCTAATATGCTAATATATAGCAGGCAATGTCTAATCTCATCCACAGAAAACAATTTCATAAAGACTGAAATAAATGTTGGTAAATAAAATACAAGAGTCTGAATATCCATAATACATCTGAAATAGTCTGAATAGGGACAAATCCACTGAAACACAGAAATGAAAATAAAGTGCAGAAAGAGTAAGATAACTAGACTAGAGTATCAACTAGCTAGATATGAAAACTCTAGTCCGATGTAGCTGCGTACTCAAATCACGGGAACTCCCCTGGAAATGTCTCGTAGTCCTTAATCAGGAATCCTGTCTCTACTCCTGCTCCGTAGATGGTAGGGTACAAGTGCTCGTCCAGATCTGGAAGAGAACCAGGTCCTCAGAGGGACGTAACAAGTATACAGAAATACATGCCATAAAGTAAATACTGTGTAAACTCAAGGGTAATCTAACCAGCTAAGTGAAATGCACTTTGAAGACAACCCTGGTACGTATGGGGAGGTGAAAGGTATAAAGCATAGCGTCGAGCCAGAGGCTAAGTACCTGGAATTAGCTGTAAACTGAACGCCAGGAGTATATATGCTGACTACATCACCGATCATGATAGCGCGCAGCTAGTAACCTCTGCTGGATGTATCGACAACCATATATGCCCATAACCGGGAACCTGAGCCCATAACCGGGTAACACATGGCCCATAACCAGGTAACACTGAGGCTCACGGCCCCGCAGTTTACTCTGAAACTACGATGACCAAATGTCTGTCCCATACGACTACTAATTGTCTTCCCCGCCCAATGTCAATGTACAAGTCGCAAATGCGACGTGGACACCTTATACTATGATGCAAGTCACTACAGAAATAAACAACTAAGCTAAATGCCGTCACACGTGCTGCTCATACTGATGGCCAGTCGATCATGAAGCATACGTCCCTACATGAACTCACTCTGTGACGTGTTAAGATACGTGTCAAGGCCTAGGAAGTCATATTGACAACTCCTCAACTTTAGGTGGGTCCACTAGACACTAGGTCAGACCCAAATCCTAACGTCAACGCCTTCGTTGACTGCACCCGAGTCTTCTCGGACGCGTACAGTTTAATATTGAAACAATGAAATATGCAACTAGTTAACATCTGAATTTAGACAGCATCAACAAGGCAAGGTATACTTGCCTAGAATTCTGGTGTGCACAAGCAATGCTCCGGAACCAGCAGTCAAGGTAGCACCGTCTCGGATGCCTACGAACAGATAACAATAATTATGTTTCACTAAATTTTACACCATGCTTAACTACCTATGTTAACATAGAGCAGGTATACATACACAACACCTATACATGTATCTACATTAAATAATTTAATAACGTACATACATATATTCAATTATGTATTTAGACATATTTATATTTATTCATTATACATATATATATTTATAACAACCATAAATATATTTATATAGTATAACACTTATATACCTCTATACATAGTACATATATAACTAATACAATATCTGTCATATCTACATATATACACAATTACACATATATACATAAGTACACATATACAACATACATATATAGAGTACATATATATTTATATGTCAAAATATACAAAATGGGAAAAATGTACCCTTATATAGTATATACTAAAATATACTATATAATACATACAAGGTATATATATATATATATATATATATATATATATATATATATATATATATATATATATATATATATATATATATATATATATACATATACATATATTTGTTCACACACTAATATACATACTATAAATATACTAAATACACAAGTATTTATATATTTATATATATATATATATAAATATATATATATATATATATACATATATTAATTATGCACTAATACATTAAATACACAATATATATATATATATATATATATATATATATATATATATATTTATATATATACAATTACATATATATAATACTAATACATACCATGTATTTCATACCTATATATAATATACCAAATATATATATATATATATATATTTATATACATATATTTACATATGTAATATATATATTTATACATATACTAAATACACCAAACTATATATATATTTATATATGCATATATTTATTATACCAATACACAAAAATGTACATTTATATATTCACCAATATATATATATATATATATATATATATATATATATATATATATATATATATACATATACAATTTAATACATAGTAGATATCAATATATACTAAGTACTTAATACCTATACATATATATATTATACACATATATACATAAAATATATATATACACATATATGTTTATACATTTATATATATACATATATACACAATATATATATAAATATATACTATATACTTATACAATAATATATAATGCATTTACAAATATACATACATACATACATATATATATATATATATATATATATATATATATATATATATATATATATATATATATATATTTATACATGTATACCCACAAGATATTGAATATAGTAGGGTATTTAAAGATAAGTATATAGTATATACTATACATATATATGTATCTCTAAAACATACAAAATACAGTAATTACATATTTAAAATACTGTATTATACAGACATATACATATAATATACTGTATTTATATATAATACCCAAATACATAATATTTATATATATTTATATATAACAGTATACAGGAAGTGCAACCCCTAATACACGTATAAAATACCGTATATATGCGTATTTATACATACCAACGGGTAGGCGGGGTCGAGGGGGATCTGCCGGACGATCGTCGCCGGCGGGGGTGGCCGGGCGGAGCTCCGGCAGCGCTCGGGGATCGTCGTCAACAGCAGCCGTATTCAGCAGTTGTTGCTGCTGCGGGGGTCGTGGCACTCGGCTGCGGCATCGACCGGGGCTGGGAGTTGGCGGGGACGGAGGTGGTCGATTGGGGAGGAGGTCGGCTAAGTTGGGCGGCCGGGCAAGCTAGGGTGGCTGAGCAATTGAAGCTCGGGTGGTCGGCTCGAGCTCGGGGAGGGAGATCTGTGGGTTGAGGATGGTGGAGAGGGTGGCGGCTGTGGGCGGGGCAGTGGCCAGGGTCGGCTGTGGTAGGTGAGGGAAAGGTCGCCGGAGGGGGTAGGGTTGTCGTGGGGGTCGCCGGAGGCGGTGGCCGGCCGGAGGAGGGCTGCGGGTGGATTGGCAGGGGTTGGGCTGTGTGTGTGTGAGGTTTAGAAAAATAGGGTTTTTTGTTTAGGATTTCTTGGGTTGTGTGCATTTAATATGATGTAACTTGATGTATATGTAGGAAAGAGAGAGGGGGGCTGCCTAGGGATTAGGGCCGGCTGTGTGTAATTTTTGGGGAGATGGGGAGGCTTCATCATGATGAGGGGAGGGCTAGGAATTAAGCATTTCAAATGAAGGGTCATGATGTGCCCTCCAAAAAGTGTTGCAAGTACATAAAAAATGGGGGGGGAAATACATGGTGACCGGTCAAGGAATGTAGGCTCTTTCTCCATGTGGTTGGGCCAATGAGAGAGGGGCACCTCATTACAATTTTGCACAAAAGCCCCTAAACAAATTAGAATTTGCACAAATTCTGGAATTGGTGATTTGATGTAACAAAACACCATGTTTGGTGTTTTGTATTGGGCTAGGATGGTGTATGGTGTTTTGTATGAGGCTTGTGGGTGTGTGTGTGGGTTTGGGTTGGAGTTGGGTCTAATTTAAATGAAGTTAGGTCGTTACATTAATTAATTCCTAATTAATGCACCGGATGCCTCTAAATTAATTTAATAAATACCGAGGGTCTAAATTTGGGTGGCACAAGCGTCATTGGTGTGGTAGGCTCAGAGTATAA
Organism: Iris macrosiphon; assembly: GCA_036927795.1. Lineage (NCBI taxonomy): Eukaryota > Viridiplantae > Streptophyta > Magnoliopsida > Asparagales > Iridaceae > Iris > Iris macrosiphon. The sequence continues at coordinate 93,597,408 of JAYESA010000007.1, read as the reverse complement.
TAATGTCATGATCGGGGTTGGTCAAAACGGGTTGAGGTCGGGTCTCAATTTTGATTCGAATGGACAATGAACGTAAATACGCAATTTATTTAATTTACGTACGGACGTTTGTAACGACTTTTGTGTGACTAAAATCAGGCACAAAAATCAGTATCCGGGGGTTGCTCAAGGTTCATTATGATAGGTTAGTATGTCTAGGCCAAGTGTATAGAATTTGTTTTAGGGTAACAGCTAGGGTAATGTCCTAAATATCGGGACAACGGTAAGGTGTCCTAAGTGATAAAAATCACTGCACAAATAAATAATACTATGTATAATAAATTCTAATTAGGACCAAAATAACCCTAATCATGCTATCTTGTTAATTAAAAATAAATTTTTGGTCGAGGGGGTTTACAATCTACCCAACTTATAAGAATTTCGTCCTCGAAATTAAAATAACACATAATAAGCTATAAATCATTAAGTAATGCTATGAACATACCTAGGGTTGGTGGGGCTGGTGTTTGTACTATCTGTCGAGCTCTATTGCTATACTGGGAACACTCCTGAGCTTGATGTTGGGTTGATCCGCACCTCAAGCACAGTCCTAGTCTTCTTCTACAATCTATCTGGATATGTCCCTTCTTTCTGCAAAAGTGACACGTCGGTATCTCTCTCTGCTGATATGGCACAATCTTCTGTTGCGTCTGTGCTCCTGGATGGCGAATTGGTCCTCCTGTTCCGGGCTGAGCTCTGGCTGGTGCAGTTGTGCTGGAATGCCTCGATCCTTTGCTAATAGCCTCCTGGATCCTCGCCTATGATAGGACTTCCTCGTATGAGATCCTCGCCTGAGTAGTAGTGTACCTCTGCAGCTCGAAGGTAAGGCCGTGATGGAATCTCCTGGCCTTCTCCAGGTCGTTGGGTATCAAGGCTGCACCGAAACGGCTGAGTCGACTGAACTCCGCGTCGTAGGCGTCCACGGTCAAGTCCTCTTACTCCAGGTGTAGGAACTGGGAGTACAGGGTGTTCCTAACCGTAGCGGGGAAATACTTCGCATTAAGGTACTCCAGAAATTCCTTCCAAGTCTGCGTCCTGTCGACGCTGCGCTCTATAGAATCCCACCAGTGATAGGCGTTGCCTGTGAGTTGGGCCCTCACTGCGGTCATCCAGAGGTCGGGGTGTAGCTGTGAACCCTCTAACAGCATCTCAGTGTTGGAGACCCAGTCTAAGATCTCTTTTGTAGTCTCCTTGCCTGAGAAGATTCTCGGTTCTATCTGACGGAAGCCTCGTACAGTGCCCACTGGCTGGACAGGTGCAGGTGCTGCTGCTTGGGCATGTGCCCTCTCTAGTGCCACCATCAGGCCCTGTCTCAGGGTCTCAGTCTGATGCCACTGTGCGTGCATCATCGTCTGAAAGAACTGGAACATCTGTGGCTGTTCCTCCGCTGGTGGCATCTTGGGTGGAAATGGTGGAGGAGGTGGTAGTGGTACCTCCGGCTGCCTCGTCGGCGTCTCCTCGGATGTCGGCCTCTCGAACTGCGGCATCGGCGTAGCCCTCGAGGTCTGTCCCTCGAAGTGCTACATCGGGACCGTCTGGGATGTCTGGCCTTCTGGCTGCTGCGTCCCGTCGTCGGGAGAGGTCGGATGCCAGTGTATCATCGGGGCCTGGGGGATCACCTGTGCCTGTGGCTGAGGCTGCTCTCTGGGTGGTCCCTGGAATGTCTCCTCCCTCGGTGCGGGGGCTGATGGTACTATGGCACCAAGTGTCTCACGTCTGCTGCGTAGGTTCATCTCGCTGTAAGAGATATAACTTTATTAAAAGAGAACGGAATAAAAAGCAGGATGCAGATATTTAATTTAATCAAATGCAAAGGAGGTTCAAAGGCGGAAAGTGGATGAGATCTATTAATTTCTATCCTATTGCAGGCTCGCTGGGCATGTACCATACCACAAGCGATTATCATGACCTGCATGGCCCACCACTAAAACCATGTCACACCCCAGTCCCAAAATATATGGAACCAGGCCACGTGGTATTGGCCAGCTAACACGACTCCGAAGGATATCCCAATTTAATGGATCCTATCGAAGCGTGCTACGCTGTCCGAAAATACTAACAAGTCTAATATGCTAATATATAGCAGGCAATGTCTAATCTCATCCATAGAAAACAATTTCATAAAGACTGAATAAATGCTGGTAAATAAAATACAAGAGTCAGAATATCCATACTACATCTGAAATAGTCTGAATGGGGACAAATCCACTAAAATACAGAAATGAAAATAAAGTGCAGAAAGAGTAAGATAACTAGACTAGAGTATCAACTAGCTAGATATGAAAACTCTAGTCCGATGTAGCTGCGTACTCAAATCATGGGAACTCCCCTAGAAATGCCTCGTAGTCCTCAATCAGGAATCCTGTCTCTACTCCTGCTCCGTAGATGGTAGGGTACAAGTGCTCGTCCGGATCTGGAAGAGAACTAGGTCCTCAGAGGGACGTAACAAGTATACAGAAATGCATGCCATAAAGTAAATACTGTGTAAACTCAAGGGTAATCTAACCAGCTAAGTGAAATGCACTTTGAAGACAACCCTGCTACGTATGGGTAGGTGAAAGGTATAAAGCATAGCGTCGAGCCAGAGGCTAAGTACCTGGAATTAGCTGTAAACTGAACGCCATGAGTATATATGCTGACTACATCACCGATCATGATAGCGCGTAGCTAGTAACCTCTGCTGGATGTATCGACAACCATATATGCCCATAACCGGGAACCTGAGCCCATAACCGGGTAACACATGGCCCATAACCATGGTAACACTGAGGCTCACGGCCCCGCAGTTTACTCTGAAACTACGACGACCAAATGTCTGTCCTATATGCCTACTAATTGTCTTCTCCGCCCAATGTCAATGTACAAGTCGCAAATGCGACGTGGACACCTCATACTATGATGCAAGTCGCTACAGAAATAAACAACTAAGCTAAATACCGTCACACGTGCTGCTCATGCTGATGGCCAGTCGATCATGAAGCACACGTCCCTACATGAACTCACTCTGTGACGTGTTAAGATACGTGTCAAGGCCTAGGAAGTCATATTGACAACTCCTCAACTTTAGGTGGGTCCACTAGACACTAGGTCAGACCCAAATCCTAACGTTAACGCCTTCGTGGACTGCACCCGAGTCTTCTCGGACGCGTACAGTTTAATATTGAAACAATGAAATATGCAACTAGTTAACATCTGAATTTAGATAGCATCAATATGGCAAGGTATACTTGCCTGGAATTCTGGTGTGCACAACCAATACTCCGGAACCAGCAGTCAAGGTAGCACCGTCTCGGATGCCTACGAACAGATAACAATAATTATGTTTCACTAAATTTTACACCATGCTTAACAACCTATGTTAACATAGAGCAGGTATACATACACAACACCGATACATGTATCTACATTAAATAATTTAATAACGTACATACATATATTCAATTATATATTTAGACATATTTATATTTATTCATTATACATATATATATTTATAACAACCATAAATATAATTATATAGTATAACACTTATATACCTCTATACATAGTACATATATAACTAACACAATACCTATCATATCTACATATATACACAATTACACATATATACATAAGTGCACATATACAACATACATATATAGAGTACATATATATTTACATGTCAAAATATACAAAATGGGAAAAATGTACCCTTATATAGTATATACTAAAATATACTATATAATACATACATGGTATATATATATATATATATATATATATATATATATACATATATTTGTTCACACACTAATATACATACGATAAATATACTAAATACACAAGTATTTATATATATATATATATATATATATATATATATATATATTTATATATATACAATTACATATATATAATACTAATACATACCATGTATTTAATACCTATATATAATATACTAAATATATATATATATATATATATATATATATATATATATATATATATATATATATATATATATATATATACATATATTTACATATGTAATATATATATTTATACATATACTAAATACACCAAACTATATGTATATTTATATATGCTTATATTTATTATACCAATACACAAAAATGTACATTTATATATTCACCAATATATATATATATATATATATATATATATATATATATATATATATATATATATATACATATATATATATATATATATATACATATTTATATATACATATACAATTTAATACATAGTAGATAACAAAATATACTAAGTATTTAATACCTATACATATATATATATATATATATATATATATATATATATTATACACATATATACATAAAATATATATATACACATATATGTTTATACATTTATATGTATACATATATACACAATATATATATAAATATATACTATATACTTATACAATAATATATAATGCATTTACAAATATACATATATATATATATATATATATATATATATATATATATACATATATATATATATATATATATATATATATATATATATATATATTTATTTATTTAATTATACATGTATTCCCATAAGATATTGAATATAGTAGGGTATTCAAAGATAAGTATATAGTATATACTATACATATATATGTATCTCTAAAACATACAAAATACAATAATTACATATTTAGAATACTGTATTATACAGACATATACATATAATATACTGTATTTATATATAATACCCAAATACATAATATTTATATATATTTATATATAACAGTATAAAGGAAGTGCAGCCCCTAATACACGTATAAAATACCGTATATATGCGTATTTATACATACCGACGGGTAGGCGGGGTCGAGAGGGATCTGTCGGACGATCGTCGCCGCGGGGGTGGCCGGGCGGAGCTCCGGCAGCGCTCGGGGATCGTCGTCAACAGCAGCCGTATTCAACAGTTGCTGCTGCGGGTGTCGTGGCGCTCGGCTACAGCGTCGACCGGGGCTAGGAGTTGGCGGGGACGGAGGTGGTCGACTGGGGAGGAGGTCGGCTGAGTTGGGCGGCCGGGCGAGCTAGGGTGGCGGAGCAATGGAAGCTCGAGTGGTCGGCTCGAGCTAGGGGAGGGAGATCTGTGGGTTGAGGATGGTGGAGAGGGAGGCGGCTGTGGGCGGAGTAGTGGTCGGGGGCGGCGGTGGTAGGTGAGGGAAAGGTCGCCGGAGGGGTTAGGGTTGTCGCGGGGGTCGCCGGAGGCGGCGGCTGGCCGGAGGAGGGCTGCGGGTGGATGGGCAGGGGTTGGGCTGTGTGTGTGTGAGGTTTAGAAAAATAGGGTTTTTGTTTAGGATTTCTTGGGTTGTGTGCATTTAATGTGATGTAACTTGATATATATGTAGGAGAGAGAGAGGGGGGGCTGCCTAGGGATTAGGGCCGGCTGTGTGTAATTTTTGGGGAGTTGGGAAGGCTTCATCATGATGAGGGGAGGGCTAGGAATTAAGCATTTCAAATGAAGGGTAATGATGTGCCCTCCAAAAAGTGATGCAAGTACATGAAAAATGGGGGGGAAAATACATGGTGACCGGTCTAGGAATGTAGGCTCTTTCTCCATGTGGTTGGGCCAATGAGAGGGGGGCACCTCATTACAATTTTGCACAAAGGCCCCTGAAAAAATTAGAATTTGTACAAATTCTGGAATTGGAGATTTGATGTAACAAAACATCATGTTTGGTGTTTTATATTGGGCTAGGATGGTGTATGGTGTTTTGTATGAGGCTTGTGGGTGTGTGTGTGGGTTTGGGTTGGAGTTGGGTCTAATTTAAATGAAGTTAGGTCACTACATTAATTAATTCCTAATTAATGCACCGGGTGCCTCTAAATTAATTTAATAAATACCGGGGGTCTAAATTTGGGTGGCACAAGCGTCATTGGTGTGGTAGGCTCAGAGTATAATAATGTCATGATCGGGGTTGGTCAAAACGGGTTGAGGTCGGGTCTCAATTTCGATTGGAACGGACAACGAACGTAAATACGCAATTTATTTAATTTACGTACGGACGTTTGTAATGACTTTTGTGCGACTAAAATCAGGCACAAAAATCAGTATCCGCGGGTTGCTCAAGGTTCATTATGATAGGTTAGTATGTCTTGGCCAAGTGTATGGAATTTGTTTCAGGGTAACAGCTAGGGTAGTGTCCTAAATATCGGGACAATGGTAAGGTGTCATAAGTGATAAAAATTACTGCACAAATAAATAATACTATGTATAATAAATTCTAATTAGGACCAAAATGACCCTAATTATGCTATTTTGTTAATTAAAAATAAATTTTTGGTCGAGGGGGTTTACAATATTCGTCGCGGACGTTTATTTAATTTCTAAATAAATTCCAACTTTGTATCGTTGTGCGTTCCAATCAAAATTGGAGGCAATCTTGACCAATTTTTTGTGCAACCCAAATTAGGGTAATATTCTGTTCTGATTCTTCTTCACTAATGATATTTGTGACCCAACCTAATTTTGTCCCCATATATTTCTAATTAATTTTAGAACACCGCTTGCATTTGTTTCTATTTAAATTGGGGATACCAACTTTGACTAATCCCGTTTAATCCCAATTTAATCTAAATACCCTATTCATTAAGCCCATACAAAACACACAACACCCCCTCATCCTACAAAACACCAAACACCAATTTCCCCACCAATTTTTCATCATTTCATGTGTCTGTGCAAATACCCAAATTTAAGGGGGCTCATTTGCAAATATTGCATTAGGTGTCAACACCCCATTGGTTCAAACCAAATGGAGAGCCCTAATATTTGACTAGTCAACAACCCTCATCCTTGCATGAGTAAATTCCTTATGTCAAATCCTGACCACCCATTCAAAATGGGAGCATCATCACCACTCATTTTTCCACTCACAATATCCTATTTAATGTCTCCTCAAGGCCCTCTTCCCAACCATGACCTAATCCCCAAACCTAGGAAATCCCCCACCTCTCTCTCTCCTCCCTCCTCACAAGCCCCTAACCATAAGAAATTTTCCTTTCCCTTCTTCTTCTCCGTTCTTCTTCTTCTCCTTCTTCTTTTAAAAAAAAGGAGGGGAGAGGGAATTTAAACCAACCACCAACTGTTAACTCCTTCAGCCCGGCGGTCCTTACTCTGGTCGACATCTCTTCGGCCTGGCCGACCGTTCGAGCCGACCTTCTTCCCGCTGCTCCTCCGAACTTGCTGAACATCTCCTCCACCACCATCAGTTCAAACCAGTCGATCCTCCCCTCGACTCCACAGTCCGGAGCTTCCCTACTCCTCACTGCATCCCCTCTCTGGCCATTAACTCCGACGTCGAGCTCCCCTCGACTCCACAGTCCGTCCTGCTGCACCGACCCCGCTCCCCCGTCCACCACCACTGCAACCTCCCATTCTCCCTTTCGACCCCCGCCTGAACACCTCACACAGCCACCACCATCATCGACATCCTCCTCCTCCTACACCTCCAAGCGTCGACTACTCCACTATCACCACCACCATCGTCATCAGCAGTCCCGACCCCGGTCGAGCTCCACCCGGCCAACTCCCTGCACCTCCACTCAAGCTCGACCCCGCTGCTCCTCCTCCTCGCTACTCCACCGGCCACTCACCCACCCCGGCGAGCCATTTCCCCCACGAGCCATCACCACCATCCTCGATTCAGTCCAGTCGATCTCCTCGGGAGCTCCCTCCTTCCGCTGACGGACCACCGCCTTCGTCGTCATCGTCTTCGCCACCTCGTCATCATCGTCAACGTCTTCGCCGTCGTCGTAGACACGCACAGGTACGGCTTCCTTCCCTTGCGTACACGTACGCGTGTACATATGTACGTATGTATGCATATATGTATGTTGTATATGTATGTTGTATTAGTATATTTTCAATTAGTATATACGTATTAAATAAAATATGTTAGTATGTGTATGTATTAATATATATATACACATATATATATACAGGGATACAGTATATGTTAGTAAATACATATTTGGTATATATATATATATATATATATATATATATATATATATATATATATACATATTTGTAGCATGGTATACGTTAGTATGTTTGTATATGGTAAACATATTTTGGTATATGTGTATATAGTATAATTCTAAATTAACATATATTCATATGTATGTGTATTGTATAAAGTATTTCCTAGTGTATATTTTATAATTGAATATACAGTATTAATTCTATTTAGTATATATACATATATATATACGTATTGTATATATCTCTCTCTAATATATGTTATATATATTCAAAGTATTAATTTTTATTTAAAGTATATATATATACACATATCTATTTTTTAGTACCAAATGAATATTAATGTATATGTTAGTAGTAATATGTAATATATATATATAGGTGCTAGGCGACCCAAGTGTAATTACGGATACCCCGTCTTTACATTGACCTGTAACCCTGTAAATGTTAGTTGGCTGCCACATGTACACTGACGTACTGGCGAGCCCCGTATCATTTTGACCGTCTGTCTTGCACAGCAATCACAGACGCGACGCCGTGCAACTTGACGCACACTGACCCTAGTTGACCAGTATCATACCTGGCATAGCCCCTGAGTTTAATATATTATGATTGTGTGTTAGTGTAGCGTCTGATGCAAATATTTTTATGATGATATGACTATAGGACTGTTGGATCATCCAGGCGATACTCTGGAACAGGACATTAGTATTACCAGCTAAGGACCCAAGGCGAGTACATTCTCTAATAATTTCCAATTATTTGATAATTTCTATAAGTTCAGTATCTAGAAATGGTACATCTGATCCTTGATACTGTGCTATACGGACTAGTATATAGATTGGATCTGCAGTCATGAGATGTTATATTGATTATCGTGTTAACATTGTACACGACATTGATATTTAGACCTTGTACATGATAGATTGGATATTGCTCGTATATCGTGATGTGTCATAGTTGGATCCACTGTACTAGTTGGGGGCGGGGAAGTAGTTAGTGAGAAATGTGATCATATTCCTCTTGTACAAGTATAGAATCATGTTAGTGTTAATCATACTCCTCACGTATGATTAGCCAGGCCATATAGCTCTCGTACATGTTCCCAAGCCGATCACATATTGAAGCTACTATTTCAAACACTTAGAATAGTTACAGTTCTCTATTTTAGATCATATACTACATCACCCGTATATAATATTGTACCTCGTTCTCTTCATTTCATATATGCACTGACTGTATCGTATTGCCTATATTGCCTGTCTCTTTATTTTGCCATTGCATTTATTCACTGTCTTCTCTCATTATATAGCATCATCTGTTTATTGTTTTATAGTCCTCATAAATTAAATGGAACTGTTATTTGAGATGTACTTTGCTCCTTCCTGACTGGAAATATTTTTCCAGACTATGCCTTAGAGGACTGGTGTCCGATATTTTATGGACCACAGGGTGAGTAGCTGCAGACTTGGACTTGGTAGTTTTGTTGTGATTCCGGGAGGTCTAGCCGGAATCACTAGTTATCTAATTAGTTCTTTTAGTAGATCATTTGGTACCGAATTTGTCTCCGGCATACTTTGTTGAGACATGGATATTTGTTGAGTTAGATTATTTACATTTAGACTTGTGTTATATTTTATTTTATTTGTTCGATATCTTATCGTGTTGTAGTTATGTGATTGAGTATGTTGTTCATTTTATATTGTGTCATCCGTGCCTCCTTATGGAGATTGGATGCTCGTGTGAGATTGCTTAGATAGTATCATGACCTAGACAGCGTTCTACAGTCGATGTTGTCGCGTAGGATGGACGTACCCACGCACTCGTGCCCCTATACCGGGTGTGGGTCATGACACTACGCATATATGGTGAAGGTGTAAAATATGGGGGTTAATACTATAATCTAGCAATCAATCCTTGGTTAAACAGTCCTAGGTATCTCAATCTCAAGCAAATAAACAATATGCAAGAAATAAGATCATCTGGAGCAAAATAGTAAAGTGTCCCAAACCAAATATACATAGATGATCATGAAGCTAATAATACAAAATAAAGAACTAGCAGAGTATAAGTCATACATGATCAACTCTAGTCATGATCTAGAATATGCTAATCATGTCATTGCTTGTAGTCAGAATGTCAAAACACGAGCTAACACATGCTCGGCAGCTAAATGCCTCAAAAGAATATACAGTACGAGAACGAGTAGGGGTAAAAGGAAACCCACTCAGGCCGTCTGGTGCTCTGGGTAGTCACCATCCGTAGGAAGGTAAGTAAGGTCCTCGGGCTCTGCTACCAAATCTGTCCAAGCAAAACCAGTGGGGTCAGACCCCCCAAATAGGAAGTACCATAAAGGAAGCCAAAAGCTATGAACTAAAACCAGCAAAATAACATAGAGCTATAATACGCTAAACAACATAAATAAATAAATATGGGTCAAGACTCGTGTGCTACCATTGCATTTATCCCGAGAAAAGAAAGAAAATAACTAAATAACATATAACCACTAGGAATATAATGAGCACCATATGAACATGAATATAACTGGATATATCAAATACGTCAAATAAACTGAGACATGCCCGAGAAAAGAAGAGAGTCATGTACAAATAGATCAACCACAACTATACAGGTAAACTCACAGAGCATGGTACACAAGTCAAGCCATACAGGAAGTGCCACGAACAAGAAAAACAAGAATGCTACTACTAGCCACTGCGTACTGATCACTGGTCAAATATACATAGGGTGCAATCATCCCCTACTAATACAGATGTCTGGTCGTGTCAAATATACATAGAGTGAATTCATCCTTTACTAATACAAATGCCTGCTCGTGTCAAATGTATATAGAGTGTAATCATCCTATACTAATACAAATGCCTGATCATGTGAATATATACATAGAGTGTAAATTATCCTCTACTAATATATATGCCTGGTCATCGGGATATCGATTGGAAACATGTACTGGGCAGGTGTTTATAGGGTGGAAGGTCCTTAACTATATAAAATGTCGGGTCAAGACAATCATAGCATAAATAGACATGCAAGCAATGAATACAAGAAAGCCAGGTACAAACAATTAAAAAGCACAAGAAAAGAAATTAGATGCAAAAGAGAACTCAATCGGTATACCGTTGGTATACTCAAATATACCATCGGTTTACCGGTCCAGAGATACGAAAAACACATCAAGTTCTCAATTCCATCAAATTGGTATACCATTGGTATACTATTGTATATTGTCGGTATGTCGGCTCCAAGGATTCCAAATCCTGATGGATTCTCACTTCTTGAATGGTTAGGCCGGGGGGGAGACGGAAATTGGGACCAAAATAAACTCGAAGTAACTCTTCGAGTTTATTGTTTATTTGTTCCTTGATTGTGTCAAAACAAAGGTCCCCCAGTCTTTCTGCCATGTTGTTTTCAGTTAAACCTCTTAGTCCACCTGCATAAAAAATAATAAGAACAACACCGGCGAGACCCGGGAAGGCAACCCGATTGGGAGTCAGAGGATCCATAGTACCTGCAGCCTTCCGGACTTCAATGGGTGCGGGAGCTACCCCCTGGTGCTTTGTCGGAAGCCCACGGCTTCAAGACCTTTCGTTTTGAAGCAGGGGCGGACACTCTTTTTTTTTCTCTAAAGGAAAGAGCAACAGGAACTGGAGCTGTAGTAGCCAAGTTAAATATCCTGAAGTCGGTTAACAATGTCGAAAATGATCGGTATACCATCGGTATACTGTAGTGTATCATCGGTATGCCGATAAGGGTTCACTCAAAATATCTAGAAATTAAGTCGGTCAAAATCGGTATACCGTTGGTATAATGTAGTATACCATCGGTATGCCAGTTTCCAAGGATAAACAAGGTTAAATCAAATTTGAATTTTGCGACCCAAATCAAACCTCAAAATTATCAGAACCAAGTCTAACAAGAAGTCAAGTATAGGATAAGTCCCATATCACAATATGGACTAAATCTCACGGTCACAACTCCAGTACCTTTTTCGTTACCGAGTTACTTAAAAGGGACGAGACAAGATTCTACCAGAAATTAAAAAATAAGACGGTCAATAGGCTAAAAATTACAAGATAAACAATAATAGTAAAGCAAGTTTAAGCTAAAAAGCAACAACCAAAGCTCCAGGAAAAAAAAAGTAAAATAGTTTATAGAATCGACAAGATGTACTTACCTAGAACGAGCTCCCATCCTAAACCTTCTAGTCCACCACCACGAATGAGTTCAGAAACCATACTCCAGGTCTCAAGACCAAGCTCCAAGCTCAAGAGTAAAAGGGTAGAGAGAAGAGAGAGAAAGAGAAGAGAAATGAAACTCAAGAACTATATATAGATAATTTCTCGAAAATATCTCAAAAAATATCTCGAAAAGTAAAACAAATATCTGTCGGGCAGTATACCGTTGGTGTGCTGAAGTATACCATCGGTATACCGGTCAGGAAGAAAAGTTTTAATTTTTCTAAGTTTTAAAATCCTACGAAATCCAGAAAAAAGAATGCAGTATAAAATACGTATCCATATACTGATATAGATACTGTGAGACAGAGTCTCACACATACCTTCGGCAACCAGTTCATGGAAAATATATTACAAATCTTCAACTTGACTTGCCACAGTTCTAGAATCAACTATGCTGTAGTCTAAAAATTTGCCTACTACAAATTTCTTATTCCCTGCATCCTCTGCTTTGTATTTCTTGTCCAGGGCATCCCAGACCTCTTTTGCAGTCTTTACTAGACTGTAAACATTCCATAAATGATTGTCCATTCCACTTAATATATGGTTCCTACACAAGAAGCCTGCTTATTTCCATTTTTCAACATTTCCAATAATTTTTTTGTCAGTTTCACCTTGTAAAATATGGGCTATTTTATTTAGAATCTTTATCAGATTCAAAGTTGTTAGATAAAACCATATCTTTTGTTGCCAGCGCTTGAAGTCGGTTCCATTAAACTTTTTCAGCTTTTCTCCTTGTCCGATATGGACATGAGCAGAAGTGATCATCATAGTGTTCTCAACAACAGTCATTTTGTCTGTTGCAATATCGTATTACCAACCAGTAAGTATTGTAAAAATTAGAATTGAGAAATTTATGTCTATATAATATTAAACCAAAAAATGTTTTTAAATAACTGTTTTTAGAACCAAATACAGAAAATGAAATATATTTACTGGTATAATAAGACTTTATCTTGTTAAACAAAGGATATAAGAAATTGTCTTGTTAAGTCAGAAGTATTGTAAAAAATTACAAGTTAAACAGATTTTAGAACTTATCATTAAATTGAGTGGTGATAAATTAATACGAAACTAAACAAACTATATTGTTGTAAGATTGTTAATTAAAATATACTCTTTTTTGCATATATAATCATAAATACAAATAAATATAAATTTATAATCTGACCAATAAAGAGGCTTAAACTCGTTCAATATCCTTAGACAATATTTGCCCCATACAGGTGCTTACGATTTAATGACATTAGTCTCCCAAGATACAACGATACTCCTCCTCATATAGCAGTACTTGAAACCGCATAAACTTGTCAAAGCAATAGAGGTAATATCTCTTTTTTTCTCTCTCTCTCTCTCTTGGAATGAATGCTTGATGTATGAATTAGTGAATGAGTCTAACATGACCCTCCTTTTTATAAATAATGAAGAGACACAAATAATGAATAGACACAATGTTTGGAAGGGACATACCTATTCCAATAGACACACCTATTCCAATATTCATTAAAATTTTCCAACAAATATATGTATCGTTCTCGTTCAAACATCTTTATCGTACACCTACGATCACCAAAACCAAGTTGTAACCGGCAAGGATGTCATAACTTATTTTTTTATATTCCAAAATAAATATTATTTAGTTAAAATCTATTTTTTTATTTTGCAATTCAGCCCTCAAGAAAAACCATTACCAAATACCTAAACTTTATATTTTATAATAAAACTCTTAAAGAAATTTTTGCAATTGCATAAATTTCTCATTCACCAACCATCCAAGTGTCACCTGGTGGCTTAAGGCAACGGTGATTCACCCATAAAATATAATAATGGGTTTGTTGGTAATTTGGAAATGGGGGAAAGACTGATGTATTTTGGGGAAAGGGGAGCTTCGGTTCCTTCAAAACTCTCTTCCTCATTCACCTCTCCCTCACATCTCCCCCTCTCTCTAAAAGTTAATGCTATTGTTGCGGTTGTATACTGCTGCTACTGTCGCTGTGTGCCGCAGATGCCGCGACTGCTCTGTTGTTGCAGCCGCTGCTCCGGCGCTGCCGCGGCGCACCTCGCCTGTCGCCACCCCGATCGACCTCCTCTTCCTACGCTTCCTCCACATCTTTTTTTAAACCTAGGCATATTTTTCTTTCCAAATTTTCTTTCAATTGGTTTCAATTTGGGAACCTATACTATGGTCCTATGTATATGTGTTCTATATTCTAAAATTTTAGGGAATAATTTGGAAGATATTAAGGAAAGATCAAGGGTTTCTTCCAAATCAAAGTACTTAAAACAATGCAAGCCCTTTTCCATGATTTACCATTCTTTTCTTCTGAACTCAAGTTTATAAGGATTTTGCAAAAATGTCTTTTCCAATAATTCTTTTATTTTCATATAAAGATCTCTTACATGCTTGACCTATTGTTTGGAGAATACTAACAAAAAATACCTAAATGTGCAAGCTTTCCTACTTTTCTCAAAGTTCATATTCAACTTTGGGGTTACACTTTGATTTATCATATTCAAATCAAAACTTTAAATTCTAATATATATATATATATATATATATATATATATATATATATAATAAAATTTAAGATATCTCTATAATTATGAAATGTGGAATATTAGGATTTGGACAAGGTATACTAAAATGACACTACTTTAATTTTGTCATTGAAGGATTTTAATATGATATATATATATATATATATATATATATATATATATATATATATATATATATATATGACATGCTTTTGATAGTTAAATACGAGGAATGGTTATGGTATGACTTATAAATTTTGATTGTGTTAATGCTTGAGTATGAATTTTTCAACATTATGAATGCTTTAGAAAGTAATATTTTGGTTGTGAATTATGGGAATCTTAATTATATTGGGGTTACATATAAGTTACGAATTGATGAAATTTGTGAATTCTTAAATACTTGTGTTTGCTTATATATATATATATATATATATATATATATATATATATACACACACACACACACACACAAGAGCTTGTAAAGAATAGAGTTTAGAAACACTTTATAATCTAGTTGGTAAGATTATTCACTCATAATTTTAATTATATGTCTTTAAGTATAGCTTTAAAAGTTTGTATTACATAAGCTGTTTATGTAGATTTACTTATTTTTTTAAGAAATACATAAAGAGGTCATTTATTTCATAAAGTTTAATATATATTAAATCTGTCCAAATTTAATATATATAAATATTTATCTTGAATTATCTTAACTTGTAGTTAAAACAAGTAATTAAAAGCATCTATATACTAGGGTAACTTAATATTATTTTCGATAAAGGTTAAAGTATTGATTTTATACCTTTAAGGAGGATTTAAAATAAAAATCAATTTGACTTTGATATATATGTATATATATATTCTTATGAAGAATTATCTTTATTATAAAAACTTGAGAGTTATTTCAAAAATGGTAATTTGTACCCATTGCTTATAATAACACTAATACCCTGTGAAAGTATTGATTTAGATTTTTATTTGCAGTTATAACTAATATGACAGTTAGTATTTTTTTTTAAAGTGATCAATATTTTACAAAACTTTTCTTACCTTGGATTCTAGTTGTCACTATTTTCAAATAGAATCACATATTTAAGTTTTAAAAATTTGAGTTGAGGCACTTGCAAGTAAGCGACTCAGAGAATTTGCAAAAATCAGCCATTGCTACTCTTGCTTGTCAAGGTAAGAAAGTTACATTGTTAGTACCTATATTTTTAACTGCGTTCGAGACCGGTGTTGGGAGTTATTCCACCGAAGGGGTCGGCGAACCCGAAAAATTATACGGAGGGTTACTCTAGGTCTATTTATTGAATTATGAAATTTTCGGAGTCCAAAATATAAAGGAGAGACAACCAAAAATCCGAATAAATGATTTTTTTCCTATTTTTAGTTGTTAGAGATTCTTGACTTAGATTCAACCCTAAAATTCTTAGATTAAGTTTTTTTTTAATTTTTAGGATGCGTAGGATACTTTTGTACGTGCACAAAAGAGCAACAAAGATAGCTTTTATTTATATTCCAAGGTGAGGAGTATAATTTCTATGTCTTTGAATTTTTTTAACCAAATGGAATAGCTCCGTTAGGCGTGATACCCTGAGTACACGAAAGAAAATATATGTTTTTATTGGATGCTTAATATTTTCGCAAAGACGGAATGACTTGTTGATAAGATATTCTCGCAAATGTGTAGTCTCTGACACACAAGACGAGATACGAAATCATGAGTATTAAATTCAACTTAATTTAATTGTTAGATAGGAATGATTGTAATTTTATAGAATTGAATTGGGTGAGGGAGAACATTTGGATCACACCGTCAAACTCTTAGCAATATTAATTATTTTAAAAAAAGCAATGCTGATAAGTAGATACGACATACGTATGGCCATACGATGACCAAGGTGAGGCTTAGCTTACTTATTTTCCATTGGATCTGAATTCTTGAAAGAGATCAAGATTCAACAATTGTATATGTCCAATGTTGACCTATGTTCCGAATTCTTGGAAAAGTTTAAGATATTCGACAATTAATTTTATTATCACATGATCCAAATTCTTTGAAATAAAAACAAATTCGATAATTGTTTATATCATGTATTTCTCATATTTTTATGTGATTCAATAATTATTATAGTAATACAATGGTGTCACGACGCCTGTGGGACTGGACTCTAAGCACCGTCCGCCAGAAAATTTACTTGATCCCGGGTATATGGGATTATTGCCGAGACAATAGGTGTTGATAGTGATCCAAAAGTGTTCTCTAAATTTGTATTTGCATATAGAAATTTTGTATTATGGTTTGTTTTTATGACTGTGATTGGACACTTTGTGGAATAAGTTTGGTTGGAAATACGAAGCCTCATATTTAAAGTTTACATTTTAAACCTTCAAATAACTTTTCTCTAATTTCAATAATTCGCTCTTGAAGCTTCATATTCATTTATTTAATTGTCCGTTCTTGACATAAGGGCTTGCTAGTCGTTCTGATGACCTAGTTTTTGTTCACTAGAAAATAAAGAGAATGGCGAAAACATACTACCTCTGTATAGTATCGACAAAGTTGATGGTTGAAGGAAGATACTCTTTTGGGATAGTCAGCATACTTCTTTTTGTAACTGAATATATAAATTAAAGTTTTTGGAAAAGACTTATCTATGTAAACAAGAGATGTATAATATGTGGATATTTAGAATGTACCTTTATTGTCTTGTACTTTATCCTAGAACCTAAATGCCATAATCACAAGTATGATACTAAAGTATTATATAGGTGCGTAGCCTGAAGATGTATTAATGCACTCAGATTCCGTACTTTAGGAATCAGGACGTGACAAAGGATGAAGGAGATATGTTCAAGGTCGGCCCTGAGCTCATGGAGGCCTAAGACGAACTTTCAAAATGGACTTCCATAAATAATATAAAAAAATAATTAAAAAATTCAAATTATTTTTATCACCAAGATTTGAACTAAAAAATCTCTAGAGTATAAGACTAATAAGTTAATTACTACACCATAATTATTTTATGTTAACTACTACACCACAATTATTGTATGTTACGTCTCAGAATCTGGACCTCCCCTTTCCTTTGTTTGACCAACAGGTCCGCGAACCCACTAGATCATAATTTTTTTAAATAACTAACAACTTATATTTTGATTTTGGGGCCCCAGTAAATATGGGGCCCAGAGCGGGTGCACTCGGTGCACTTGCTCAGGGCTGACCCTGGATATGTTTGCAAACCTCACAGTCGGCCAGATTATCAGAAGTCATAAGAGGTTCAAGGAGATTTGTGAAAGCATAAACATGAGAAGAGGTGAGTTTAAGGTTGCCGATGGTGCACAGAAGAGCATGGAGCTAAGGGCAGAACTAGAAATTCAAAATAGGGTAGACTGAGATAATCTGGGATAGGAGAAATTATTCAATGGTCTGGGCTCACCATATACCAGTGGTGAGATTGACTCTCCTCAAATAGTGCATTGCCACACCACTATATTTTTCCTCCAATTTAGTCTTAGTAGTATGATAATGCACTATTAGAGGAGAGGCAAGGCAAGGCTCACAACTGCCACGTGATAAGCTCGAACAACTGAATAAATGTGAACTAACTTATATTAAAAAGTATATGAAAAAAAAGAATTTTTTCGCTGGGCTGAAGCCCACTCTAGTCCTTGAACAATTCCCCCCTTGTGTGGAGGGCTTTGAATCCTTTTAGAGTAGTTTCTCTGTAATAGGATTATTTAGGATTAATATGCAGGTGAGAATATTTTTATAAGATTTTTATCTATGGAAATTAAGGTCAATAATACTAACAACCCATTTATCCATATTTATTTTGGATAGAACATATTAATTATTTCCTTCTTCATTTCTTCTTCAATTTAAACATATTATAGATTGTATTGATATTTTTTTTACTATTACTTTTTTTATTTCTTATTTTAATCATCTCTACTTAAGAGTTATAATAAAGATTTGATTAAATTTATTTACTTAGTATTTATTACTCAAGGATATCCAAGCCAAAATTTATTTAGAGTAGAATAATATTGATGCTACTTTGTACTGATTGGATAATATGTTGCCCTTCTTGACCGTGAACTTGGGCTTCTATTGCTTACCTGTGAACTTCGGGGTTGGCTTTGTCATGTGAGGGCATCAAAATACGAAAAATAGGAGTATGACTAGGTTAGCGACGCACTATAGAGTACACTAGTACCCTAAAGTACGATTGCAACTGTAATATGACCTATGACCTATAACATTCTAACAATTCTATGTCTCAATTTGAACAAGCAAAAAATAGTAAAGATATTACATAGTATGAAAAGAAATATGGCATCCCGAACGCTATATCATATATGATCATGAAATTAGTACACAAAATAAATACTAGTGTGTGGATGGAGAAGGAAATAGCAACAAAATCTATCTAACATAACATGCATATAATCATAAATGATAAGTAAGATTAGGAAATAACAACATGTACGAGAGAGTTTTGCGGTACCAAGACACAGTCCCAGAAAGGTAAATGACATAAATGAAACTAGCTACAAGATAAGAACAAAATGAAGACAATGTACATAACATGACACAAGTAATTTCTATGACTTTTTATGATTATCTATCTAGGTTATATTGGTTATCAATGCAGTGAGGATTCCATCAGGGACATGTATAAAACCCCCCAATTAAAATAAAATAAAATAATAAATTAAAGACAAATAATAATAACAATTATAATGAAATAAGTAGTTATACTTATGTCAGTATATATATGAGTACAACTATATATATAAATAAGTGTTAAATAAAATAAATAAATAAATTTTAGAAATAAATGAAGTTATTTTAATATAAAGAAAAATTTTAAGAATAAAAAGTTTTATAAAAAATAAGATAAGTGAAAACCAAATTAAGAAGAAAACAGATAAAAAAATGAAATAAAACCCACGGGTCAGCAGTGCCACCGCACAGTTTACCACCCCTACCAAGAGAAACCAGAACCCCCATCATTTTGATGGTTTTCTTAATTTCAAAATTTTGAATCAAATCCTTAATTTCAATCTTAAAAACCAAACCATAACTTAATTAACCAAATCAATAAATTCTCCTATAGAAGGAAACCAAGAAAAAAAATTCCATACGAAACAACATCTGACCCTGCCTTCTTTTGCTTTTTTGAATCATTTTCGAAGATCCTTCCTCCTCAAACCCACTTGACAAATTCTTCACCTCCAGGCGACCACCCTCGACTTCCTGTGCATGCCTACATCGTCCAGAGCCTGCTGTCGGCCGCCTGGACGCCGGCCCTGCATAATAGCAACAGCTGCACATTCAACATCAATCGCGCCCGAACCCCCATCTTCGAGGCATGATTTCTCCGTCGTCGTGTAATCGATTTGAGTTTTTATTTTGTAGGTAGATTCACAACTCTAACCACTTTCAATCCCAATAAATAGTTTGATTTAAACGGAATTAAAATGAGATCAAAATGAAGATCAATATTATGAAAAATACTTAGTTTTCAGGAATTCAAAAACATATTTGAAATAGTCCAAACACCCTTTTAGCAAGGCAATTTTCTTCCAAACCGCTCAACCAAACTTTATTTTTCTTTTTCAGATTTAAAGTCTATATAACCTTGATTGAAAACATATAATTAGTTTTATTTATTTCCCAGTTTAAACTATTAAAAAATATATGAAATCATGAATAAACTGTTTTAAAAATTTAGAAAACTTCGATATGGAGTTGGTCCCGACAAACTGGACTACTCCATCGTGTACTAATTGCAACGAAAGATGCGTATAGTAAACGTCGACGTGCAAGATTTGACAAAATTTGAATTAGTCGTGTGTATGCGATGAATTTGACCCGTATCCTCTAAAAGCCTCAGTATCGATAATTTTAGAAATTTTTAATTAGTTTGTGCAAGCTCATCGTATCACGACGAGACATGTGCCATTAGACTCGCATCATTCGACTTATCCTATGACCCAAGTTTTATTCAATTCTAAGATACTCAACTGGATCATCGTTTTGAGGGCCCCACGATCCGATTCGATGAGCAGTTTTGTGATCAACTCATCGAAATCCAAATTTGGATATACTATTGAGTCCTTATCATCGTTTAGGCTTTGTTTGACCTATAATATGTTAAATTTAAAGACTTTTCATTCTGCCATATTTTTTGGTGCAATAGGCAACCTATATATCCTATTTTGATCTTAAATGGTCATTTTTGCCCTGTTTATGGGTAGGATAGTATGACTTTCTCACCAATTATGAAAATATTGGTGATGTTCATTTCAGCATCCAGAGACGTTTGTACATCTTCTACTTTTTGTGCCACCATTGACTTGACGAGTTTACTGTTCGACGTCGTCTACACTCATCCTGGACATGAAGCAACTATACCTTGCCATTTATTTACTGTTTATTTATATTATATTACCTTTTTACTTTATGTTACTTTATTACTTTTCATATTACATAGTTTGTGCATCCGAGAAGGGCTCGGATGTGATCGACGATAGACATCGATACTTCCCTCATGCATTCTGTGTATGACTTAGTTGTTAGTAGACTACCTTATTATTTTTTAGGATATTATGATATCTCATATTACCATAATATGTACTTTGTATATACACGGATGTGTGATATCGCGAGAGGACATGTACCAATGTATTCGACTGATCATCATTATGTACGAAACGTGTGTTGGCATAGTTAATATTTTATTATTTTAGATGCATTAATTGGACTTAGTGGTGAGGTACTGGATGTGTCGTATAGATGACCCGGACAGTTGATTGGGCGGGGAGGACAGACATAAGCGTATGGGCTACTTTGCACTTTTTTGTGACCGTACGCTTTGTTCGCCATTAAATTCGAAAGTCTTTAGGAAAGAACTTAATTTAATAAACAAACAAAAATAGAGTACAGAAAGGAGTCCTAGATAGACAGTTTAAGTAGAAATTTTGTATTCTGGGGGGTAACGATGGAGGGTTAGGAGTGTAGCAACAAAAGTATTTATCTTTACTCCGTGGATGATCCGATGCGGAAGCTCTTCTCTCTTGCTCGAGTGTAGATTCACAGGTAGCCAGCCAGCCTTTTGTTCAGGTGTGGTACCCTATATTTATAGTCATCTTGGGCGCGCATAAGTTGGGCCACATGGTTGTTAGAGGGTGCCACATATCCTTTTGTAATAGGGTGCAGCTGTAACCATGAGCAGGTCGAGCTACCACGTAGCCGTTTGTTAGGATTTTTCGTTACTGAAGATCTTGGTAGTTCTCGTCCTTTGTGGGTGTGACTTGGTCATCTTGACACAAAGTCCGCACTTGGTTGGAGAGAATCACTCATGTTATAACTGCAAGATTTGGTCTTCATGGAGTTTGAAACCCATGTGGCCAGAGACGCATGGACCGCATGGAGTCTGGGATGCGTGGAGCCAGAAATGCATGAATCGCATGGAGTCTGGGATGCTTGGGGCCAGAGATGTATGGGACCTCATGGAGTCTGGGACGCATGGTGCCAGAGACATACGGGACCGTATGGAGTTTGGGATGCATGGGGCCAGTGAAGTACGGGACAACGTGGAGTCTAGAACGCATGGGGCCAGAGATGCATGGAGTTACATGAGGCCGGTTGTGCTGTACACGCGATGTTGTACATCCTTCGAGAGTGAAGTTCTGTGTTGATGTGAGACTTTTGTCATTTAGTGTGTTCACATATTTTGAGGAAGTCAGAAAATCCTTTTCGTCAGGATTCTGTGTCAGAGACGATCCTGCTGACGGGATGCCATGTTAGGTCCTTCTGCGGCCAAGCTGCTTTGGCTGATTGGGGACGCTTGGATGTCACCTTTGTTTGGGTCACAGGGTGACTCTACAGCCTGACTTTAGCCTCTTTTTGGGGGTGCATAGTTGTTGGCTTGTTTGGCAACAGGGGGACTCTGTGGCCTGATCTTTTCTGAGTTTTTATTTTTGGGACGCAAGGTCACATGGTTGTTGGATATTTTCCATGCTTCTACAAAACCCCCTTCAAAGTTTTAAACTGAAAAGCTTGGAATACTTTGAATAAGAAGCATGGAGAAGATGTCTTCGGTCGCATGGTTGGAAGGTCGCATGGACGTTGGGTCCACATGGTCGTGGGCCGCACGGATGAGTGTTTCTAGACTGTTATATCTCCATTTAATGTAGGATTCGATTCGATCCCCGGGAAGATTTCTTAGAATTCTGAGCCATCTCACGATGCGGGGCCCGGGGGATAGTTCACTTCAAGGTGACGGCATATTGAGACTTCAAGCACCATTCTCATCCTAGGTTTCTATGTGGATCGAGGCAGTTTGGGCTATAAAATAGGGTAAGTTGAAAAAGAGAGAGACTCTTTGCTAATTTTTTTCCTTATTGCAATTTTTTTTTTGTTCCTCGTCGACGACTGCCATGGCTTCTCAAACTCCTTCTTTATCCACTGCTGCCATGGGCAAGGCCCTAGCTACTAAAGCTTCAGTCCCGAGGAAGAAAGGCACTGGAAGAGGGAAGATTCCCGCAGCCGCGGGCGTCTCCCTGAAGATTTCTTCTGACGTGCAAAAGCCCGTCAAAGGTTGGGTTCCCTCCAGGGATAACGATAAATGAAAACCATGAGACCTTGCTTATATGGTTCATCCCATGGATGAAGAGACATGCATGGCCTTCTCCTGGGTCTCGTCGCCTGAGTGCGCAAACCTTTGACACGACCTGTCGAATGGTTGCACGGTTCTGCGATTCGCAGCCCGTGTATATGTCGCATGGGTGGTAACCCTGATTTGCGTAGATCTAGTCTGCACCTTGTGTGGGTGGCACGCATGACATTTTATTGTGATACTTTGGCACACGTGCTAATTTGCGCTTCTTTATGTTCTTTATAGTGCGCTTGCCCGCTACTCCTTCTAGTGAGTTGATTCTTAACCCTAAGCGGGTCCCGTTGAGAATGAACTTTACGTATTTGATTGCTTTCGTTCAAGTCCAATTGGATAGGGATTTCTCGTCCGAGAGGTAAGAGCTGATTGCTGGCCAGAGCAATTTTAACCTTCAAAGCCAGATGAACGCATGGAAAAGTGCTGCTAGGTAGGATCACTTTTTCAAGAAATACTTCTTTTTTTTGGGGTGCAATGACTACCTCTGCTTCAGACTTGGGGAAGTCTAAAGAGAACTGGAATTTTACCCATTGCGGGGCAAAGATGTCGTTGCCTGCTTTCGAGTGCCATATGCCTCTGCCGAACATCCGCGTAGTAATGAGTTGGAGGGAGATGAACTGGAACCTAATGCCAGAGCCATGGGGGGCCTCCTTGGTAACATCCGGTACAGATTGAATATGAGCAAGGGGAGTTTCTCTTGCCAAAAGGAGTCGCCTTCATATTCTTCTTTTGGGTTATCACCGAGGGTTGTCAGGAGCGACTTAGGGCCAAACCTTGACGCTTACATTGCGGGCACGTTCCTCCACCAAGTGGCCAGGAAAGGGAGTTATCCTTCTGGTTAATTAAGTACTCTTAGCTGGGAATATTTTAGTCCCTCGTGGTGTCAGTTGACCCGATGGGTGCTGAGGCGCTATGAGAAGGAACTACGGGACGCCGATATCTTTTATGTGGTGCGGGGCACCTGTTATGGCCTGGAGATGAACCGTTGCCTCTTTATCGCCTTGATGGAGATATATAACTACCATACGGGGACTTTTTTATGCCTAGTGGTGAGATGGGGCTTGCTTTGCATGAGAAGCATTTGGTGTCGAAGCTCCCCTGGGGCGATATGCCTTACAAGGAATATAACCCGAGTAACAGCAAACTAGGGGACCTCGAAAAGGAGGATCCGGAGCTCGTAGCAGTGTACGCAGAGCTATTGTGCCATCATAGTATCTGCTAGAGAATGTATTACTGTATGGACGCACTATCTTTTCCTGGAGGAGCCCGAGTCGGATGAAGTTTACGTCCGTGGGCTGTAATCCCAAGAGGATGTCGCGACATTGATACAGAAGTATCACGATGCGTCTATCAATTACGATCCGTCTGCCGAGAGCAAGGAGTTAAGCTACTTATTATGGATACCTACAAAATATCTGAGAAAGCATCTATCGGGATATCTGATGATCTGGTTCCGTAGCTACATGTTCGCGGGTGGTTCAGGCTCGATTGAGACAATCAGTCATAATCTTATTCTTCCGGCCGTGCGGCTGGCTTTTGGCCATCCTCTTGTGCTGCTACCCGCGATGTTCTATTGCATGCACCATGGTCTCCGATATATTGCCTCCAAGGTGAAGCACCACAAAGGTATTGAAGAGTTCAATAGGGTGGAGTTACCCTATCAATACTTGATGGGTTGGATTTTATTGCACCATCGGTCCTTAATGCGTTCTGGCACCCAGGAAGAAATATTGGAGGGGGATGCTGTTATCCGCCGCTACCGGGGGATGAAATGGAAGTGCAAGGATGTTCCCTCTTGTAGGAGGAAGCTTGCTTATCTGAACGGTTGGACGTCTTTAGCACCATCACCGAATTTACTAAAGGGGAAATGATTGTTATTCACTGTGACAGCAGGGTTGCTGACCGTCCGCTATCGGTAATACTTTACTGCTGGCTCCTTGCCATCCGTACTTCCTATTTGGTGTATCAAAATTGGGGTGACGTCTACTTGGAGCCCTATCTACCCTATCGGTTTGCTCATCAGTTCGGGTATTACGGCAATCTTCTCGATAGTGCTCGTGCATAGAGCTACTATGCCGGCGTCGGACCCCAAGCTGAGTTTGGATTACCGACGGCCGGCGTCGTGCCGCCCAGGTTATTTGCTGCAGGGAGTCTCTACTACACAGTCAATGCTCCCCCGTATCATTATGACCCCAGGATGAGCTACCTGGCGGGCACTATTTTTGTGCCTCCATCTTCGAAAGGTCAACGAACGCCCAAAAAGGGGCTAGGGTGTGGCCTAACCTTTGCTTGTTGATTCAGACCCGCCGACTGACGAGGGGGCTCCTTCTGATGGCCTTCCTACTCCTAAGAGCTAGACAAATATGGCTCGTCACCCGAGTCATTCCTAACGAGTGCGGGTCGAGAAGGCTCCGGAGGCGGGGCTTATAGAAGGATCCGATCCTCCTACGGAGGATGTAAGAGAGGAGGTAGGACCCAGTTCGCTGGTGTCTTTTGAACCGGATCCCACTTTAGATGCGATAGCTGTGTCCGTAAGACCTCTTACTTTGATTCTTGTGACTCCTCTATATGAACATCTTTCTTCTGGTCTGTTTGAAACTTTGCAGCCACATGGGAGATAGGATCATCGACGCTCTAACGGTTGCTAGGGTCTCTTATGCAGAATGAGACAAAGAGTCGATGTGTCTTGATCCTGAGGTCGCGACTGAGGAGCCTACCCCTGAGAATTTAGGCGGACATATCCCCGAAAGGGAGCTGGTGGAACCGACTTTAACCCACATCTCGATGAATGACCCAGACATTTTCAAGGTGGCTCAACAAATCCTGTCATTTGTTCTAGGTATGTTGTTTTGCCATTTCTCGCGGGATGAGATCTTTCGTCTTCAGTTTTCTATTTTATTAGTGCGGTCGGTCACTAGTAATTTTGTCCCTACAGACTTAACTTCTCCTCTAAGGATGGTGAATGTGGCCTCTGAGGAAGATGTGAAAGAAGACAAATATGGGGGATTGGTTCAAAGGATGTCCACTCTCTTTCCCCCTACTAGGGGTGGAGAATATCTGATGTAACCTTCTGTTATGGTTAGTTTAGGGAAAGCCTCTACCTTTGTGAGTCTACCTTGTGTGGCGAGCACTTTATCACCTCAGCGGGATGATGTTGGATGACCTGAAGTTGCGGCTTCCTCAATTACTGGGGACAACGGCCCTCCACGGTGGTCCGTTCCTGGCCTTGCCAGTGTGAAGGCTAAGCTTGCCGATTTTTTGGGCATCCAGACACTAATTTTGGTGGGACAGAGCTTGGCTGCTGTGAAAGTAGTTCGTCGTCCGACCCCTATGGTACCACCATGTGACTTTTTGAGTGTTGTCCCCTCTGTTTCATAGGCTACTTCAACTGTCAAATTGCCTATAATTCCTTTGGCTTCGGCTCCCTTGACGCCCTCTACGGAAGTTTCTATGATGGCTACTTCGAAAGTTATCCTTTAGGGCTTCTACATATTGTTTAAGAAAGGGGTCCAAAATGTACTGGTTTGAGGGATGCCCTTTGTTTGGTCCAGGCACAGTGCCCTGGGGCAAATACAGATTTTAAAGACCTACCCTAACTCTGAGCAGATGACTGACCTATTGTTTTAGAAATTAATTAAAGTGGAACAGTGCTTAGACGAGTTACAACTGGTGCAACAGGTTGACGTCATTGCGACCGTGGACATGGAGTACGAACGCCTCCTGGAATCCGTAAAACAAGTGAAGGCTGCCTATGGGCAAACCATGGTGGCTCTTGAGTAGGAGCTCCAAAACTGGAACTTCAACGTATTGTGTTGGATGTAGATGAGGCGGCTAGTTTCGCCTGGGAAGATGGTTTCTTTCACATTATTGTTGTGATCCAGGCAAAGATTTTATAACTCCATGCCAACCTTAAGATCCTGGAGGGTGACGTTCGAGAGGCCCGTCAAGAGTGGGAGGTTATCTGCACGTAATCTCTTACTCTAGCTCAGTCTTCAGCCACCATTGAAGGGACTCTCAAGAGACTGGAGGAGAAGAACCAGTCTTACGCTCACCTTGATAGTCTTGCTGCCGTAGATCAAGAAGCTGAGCACCGAGTCAGGAGTCAGATTGATGCCAGAGTGGCTAGTCTCCGAGAATGCTTAAAGGAGTTATGCATCGATCAGTAGCATCAATGATTGTTTCTTTCTTTTTATTTTGATTGAGGCATTGGTAAGTCCTCAAGTGTCGTTTGCTTTTTTAGTTCTCCATTTAGGGGAAAATAATTAAAAAAAGAAAATTTCTCCTTTTGTTGGAATTATCTGAATAAACTTTGGGTATTGTACTAGAGATGATGTGGACGTAGTACAATACCATAGTTGCCAAGGATATCCCACTGGGGGATCTTTGGGGACTTATTATTTCTTGTGCACGACAGTGCAAGTAATAAGTTTGAAGTGGGCCTTGGCAGAGGTGATATGAACGTGGCAAATTTGGTGGGATTAACACCGTTGGCGTACTTAAATGTAAGCACAGATGATAAGTTAAAATGATGACTGATGATAGTCGAAGGGGAGAGGTTTTCTCACAGGTCACTTGGACATGGAACACTCTCGGGGGAGGATGTGAGGACGATAGCTTAGATGTGACATAGACATGAGCTGATCGATAGTCATACCGAGAGGTTAGGTAGGATCCCGATATTTTTCTGGAAGGAGAAGAAAATGCGCCAGAGGTAGTATGAACGTGGCTGTTTGCTTCCATTGAGAAAATCCCGCTGGGGACTTTGGTGGACTTATTACTTTTTGTGCATTAGGGTACAAGTAATTGTAGAAGCATGAAATATGCTGGGGAATTGTCCGCATATTTTACAGTCAAAACCCCCAACATACATGAAGTCCCTTCCTGCGTAAAACAGAGCTTCAAAGTTGTTTGGCATAAAATAGGGCTTCAGAGCTGTTAGCGTAAAACAGAGCTTCAAGGTTGTTTGGCGTAAAATAGGGCTTCAGAGCTGTCTGCGTAAAACAGAGCTTTAAGTTTGTTTAGCGTAAAATTGGGCTTCAGAGCTGTCCGCGTAAAACAGAGCTTCAAGGTTGTTTGGCGTAAAATAATGCTTCAGAGCTGTTGGCGTAAAACAGAGCTTCAAGGTTGTTTGGCGTAAAATAGGGTTTCAGAGCTATCTGCGTAAAACAGCGCTTAAAGGTTGTTTGGCATAAAATAGGGCTTCAGAGCTGTCTGCGTAAAATAGAGCTTCAAGGTTGTTTGGCATAAAATAAGGCTTCAGAGCTGTCTGCGTAAAACCGAACTTCAAGATTTTGACGTAAAATAGGGCTTCAGAGCTGTCCGCGTAAAGCAGAGCTTCAAGGCTGTTCTGCGTAAAAGGTTGCTATACCTTCCTTCGTAAAGTTTAAAATACGTTGTTTTTAATGCAGCGTAAAGTTGTACGACGAACTCTTCGTTTTCCTCGAATGAATTTGTCAGTCAAATCAGTGAACCTGACATTTAACAAAAGTACTGCACGATGATCGAGAGAACGGCTGTGATGATGATTTTGCACAGAGACCCAGGTTGTCATTTTGTGACATATTTTTGATACAAGTCGTTTTTACGCATTCGAAGGAAGAAAAATGGAGTCTTATGAATACGCTGCCTATTCTACATTGACAGAAATGAGTTTTTACGCTCAAGACAAGACAAAATCAGACGCCACATCAAAAGCTGTTTCTTGTACAGGGCTCAAGGCATATCTCTTTATTTTATGCACGAGATTGAGGCATATCCCTGCATTTAATGCACGAGATTTTATTCTATTTTTCAAAATTTGTCATGACTGGGAAAGCTAAGACTGTGACTAATACGCTCACATCACCATCCTTGAATTTTACGTCAACCAGGTTATTTTCAACTATAGGAGTACCCCGTATGCTATCTCCTCGAAATATGCCAACTCAGCTATATTTGCAAAGGTACATTGATAATGCTCCTTAGCCCAGAATACGCTCAAGACCTCAGTCGTGAAGGATAATTGGCTATTTTATGCTGGTTATCTATTATTTATGAATCATCAAGTTTTATGCAGGGGCAGTTACCTACGTGGCTTGCATGCCATGATCTTCGAGAAGCAGTTATATGCGTTACCTTATAAAGGGATATGTGTCATACGTAGATTCAGAAGATTATTTGAACATGGGTAGCAGTTGTCATAACCGTAGCGTAAAGGAGGCAATCTTCTTCACAGTTTGGCCTTTTACGCCAATAAGACAGCCATTTGGCTTTTAAGCCAACCAGGCAGTTATTTGATTGATCTCTATAAATAGAGACCCCTGGTCACAGGGTAAGGGGGGAATTGGTTTTGGCTGACAACTTTGGCAACAAGAATCGATCCTACTTACAACTTTCCTTTGGCCGACTTTTGCCTTCAGTTCAGAGAAAGTTTGAAGCTTCTTCTACAACACTTCTTCATCATCGTGTAGTCCAAGGAACAAAGTGATCGACTGCAGATCAGACTTCCATAGCAATACTTCCCCAGAATTATTTTATTATACTTAATATCCTCGTATAAGATTATTTGTACTTTTCTCTTTTCTCGTTTATAAGCAGAAGTTTGGTATAAACTTTGTTTATCCAAATAAAATGGCGACTCTGCTGGGGGCGACTTTCTCCTCTGACGAGAAAGCAATTGCTCAACATGATGCTGTATCCATCGGATCGACGAAGAAGACTTTGGTCGTCCAGTTCGACCAATCTGCCTATGAAAACATGCTTCATACAGGGGGTAGTTCTCATTCCTCCTCTGTCCATAACAACAGGAAGCTGCGTAAAGTGTGGATGCCTAAGACATCCTCTACCCTTCCTACAAATTTTTATTCACTGATCAACAAAGTTGTGACAACACAGCCAACACGCCTTGTGCGTAAAACTTTGTCTCCCGTCTGTGACATGGTAGACAAAACTTCTGGCAATGCCTCAGTACCAATCCAGAAGTCTCCAACACGCCCTGTGCGTAAAACTTTGTCTCCTGTCTGTGACGTGGTAGACAAAACTTCTGGCAATGCATCAGTGCCAATCCAGAAGTCTCAAACACTCCCTGCGCGTAAACCTTCGTCTCCCAACTGTGACGTACTAGGCAAAACTTCTGTCAAGGCCTCAGTGCCAATCCAAAAATTTTAAACACGCCCAGCACGTAAAATTACATCTCCCGTCTATGATGAGGCAGATGTACCCTTTGATAACATCAAAGGAAAACAAGTGACAAATCCTTCAATCTCTAAGCTTTTATGCCCACAAGAGAAGAAAGTTTCCACTTTACAGATTACGCGTGACGCTGAAAGCCGTTTGAGGATTTTCCCTATTTTACACGAACCTATGCAAAAATCTAAATTATGCCAGGATAGGTCTGTCCGCGTAAAGAAGACTCGTTTTACGCGAAGATACACTCCTCAGACAGATGATGGATCATATGCTACTCATATGGGTGGACTGTTATATTCCTATGGCAGAGAAAGGGTTATGGTTCCTAATCTACACATTCCTACTGATGTAAAAAGGCAGAATAAGCCTTCTTCTTCTTCTGGTAATCTCCCTGATTTACGTGATTTCTTGATCCAGAAACGCAAAGACAGGGGATCTCCTAATATGTCTATCACACCCCCTAGAGAACATTATTGTAATAGTCATAAGGTTATAATTAACTGTTGTTGTTCTAAATCAAAACGGTCAGTGTTCGACCGATTGAACTATTCTTTGTCATTACAGAAAGAATAACCAACATTTGCTTCAGTAAACATGGCTTTGCATATTCCTAGAGGAAGGTCGAGTTCAAGACGTCATCCCTCCAGAACTCCAAACCAAAGGAGATTTGACAAACTCTTTGAGACTTTTGAAGAAGGTGTTTTTCGAAACACTCGCTCGAGGTTACGACAATCAGCTTCATATTCTTCAGATTCCGACACTGGAAGTCGCCAGTTTTCTGAACCAGATACTGAAAGTATAGATTCAATCTCTATAGAGATCTATACTAATCCCTCAGTGGCATCTAGAGAAATGGGAGTTTATACTGTTAGAGACGAACATGAAGAAGCATCCCTATCAGGAAGTACTGAATAATGCATCACTGTATTGGAAACATCACTTAAAGAAATGCATACCATGATGGAGAGTATGCACCAAATGATGGTGACTCAATATATAACTGCAATAGCTCAAACACCTGTTCCTCCGACTCAACTACGTGTGGGGGTAGACATACCACCAGCCAATGCAAGCCAAGAGCCTGTTCAAAATCAAGAATCAGCTGCTCCTCAACCTCTTAACCCGGAGAATGTATTACCTCCTGTTGGAGTTATAATATATCCAATCTCTCACATTTCTGCTGTCCCTCTCCCATCTGAAGATCCAATACAAGCAGTTCAGGAATTGAAGGCCCAATTTGATGCTTTGAAACATAAAGATCATCTTAAGAAGTTAGGAATTAACCAGCCATATCCAGCTGTCTGGGATGAGATCCCTTTCCCACCAAAATATAAACCATAGGCTATAGTTTTGTTTGAGGGAAAGACGTCGCCAAGCCAGTATATGAACTACTTCAGCATGATGATGGTATTGTTGCAAGAAAATGATGCCCTTCTCACGCTAGTGTTTAAAGGCTGTCTGTCTGGAGTAGCTTACCAATGGTATCGTAGTCTATCTGACAACTACATTACTTCTTTTGATGATTTCAAAACTCTATTCTTCGCTCAATTCTACGAGGGAGGAATGGACATGTCTATGTTATCACTCATTGAAGTAAAGCAGAAGGAAAAAGAAAATGTTCGTACTTTTATTGAACGCTTTCGTCAGGCTACTTTACAGATGCCTCCTGGAGTTCCAGATTCAGCCTTGGTGGACATTTGTAGAAAGAACCTACTCCCACTGATCTCAGTATTCACGGGACCATATCAGTTCCATGATTGGCCCTCATTTATCATATCGGCAGTAGCCGCTGAAGATAATAGTCGGAAGGCTCGTGACAACGGAATCATGATCTCTACCTCTGATAAAGGGAAGCATTCATCCTCCAATAATGACAATACTCGTAGTTCAAAAGGAAAGGAAGCCCTGACAATCAATACGTCCAGACAAAATACTCCGGTAACTACGCAGACGAATTCTGGAACTTCCAAACCTAAAGAAGAATATTCTTTTGACGACAATGATATTCCAAGCATATTTGATTGTCTAGTCAAAAGTGGCAAGCTTACTCTACCAGAGATAAACCGTCCAAATGAAGTCGGTAGTATAGATAATCCTAAGTACTATATTTTTCACAGATATATACATCACCCCACAAAGGCATGCTATGTACTGAAAAGGAAAATCCAGGAGTTGATCGACGCCAAAGCCATCACTTTGCATAATAACGAGAAGACGGTCACTGCAAATATGATCTCACTCAAATTTCGTAATTTTCCATCTTAAAAATATCGATGGTTATGACTCACAAGGCGACCTGCAAATTCTAACCTATATGGGAGGGCCAGTTCATTGTGGAAACCGTGTTTTCCAACGGTGTATATCGGCTAGTGAAATCCAACGACGACTTGCTCATGATGCTTATCAATGGCAAGTTCCTGAAAAAGTACTACATCTAAACTAGACTTGTACTCCCCTCATCCCCAGCGGGACAATCTAGATGTACATCTCTACACTCTGGGGTCTTCATCCCCAATAAGTGCCTATGCGCAACATTTTCCTATTCGTTACAAATTCTTGTAAAAGCCATCATCTATATCCAGGAGTCCTGGATACACAACAAATGATGGATCCCCAAAGTCTCCCTGTCGGAGCATTCCTCAGGTCCACTCGTACACTGCCGCAGTGGCCACTCAAAAACCAATCTCGTTAGACGCTAGCCATGTACCTATTACCTCTGAGCTGTCGTCCCACCAATTTCTCCAGCGGAGCAATTCTTTGGTCTATCTTCATGTTCGGATAGACCATACTCAACAAATCACTCCTCAGTGAATTTTTTGGACATTGGTTCACGTTCATATTACCTTCTAACTGCTGTCCTAACATTTTTCCCTGACCGAGTTTGCCAAGTCCATATTACCTCTGAGCAAACCTTTCGATTTTGGTTATCGATCATCACGTCCATATTACCTCTGATATCGGTTATCATTCCCACTTATCACCAGTACTCACCAAGGTACACCAGCGGTGTTAAGTCCACAAAAATAGTCATGCCTTTTGGATTGAAGAATGCCGGGGCCACATATCAACGAGCTATGAGTAACATATTCTATGAGTATTTACGCAAAATGGTGGAATGTTACGTAGATGATATTGCTGTCAAAAGCTGCCTCAAGGATAATCACATTCAAGACTTGAAGACAATATTTGATTTGATGCTCCAATATCAACTCAAAATGAACCCTACAAAGTCCTTTCTTGGTGTATCCAGTGGCAAATTTCTGGGATTTGTCATTACTGCTAAAGGCATTCAAGTTGACCCTGATAAAGTAAAAGCTATCCTAGATATGCGACCGCCCTGTAATCTCAGAGAACTTAGGGGATTTCAGGGTCGTCTAGCTTATATCAGGAGATTCATATCCAATCTCTCTGGAAGATGTTAACCTTTTTCTCGTCTAATGAAGAAAGGTGTGTCATTTGTATAAGATGAAGCCTGTCAACAAGCTTTTAATGACATCAAACGCTATCTTACTAATCCTCCAGTTCTGGTGCCTCATGTCATAGGAAGACCATTTTTGTTGTATGTTCGAGCAATGGATCATTCTTTAGGGGCTCTCCTCGCATAAAAGAACAATGAGGGTCATAAACAGGCTATATACTATCTAAGCAGGATGATGGTCGGAGCAGAATACAGGTATAATCCAGTAGAAAAAGAATGCTTAGCCCTAATGTTTGCCATTCAGAAGACACGATATTATGTAACAGGCCAAACTATTCATATCATATCCAGAATCAACCAACTTCGGGTATTGATGAATAAGCCAAGTATTCTTAATTTCCGACTCGCGACTTGGGCAATGCTATTGATACCGTATGATATGGTGTACGTCCCTCAGAAATCCGTGAAAGGTCAAGCCTTGGCTGATTTCTTAGCTGTCCATCCAATTCTAGAAACCTCCAAATTATATGATGACATTCCCGACGAAGTTGCAGAATGTAATTTGGCAATGGAAGGTGATACATGGCAGCTATTCTTTGATGGTGCTTCCAGAACTGGTCCCAATGGAAACGTGTTTTCATGGGTAGGGATTGTTCTGGTGACTCCTGATAAACTCATCATTTATCGAGCATATTCTCTTAGTGAACCATGCTCTAATAATGTGGCAGAGTATAATACTATATTAATTGGGCTTCAAGTTGCTAAAGAATTGGATATTGAATACTTGGAAGCTTTTGGTGATTCTCAGCTGATCGTCAATCCGGTCAGAGGAATATATGAAGTCCGCAATCTAGATCTCATTTCTTATCACCGAACAACAATCGAGATATCAATGTCTTTTAAAGGATTCTTCTTAGAACATGTTCCTCGATCTCAAAATTTGGAAGCTGATGCTCTGGCCAGTCTAGCTGCAGATCTAGCTATTCCTGTAAGAAGGCAGAATTCGGTGGTCCTTCTTAACAGAGATTTGTTTTATGTGAAAAATAATTTTTACATAGAACGCAACTATGTTATAAACATGGTTCCTCCTAAGAGAGATTGGAGAAATCCCTTTATAGACTTCGTGTCATATGGAATCTTACCAGAGGATCCTAAAGAAGCAGCATCTATCAAAAGACGATCGCTATATTTCTATTTTGATGCTTCTTCACAAAGTTTGTATCGTCGAACATATGATGGACTATTGTTACGATGTCTCTCTGGTGATGATGCAAGGCGGGTTATCCGAGAAGCTCATGATGGAGTATATGGAGAACATCAACCCGGTCCTAAGTTACAGTATCGTATCAGGAGGATGGGCTACTACTGGCCTACTATGATTGCAGATGCCGTAAAATATACAAGAAAATGCAAAGCCTGTCAGGTTCATGCAGATTTTATACATCAACCTTCTGAATATTTATATCCAACTATTTCATCATGGCCCTTTGAAGCATGGGGTATGGATATCATTGGTCCTATTCATCCTTCATCTTCTAGAGGACATCGGTTTATATTCGCTATCACTTATTATTTCTCCAAGTGGGCGAAGGCAATTCCTCTTGCTGAGGTAAAGACAGTCAATGTGATCAGCTTTATCAAACATTATGTAATTTATCGCTTTGGGATACCCCGAAGGATAATTCATGACAATGGGCCTCAATTCATCAGTCAAGCGTTTCACCAATTTAGCGATAATAATCGGATACAAAATATGGCCTCAACGGCATATAATCCTGCTGCCAATGGTTTGGCATAAGCCTTCAACAAAACCATTATCAAACTCTTGAAGAAATTTGTCTCTTCGAACAAAAAAGATTGGAACGAGAAATTGGGAGAATGTCTGTGGGCATACTGCACAACGGTACGAACACCAACGGGTTGTACTCCATTTTCATTAGTTTACGGGTGTGAAGCAGTTCTCCCTATTGAAATTCAAATTCCATCACTCAGAATAGCAATAGCTAATAAGCTGACTAAGGAAAATAATGATCGTTTAAGACTTCAAGAGCTAGAAGGGTTAGACAAAAGACGCCTTCAAGCTCAACAACGCATTGAGTTCTACCAAGCACGCATCTCCAGAGCTTTTAATTAAAAAGTGAAAGAAAGAGTGTTCAAAGTTGGTGAGCTAGTTTTAGCTGTGAAGAGGCCAATGATCATTACACATAAAAGTAAGGGAAATTCCAGCCTAAATGGGAGGGCCCTTATGTGATTGAAATAATATTTTCAAATGGCGCTTACAGATTAGCCAAGCCTAATAGAGATTTGATAATGGCTCCTATCAATGGCAAATTCCTGAAGAAGTATTATGCTTGATCTCCCTTGCTTAATGGAGTATGATGAAGATTTTATTCTGATGATACTATGTACAAAGATTAGTTGAATCATATTCTATCATGTTCATAATACCTTTGAATAGATATGTTTAACTAATTTGAAACTTCAAAACCTATCATGTCCATATTACCTCTGATAGTATTTTGTATACAAATTTAGTTGAATCATATTCTATCATGTTCATATTACCTCTGAATAGATATGTTTAACTAATTTGAAACATCAAAACCTATCATGTCCATATTACCTCTAATAGTATTTTGTATACAAATTTAGTTGAATCATATTTTATCATGTTCATATTACCTCTGAATAGATATATTCAGTAAAAACAGTTACAGAAAGTATATCATGTCCATATTACCTCTGATATCACTTTCATCTTATCCTATCATTTATATTATAATAATAAGTGATGGGTCCACAGAGTCAGAAAATGTGTCTTCATTATCTCTGAGAATAACAAAATACATGGTAAAGAAGGAAGCTATGATATCCCTCCATGGTCCATCATTGCAGAGAATATTTGCTCGAAGACGTCTCTTTTTATGGCTCCTTACATGCTAGAAGAGCATAATCTTCTTCTTTCTCAGTTCAGCCCAATGAATCTGAGCAGTCATCTTTGTGGTGAAGGAATTATGGAAAATCAAGTTCATTTGCTTGCCCTTATATAGGCAGAAGAGAACATACAAATTCCAACGACTTCTTAAATATAGCCGGAAAAAAAAATTAGCCTTGAAGGGGTTTTGACCATTTCATGCTTCATTCAAAGTATTTCAAATTACGAGAAATTTGAAAACTTTGAAGGGGGTCTTGTAGAAGCATGAAATATGCTGGGGAATTGTCCGCGTATTTTACAGTCAAAACCCCCAACATACATGAAGTTCTTCCCTGTATAAAATAGAGCTTCAAAGTTGTTTGGTGTAAAATAGAGCTTCAGAGCTATCTGCGTAAAACAGAGCTTCAAGGTTGTTTGGCGTAAAATTGGGCTTCAGAACTGTCCGTGTAAAACAGAGCTTCAAGGTTGTTTGGCGTAAAATAAGGCTTCAGAGCTATTGGCGTAAAACAAATCTTCAAGGTTGTTTGGCATAAAATAGGGCTTCAGAGCTGTCTGCGTAAAACAAAGCTTCAAGGTTGTTTGGCGTAAAATAGGGCTTCAGAGCTGTCCGCGTAAAACAGAGCTTCAAGGTTGTTTGGCATAAAATAAGGCTTCAGAGCTGTCTGCGTAAAACAGAACTTCAAGGTTGTTTGGCATAAAATAGGGCTTCAGAGCTGTCCGCGTAAAGCATAGCTTCAAGGCTGTTCTGCGTAAAAGGTTGCTATACCTTCCTGCATAAAGTTTAAAATAAGTTGTTTTTAATGCAGCGTAAAGTTTAAAATACGTTGTACGAGGAACTCTTCGTATTCCTCGGATGAATTTGTCAGTCAAATCAGTGAATCTGACATTTGACAAAAGTACTGCACGTTGATCGAGAGAACGGCTATGATGATGATTTTACGCAGAGACCCAAGTTGTCATTTTGTGACATGTTTTTGATACAAGTCATTTTTACGCATTCAAAGGAAGAAAATAGAGTCTTATGAATACGTTGCCTATTCTACATTGACAAAAATGAGTTTTTACGCTCAAGACAAGACAAAATCAGACGCCACGTCAAAAGCTATTTCTTGTACAAAGCTCGAGGCATATCTCTGCATTTTATGCACGAGATTGACGCATATCCCTACATTTAATGCACGAGATTTTGTTCTATTTTTAAATTTTGTCATGACTAGGAAAGCTAAGACTGTGACTAATATGCTCACATCACCATCCTTGTATTTTACGCCAACCAGGCTATTTTCAACTATAGGAGTACGTCGTATGCTATCTCCTCGAAATATGCCAACTCGGCTATATTTGCAAAGGTACGTTGATAAGGCTACTTAGCCCAGAATATGCTCAAGACCTCAGTCTTGAAGGATAATTGTCTATTTTACGCTGGTTATCTATTATTCATGAATCATCAAGTTTTACACAGGGGCAGTTACCTACGTGGCTTGCTTGCCATGATCTTCGAGAAGCAGTTATACGCGTTACCTTATAAAGGGATACGTGTCATACGCAGATTCAGAAGATTATTTGAACGTGGGTAGCAGTTGTCATAACCGCAGCGTAAATGAGGCAATCTTCTTCACAATTTGGCCTTTTACGCCAACAAGACAGCCATTTGGCTTTTACGCCAACCAGGCAGTTATTTGATTGATCTCTATAATTAGAGACCTCTGGTCGCTGGGTAAGGGGGGAATGGTTTTGGTTGACAACTTTGGCAACAAGAATTCGATCCTACTTGCAACTTTCCTTTGGCTGGCTTTTGCCTTCAGTTCAGAGAAAGTTTGAAGCTTCTTCTACAGCACTTGTTCATCATTGTGTAGTCCAAGGAACAAAGTGATCGACTGCAGATCAGACTTCCATAGCAATACTTCTCCAGAATTATTTTATTGTACATAATATCCTCGTATATGATTATTTGTACTTTTCTCTTTTCTCGTTTGTAAGCAAAAGTTTCGTATAAACTTTGTTTATCCAAACAGTAATAAGTTCAAAAATAATCCCTATCAGAGGCAATGTGGACGTGATAGGTTTTCTAGAGCCATTACTTTTTGTGCACGTTAGTGCAAGTAATAGATTTAGAACAAGCCCTGCCAGAGGTAATATGGACGTGACCATTTTTATGGATTTGTTTTTAAATTTCGAGGCAATTTTTGCTTTATTTTTTTATGGACGTGGCAGTTTTTGCTTTATTGTTTAATTTCGAGGTCGAAATTCTTGTAAGTTGGGTAGATTTTAAAATCTCTCACCCAAAATAGGTATTTTGTGTGTATTTTATATTATTATATTAATTTTATATTATTTTGTAATTAAATAAAATCTAATTATTTTTTTAGGATACTTCACCGTAGTTTGGAGATTAACGACATAGGATGAACACAAAATCTATATCGTCCTTCGTAGGAAGTAGCCTACACGGGAGACACTACTTGTAGGATCTTCGCGTGACATAAAATTTGACCATTCAACATTAGTATGGCACTAGTGTAACAACTGTAGTTTATTTTATTTAATATTTAGATATTTATATATATATAATTTATTTATGGTTATTTCTTATCCAAACTTCATACAATAAGCGACCCATAATTCCTTCATGCCAAATTAGGCTACTTTTCTCTTTTGTAGAATTTATTTATTTATTTATTACTATTTAATCCCATAGAATCAAATCAAATCTTTGTCATAAATTATTTTTTTGGTTAGTTGTTGACTTTTAATAACTAACAAACTAATTAGGAAACATCATAACAAACAAACTACCCAATACTAATCCTACCCCCTCTCCCAAACTCATGGCCCCTCAAACCCGTGCATATCCCCAAATTCGACTTCCTCTCTCTCTCTCTCTCTCTCTCTCTCTCTCTATATATATATATATATATATATATATATATATATAATCTCCTTCTAAAAAATCCTAACCTAAAATCTCCTCTATAGAATCCTAACTTTCTCTCCTTCCTCCATCACCCAAGCTGCCACCTCCATTAGCAAGGTCGACCACCCCCCTTCACGTGGACAC
Organism: Iris macrosiphon; assembly: GCA_036927795.1. NCBI lineage: Eukaryota > Viridiplantae > Streptophyta > Magnoliopsida > Asparagales > Iridaceae > Iris > Iris macrosiphon. The sequence goes on along the minus strand of JAYESA010000007.1, from coordinate 93,557,300 downwards.
CACACCACCTTCTCCATCCAAGAACCCTAGCATCTCCTTCATTCTCCTTCTTATAAGTTTCTTTAATCCTTCTCCCCTTCCTTCTTCAATCTCTTCTTGATTTATATATTAATATAGATTATATATATGTGTGATAATATAAACTCTATTGTTTTATTTTGAAGAATTTATGCAACCCATGAACGTTAATTTTGAGTTCAACTAAAAACTTTTGTGCATGCATGACACCTCCTTCAAAACCCCTTTAATTCTTGTTAATATATTTATATATATATTTTTAATAGGAAATATATTCATTTTTATAAATAATTCCAGATTTATTAGTTTTTATTAAATTTGAGTTTGAGCTTATTTTATGGGTACTTTTGACCTAGTTTTGATGTATGCATGTTGGAGACCCTTGGACCATGTTAGGATTTGATCATAGATAAAAAACCCTAAAATTTTCTTGATGAAGTATTATTTTTTCAAAAATTATATATTCTTAAATTATATCAAACTTATATTATTTGATGATTATATTGTCACAACACCCATGTACCACTCCTTGGAATGCATACTAGCAAAGTTTGGTTGCCAATCCTAATAGGATCAACTTGCAGATAGTAAAACCCTAATTATTTTTGTATAGATAAAAGAATTAGTCTTTATTGTATTTATTACTAATTTTACCATATTTATATAGATTTTAATTCTATTTATAAAAATTAGAATTCAAGGTATTTTATGTAGTAAGTTGACCTAGTTTTGACAAAACTTGACCTCGACAATTTTAGACTTAAACCCCGGCCAAAATCCCATATTTTTAGTATTTAAATTATATTATTATATTTTAATTATGAATTTTTAAGTATTATTTCAGATTTACTTATTTGTAAAAAATTAATTTTGGTGACTAGTAGGTAACCCGTTATGACCTAGTTTTGGTTTCTACTAGGTTTTGGACTCATAGAATTTATAGGAGACAACACTATCACTAAAAATCCTATTTTTTCAATAAATTCCAGAATTAATAGTTTTTTACTAAATAATATTTTAAAAAAAGAGTGTTTGATAATGTTTGATGGTTAGTATAATTTTGATGTGGAGTTACTTGCATGTGCAACCAACGTAGGAGTATTAACTAAATAATAACTTAATTTGACTAGAAGAATAAGAGTCTAATTAGAGTAATAATTAATTGGTAGGTGTTCGAGATGTTCTATGAATAGTTCCAGACTAGATTTGTTGTGCTTGCAGCTTGGCTTGGAAGGCAAGTACACCTTGCTTGATTGAATTGTTCAGTTTATATTATGCCTAGTTTTTATTTATTTAGTTGTGTGCACGCATCTTAGAAGTAGTTGACTTACCTGGTATATTGTAAAGATACGTGGTATCTTCTGACCCGATACTATTTCAAACACGTTCACGGTCTGAGTGAGAGAGTGCATGGACTAGCGTGTCGACTGATCATCGATACGAGAGTTCGAGTATTGTGTTGGTAGTTGGTATTGGTTTAGTTTTTTAGATATTATTTGACGTTATTACATTATGTCTGCACCACATATACGGTTCAGATAGTACATTGGGAGGGAAGAATCTGCTAGTGAGCGTATGAGATTTTGGTTTCTTATTGTACTATAAAAATGGTGCAACTGTATAACCCCCGAGTTCTACGGAATGCCTGGTGGGATGATTGTTCTTCTATTTTTTCTCCCTCATGAGCCATTAGAGATGTCTCGAGTGTATTTCATATAGATGGTTTATTTACCCTATTTATTGTTTACTGCTTTACTTTCATGCATGTCAATTTTTTATGTACTTTTTATATCCCTTTGAGGACCTGGTACCCTTTTCAGGTATAGAAGACCATGATTACTTGCAGGAGCACAAATCAGGACTGGCTACTTCTTCTTTTTTTGAGGAGGTCTTCCCTTAAAGTTTCTTGATCACTAGATGATGTACTTATTTTGTTGTCTTTCATATCCTATTTGGTAGTAGATTTGTCTCCCCCCGACTACTAGTTCTTCTCGACTATTTTCATATTTGCTTGTGACTATTTTTATGTACTTATTACTAATTGGTTTTGTGGATGAGATTAGTATTGCTTGTCACTGGTGAAGTTATTTACCACTTGTGAATTATTATTCATAAAACATCATACATATGTGTATGATTTCCATATATTGGAGTTGCCATGTACATACGACTGACATACTTACTTATTCCTAGTCCTACGTATTTTGGGACTGGGGTGTGACATGTGTACCTTGGTGAGTATGGGTGATAAGTGGGGATGACAATCGATATCAGAGTTAATGTTGATGTGATTATCAATAGCCAAGTCCCGGGAGGTTTGCTCAGAGATAATATAGACGTGGAAAACTCAGCCGGGGAGAGATATTATGACGATAGTTAAGAGGTAATATGGACGTAAACCGATGTCTGAGAAACTTTCTGATGAGTGACTTATTGACTGTGGTCTATCCGAACATGAATATAGACCTGAAGATTTCTCCGCTGGAAAGATTGGTGGGACGATAGCTCAGAGGTAATATGAACATGGCTATCGTCTAACGGGATTAGTTTTTGAGTGGTCACTACGGGAGTGTACGAGTAGACCTGAGGATTGCTCCGTTGGAAAGACTTTGAGGATCCATCATCCGTTGTGTATCCAGGGCTCCTGGCTACAGATGATGGCTTTTACAAGAATTTTGTAAATAAGGAGAAAATGTTGCACATAGGCACTTACTGGGGATGAAGAACCAAGAATATAAAGATGTACATCTGGTTTGTCCTGCTGGTGATAAGGGGAGTACAAGTCAAGTTTAGAAGTAGTACTTTTTTTGGAACTTGCAGTTGATAGACATCATGAGTAAGTCGCCATTGGTTTTCACTAGTCGGTTGGCAACGTTGGAGAATACGAACTCCACGATAAACGTGCCCTCCCATTTAGGATAAAATTTGTCGGCTGTCTTGTGGGTCATAACCATCGGCCTCCTATGGTCAGGACGAGATCATCCACTTCGTAGGTCCTCTTCTTCACCCGTTTCTTGAAGGCTCTAGAAAGACGTGCTTGGTATAGCTTAATGCGCTGTTGAGCTAAGAGATATTTTTTGTCGAGTGCTTCTAACCCTTGTAGCCGTCGACGATGATAGTTGTTGACGACTAATTGGTTGGAAAGATCCACTCGGACTAAAGGGATTTGGATTTTGAATGGGAGGACCGCTTTACTTCCGTATACCAAAGAGAAAGGCGTATTGCCAATAGCTGTCCGGACAGTTGTACGATTGGCCCAGAGATATTCTTCCAGCTTCTCGTTCCAATCGCGTTTGCTGGAAGACACAAATTTCTTGAGGAACTTTATGATGGTCTTGTTAAAGGCTTCAGCCAGACCATTCACTGCTGGGTTATAGGAAGTCAACGCTATATTCTGAATCTGATTTTTATCACAGAACCGGTATAACGCATGGCTTGCAAACTGTTGACCATTATCATGAATGATCCTTTGTGGCAAGCCGAAGCGGTATATGACGTGATTCTTGACGAAACTGATCATGTTGGACGTCTTGACTTTCGTAAGTGTTACAGCTTCCGCCCACTTGGAGAAGTAGTCGGTGATGGCGTGGATGAATCGATGTCCCTTGGAGAAGGTAGACTAATCGGTCCAATGATGTCTATACCCCAGACTTTGAATAGCCAGGAAGCAACAGTCAGGTGTAGGAACTTCGAGGGTTGGTAGATAAAATCTGCATGAATTTTGCACGCTTGGCACTTTCTTGCATAGTCGACGACATCCGCTACCATTATGGGCCAATAGTAAACCAGACGCTAGAGACGGTCCTGCAGCTTCAGACTGGGTGGGTGGCACCGCATATGCTATGATGTGCTTCCCGAAGCGCCTGTTTGGCTTCTGCATTCGATAGGTATTGTAGCAAAAGACTGTTATATGAGCGGCGATACAATATTTTGGTAGCCGTTTTATAGTAGAACTGGAGGGAACATCTCCTGATGGATGCAGCTTTCTTTGGGTTTTTGGGAAGAATTTTATAGACTGCTTAGTCAATGAATGGGAGCCTCCAGTCTTGTATATCAGTGTATACTTTCGTCATAGCTCAGACATAGACAACGATTATTTTTGGGGCATACTAGCTCTTGATCGATCACCATGATTTGCTGATAAGGGTCACTTAGGACTGCCTAGGAAGCAGGGAGGCCGGCTAAGGCGTAAGCCTCAATGTTTTGCAACCGAGGGAAGTACTCCATGAAGAACATCTCAAAAGTTATGATAATACTAAGCGCCACTTGGTAGTAAGGGATCAAGTCTTCATTTCAGACTTTATACTCGCCTCAGACCTATTTGACTATTAGCTGAGAATCACCGTAAACCTCCAGGTATTCTACTCCAACTTATTTAGTAAGTTGGAGCCCGATGATTAAGGCATTGTACTCTGCCACATTGTTGGAGCATGGCTCCATAAGAGAGTAGGCACGATTGATGATGAGGCCATATGGGGAGATCAAACACTATCTTGACCCTTGCGATGATGCCGCCTTTGGGCCCTTCTCTTGAAGCGATATCGAAGAATATTTGCCATACAACTTTGAGTGAAGTGACGTTGGAGTCCACCACCTCGTCTGGAATCTCCTCATAGAGCTTCGAGGTTTCTGACCCGGGTGGGCTGCCAGAAAGTAGGCCAGTGTTTGACCCTTGATGGCCTTTTGTGGGATAAATACCATATCATATGGAGATAATAGTATCGCCCATGCAGCCAAGGGGGAACTGAGTACCCCTGGTTTGGTCATGAGGACCCTGAGGGGGTTGACTCGTGAGATTACATGAATGGTCTATCCAGCCATGTAATGTCGAGTTTTTTGAATAACGAATACTAGAGCAAGGCATTCTTTCTTAATGGCGGTGTACCTATTCTCTGCGCCCACCATCATCGGGCTAAGGTAGTATATAGCCTGCTCATGGCCTGCATCACTATTCTGGACTAGCAGGCTACCGAAAGAGTGCTCTATGGCACGAACGTAGAACAGGAAGGGCTTTTCCATGACTGAGGCTACCAGCACAGGAGGGTTTGATAGGTACTCTTTGATGTCGTCAAACATGTGTTGGCATTTTTCATCCCAGACAAAGGAGACACCTTTCTTCATGAGCTGGGTGAACGGCCAACAATGTCCAGAGAGGTTTGATATAAACCTCCTGATGTAAGCCAGCCTCCCTTGAAGGCATCTGAGTTCTCAGAGGTTCTTCGACGGGCTCATTTCCAAGATGGCCTTGGTCTTGTCGGGGTCTATTTGAATACCCTGGGAAGTGGTGAAGAAACCCAGAAATTTATTGCTGGAGACTCCCAGGAATGACTTGGTAGGGTTCATCTTGAGGCGGTGTGTGGGCATTAAGTCAAACATAGTCCTCAAGTCTTGGAGGTGATCATCTTTAGAGCGACATTTGATAGCGATGTCGTCGACATAATATTCCACCGTCTTACACAGATCACTGAAAATGTTGCTCATAGCCTGTTGGTATGTAGCACCTGCGTTCTTTAGATCGAAAGATATGACCGTATAGCAGTATACGCCTATTGGGGTCTGAAACGATGTATGCTTCTCGTCATCGAGAAATATCTAGATTTGGTTGTAGCCTGAGAAGCCGTCCATGAAGGACATGGGCTCGAAGCCACAGGTATTGTCGATCATTATGTCGGTGATCCGGAGAAGAAATTCATTTTTAGGATATGGCACATTTAGATCACGAAAGTCGATATAGATTCGAATCTTCTCATTCTTCTTGACGACAAGCACTATGTTAGCTACCCAGTCGGGATATTATTCCTCGCAGATGAAGCCTCTAGCTATCAACTTGTTGACTTCAGCTTCGATAGAATTTATTATGTCCGGCAGGCACCGTCATTGCTGATGCTTGACTGGTTTGGCGTTTAGCAGAATAATGAGTTTGTGGACCATAATTTCAGGATCTAGCCTTGACATATGTTCATAACTCCAAAAAAAGATATCAATGTATTCCCTAACGAGCTATATTAGGAATTTTCGGTCTTCTTCGGACAGACTTTTTCTGATGAAGATAGGTTTGGGGAGGATTCGTCGCCCATATTGACTTATACGACTTCGTCCTCGGTAGAAGGTTCTCGTTGTTCGAACCGCATCTTCCAATGTGCGTCTAGGCGTTAGGCCCACGGTTCTACTTCAAGGAGTTCCTGTAGATTTTTGTCATCTTCTTTAGGGTCAGCTGACATTATATTGGCAAACAATATTTTCTTGAGTATCTCCCTGATACTGATGTCGGAGTCCTAAGCGAAAGATTGCGAAGAGTGGGAGTGAACCTCATCTTCTTCATCTGAACCTTCGGGGGTTGTGAGAGGCATTACGTACCCTAAGCCATGCTTGGTCTTATAGTAGTAGTCCTCAGACTTGCTTGTGGGAGCAGGTAGACGCAGGGGCAGCCATCGGCTCTTGCCGTAGTTTAAACACTGGTTATTTTTAAGGTTATAAACCATATTCTGGATGATATGTTTGGCTTGGCCGCTGAACCGGTAGAGTTGTATTTTCCCGGTGTCGGGTTCTGGCTCTTGTTCCTCCGGGGTGAAGGACCGAGGACATTCAACCCTGCCAAAGATGATAGGTTTGTCTTCCCTCCTCCTTGCTGGAACCGTGAAGTAGGAACCTTAACTAGGGAGGATCTGGTTTATTGTGTAGGTGGTAGTTACCTGTGTTCGCTGGTGTAAACCTAGGCCGTGCTCTATAGAGTACAATGTGTTGATATGTGTACGCTCTAAATAATTCAAAGAGAACCCTTTATTGATAAATTATGGTATCTCTTCCGGAGGAATCATATCATCGAGGGAAGGGACGTTGGCCTGAGCGGCCACATATTCTACCCGTTCATTATCCTCATGGGCTACCCCAGAGCGGTTACAGGCATTGATGGCCTCTTGTGCAGTTTTACCACCAGAGGTTCGGAGGCTGCCCCCGTGGCCGAGTCTTCTTTTGGCTGTCTGCAAAGACGAACGACCATAGGTTTTGAAGGATCATATGGTGCAGGGTCCTTCCTCTGTAGTCTATTTGGCCTATGGAGGCAAACGACCAGAGGTTCGAAAGGAGCAGATGGTGCAGGGTCCTTCCTCTGCGGTTGATTTGGCCTATAGAGGAGAACGACAAGAGGTTCAGACGTTGTGGAAGGTGCTAGAGATTCTGCTGCCTTCTTATACAACATGACGATGAGGGGAGTAGCTGCGTCGGGAGTGCAAGCCTTGAGACGACTTCTTAGGAGCTCCTTCGGTGTTTTCATAACCTTGGCCTCATTTTTGGCCTTATTTTTACCTTTGTCTCGGTGGATTTGTTTGTAGAGGATGGCGTCGGAGTAGTACGTCTTGACTCCCTTGAATGGGTCGATGTATGCAAACTCCGTTCTGATAACACCCTAATCGTCGATGTACTTTAAGCATCGGTGCAGGGTTGATGGCACGATCATATATTGGTGTATCTAGGGGCGTCTAAGCAAGACGTTGTAGGATACATCTACGTCAATGAAGCAGGAAGTGACCTCTGTTTTCATGTCACCGATCTGGCACTTCAGGCGAATCTTCCCAGAGGGTAGCTTCTTTCTGCGTTGAAGCCACTAATGGCAGTATAGGTAGCTGCCATGCGGTGCATCAGTGTAAACCTCCTCACCCAAAATATGTATTTAGTGTGTATTTTTTATTATTATATTTATTATAGATTATTTTAAGTATTATTTTTTTTAGAGTATTCTCTTAGTTAATTAGAAAATAAATTTCTTGATACACTTATATAAATATTTATTTAGAATCAATTTTAGGATATTTTAGATTTTTGGAGATTTATCGAGAATTTTTGGGTAATTAAAACCTAGGAAACATAAATTTATAGGGCTTCCATAATTTACTGTGAGACCATGCATGCATATTTTTGTGCCAAACTTTTATTTTTGGATTAGAAGACTTAAATATATTTTTTGTAATTTTATAGGATTTTTTGGAGTTATTTATGATTTATTTAGATTTTTCTAGGATTATTCAATATTTATTTGGATTTATTTGGATATATATATATATATATATATATATATATATATATATATATATATATATATATATATATATATATACATATTCTTTATATTGGATAGATACTAAATTAGTGTTAATAGATATAAAAAATAATATATATAAATAAGTTGTACTATTTTGATTATATCTATGATTATAAATTATTTATATAATTCAAACTATATTTTAACTTAATTCTAATCCTGAGCCTACTAGGAAAGCAACTTCATGCATATCCTATCCTTATTTGAACTTATCCTAATTCTATCCAAATTAGCAAATCATAGTCGTATTCAATTAAGTAGTTTTCACCATTATAAATACCTATTATAATTATGGAATAAACTCATCTTTCATATTTTTCTTCCCTAAACTCGTCTCTTTTTCATCCAAAAATAGTCGAAAATCGTCATAAATTCAACCTCATTTTCTAGTAGTTATGACAACTTAAAAGACGATATCTCCTACCTCCGGACTCCAAACGCGCTCTAAATTTTTTTATGAGAACCATATCAAGGTTAGTTTTCTGAATATATAAATTATTTTAATAATTTATGAACCTATGTTTCCAAAAAATTCTAAAAGTGCTAGTTGTCCAAAATCTGACGCCTTTCAGTATTTTTGAGATTTTGGGAGATCCCGAACTCAAAATTATGAGACGTTTGAAGTTTCAAAAATATGACATGATGAAATTCCATAAAATTATTTTTTTATAATTTAAAAAGAAATTTTATTCTACTATAAAATTCATGCAACGTAGACCTAACTAGGAAACCACCGAAAACTATCATCTATGCACCGTTGTGGCCATAACTCTTTGCCGACTTCTGATTTTATTAAACTGTCGATTCTGGCATTCATGTAGCATTAAAATTTATTGTATTCCATACCCAAATTAAGGATTTGCATCGGTTGACTTTTTGGTCATAGGGTTGCCTCGATTTGCGTGCCATGGATCCCAAATTAGTAAAGTTGACTTTCTTTGGACCAAAATTAGAGTTTAATAATAAAATTAAATTATAATAAGATTAAAATACTATTTTAGGTTATTTATTCAGAATTAAAATAGATTAAAATGGAGGAACTTATTCACCCACTTTTGTAACCTAACTTGCTTAATTTATGTGACGGATCGATGAGACGATGCCTTGAGTTGCGACTTTATCCTTTTTCAGAGCAGGCAAGATACCTTACTATATCTACTGTTAGTTTATTTTTATTTTAGTATTTTATTTTATTATTGCATAAACTATTTATATATATAAATTGCGCGTCCAAGGAATCTTGGGTGCAACGACGGTATACGTTATTATTTCTCTTTATTTTAATTATGTATGTTGACCTAGAGTTAAGTGACTACCCCATAATTTTGAGACATCTTTATATTTTATTTGGCCATGACACATTTCTCATACGAGTTATGAGTCTCATGTAGGACACGAACTTGCGTATTTGGCTGGCCACTGGTACCTATGTGACGTGCGACGGATAGAATATAACTGCTAATAGCGATGTATGTTAGAAGTCTTAGCAGTTATTTGTACTCCAGGAATATGGCCTATCTTGTTCTGGTGGTCCAATCCTTGTCCTTGTTTGGTTGTACGGTTAGGCTATTGTGCTGCGATAGGCTATGACCAAAGTTACGACGACGATACTTGCACTACGTCTCAGCATAGTAGCTAGATTGTGTTGTGGATGCGAATTGTATATGAGCATAGAGATAAGAGGAAGAACATTGACTATGCATATGGGAAGCCAAATTTGTGATCCAAGTCTCCATATGGAACTTGGTGTGATGATATATGTTTACGAGATACCTTGCTATTACTAGATAACCTGCTATTGTATGTTTATGAGATACCTTGCTATTACTAGATACCTTGCTATTGTATGTATATTAGCCTAAATATCACCCATGCGTACAAAAGTTATCGTCCAATTTGCACTTTAGGTGACTAGAAAACCCTTTGCATATTTAATTACTTACTGCAGTTTGTATAGCTTGCTTCTATGTATCTTGTTACATTCCACTAAGGACCTGGTCCCTTTCCAGGTATAGACGATCTTGACTATTTACAGGAGTATAGACCAGGACTTGCTACTTCTCTCTCTTTCGATGAGTTCTTCCCTTTGAGCCTCATTGATCATTAGATGTACTTATTTTGTTTCTCCTATATTCTAGTTTGGTAGTGGATTTGTCTCTACCCAACTAATTATTCTTATCAAGCATTTTATACTTGATTCAGTTATATAGTTGATTGGTTATTCATTTATATTTGATTCTGTGGATGAGATCTATTTATGTCCTGTGACTTATGAAATAAATCTATACCACTTGGGAATTATTATTCATAATACAACGTACGTATGTGTTATGGTTTCCATATATTGGAGTTGCCATATACATATGGCTGGCATGCTTACGTATTTCTAGTCCTACATATTTTATGATTGGGGCATGACATATTTTTAGTGGTGGCCCATGTAGGTTGAGAGCACATTGTCTCGGTTACGTTACTGTACTGAGCAAGCCTGCGCATAGGATTAGAGTATATGATCTCATCCACTTATTTAATAACCTCCCTTGATTTCGTTTCACATTCTTATTTGATTGCTTGCATTATATCTTGCTTGATCCTTTCTCAATATTAATCTTATCATTTCTTTCATATTTGATAGGGGTTAGGAAGGTGACTTGTACTAGGTATATACACTCCATTATTTAATACACTATTAGTTGAGTTCTTGTAAGTTGGGTAGCATGTCTCACAACCTAGCATCCCATAGTCCTTATGACCCATTAATGAAGTATAATTTAATAACACTGAATATATGCTAGTGTAAGAGGATAGGATTACCTAGATCGTAGAGTTTTAGAGGCCCATACCCCAATTGGCCAACCAGATACTTAGACAAGTAATAGTATGGCAATGGTAGGGGCACAAATACAGAAGCCATAGATACAGGTATGACCTTACTGTTAACACTACCATAACATGAGCATGATTGTAAACCCCCTGATTTTCAAGAATTTTTAAATTTGGATTTTTCACAAATTTTTGAAATTTTCTGGGAATTTTCTGTAATTAAATTCAGGTGTTTTAATTATTAAATGATTTTTAAATATTATTAAATAATATTAGAATATTATGAAAATAATATTTTATGGTGTAAAATGAAAAACTAGACATAGGGTAATTTTCCGGGAATTTATTGGACCCCGGATGGATTTTTAAAGCCCTAAAAACTAATTAATTAATTAAACCAAAATAAACCGGGTTTATTTAAAATAAACCAAACCAAACCAATTTCTGAACCGGGTTTATTTAATTAAACCAAATTCTAAGCGGGTCGGATCCGGGTCCAACCCAGACCCGACCCATTAACCCGAAACCCGACCCGCAATTATTTTTGGATCGGGCCGGATCCGTTAGGACCCGACCCGTCCGCCCAAACCCGACCCGAATCTCCTTCTCTCCCCCAACCGCTCAAACCCGACGACCCCGCAGCAGCCCGCCTCCGGCCAGCACACCTTCGCACCCCAGGGCCTAGCCGTAGCGCCGCCAAGCTCCGGCCAGTAGCCCAGAACCCTAACCCTAGCTTTTCGGACAAGTGTCGGACACGAGACGGACACGGAGATTTCTGTTTTCTGGAGCCCTATTCAGGTACTCGTAACTTTCTCCTCGTAGCTCTGTTTTCGATTCCGTCAGTTGCATCGCGTAGCCTGCATGACCCCCTCGGTGCCCGTGCAAACTGCTCGGTGCATCGCGTCCTGTGGTGATCGTGAACCGCGATCCAAAAACAGGAAAACCAACGCCCTGTTTCACCCCGAAACTGAGTACGCCCCTACAAACGGGACGACTTGGTCGCGTGCGGTCTTCACAGATACGTGTGCGTCGTTGATACGGACGTGTGAGATTTCGCAGAAGCTGATTCGGATGCGCGTGCACACCGGAATCAGTGCGTATCCGCGGACATCGTCCCCTATCCGACTTTTCTGAATCTTGCTGTAACTTAGTGTACACACGTCGGATCGAGACGAAACTTGCATCATCGGACTCATAGCAATACGCTGGTCCTGTGAGCGAAGTTTGGTTTAATTCTGAGAACGTTGACAAAATTGCGTGTCGTGGGCCCCACAAGCTCCACTCGACGGGCGATTTTGAGAACGGCTCATCAGAATCCAATTCTGAAAGTTTTGTTGGGTTCGTATCATTGTTCCTGACTTGTTGACACTAAGTTGGACTGTTTTGGAGATCTTTGACCCTGACGCATTTTTCGGTGCAAAGCGGCCCACATCTGGACCCCGCCTTGACCCGAAAATGTCATTTTAGCCCTTGTCTCCAAATTGGACTCAAGGACAGGCGTTTCTAGCTGATTAATATTTTTTGGATCTGATGGTGATGTCTATTTCAGCAGCCTGAGTACTGCCTGAAATTCCAGCTGAAGCCAGAGCCATACTTGGAGCCGAAAACCCAAGCAAGTGTACCTTGCCATAATTGTAGTATAATGATTCATTTTCTCTTGATATATTTTCTTGTGACTATTATAAATGCTCAACCCTAGGGCCGTGTGACTTACTTAGTTTTCGATTAATAGTCGGGTGCCAACACCGTACGCGGGGTTGTGTAACGTCACCTAGAGATGGATATCGTGACATTTATATTTCTTGTACTTGCCCTATCAAGTACATCATACCCAGGACACCTGACATAAATCATAATACAGAATCTTTCTGACTATTCAAGGTGGTTCTGTATAGGATACAGATTTCATGACTTGAACATTATTTTCTTAGATCTTAATAAATGACTTATTGCATTAGTTTAATCTTGTGTGACATGAACATGAGACATTATGGAACTGTGACGTGAGATTACATTGGGTGGGGAGAAAATTACCATACAAAAGGCTGAATATATATATATAATAAATTAATGGAAGTGCCTTAGACTCTGACACAGAGCTTTGGTACCGTACTGGCCCTTCGAGTGAATACTGCTATGGTTTCTTTGACACCGATCCTGTAGTAGTTTCAGCCTGAGTATGACTAAAACTCTCACTTGCATTATCACTTAGCTGGTTTAATTACTTACCCTATTGTTCCTTTATTTCTGTACTGCATTATTTTGGCTTGTGTTTTCTGTACCTTGCTATGTCCCCTGAGGACCTGGAATGGATTATGTCCCCAGATTTAGCAGACGAGATCTACCCTGAGGTGTACGGAACAAGAGCACTACTCGGAGCAGTACTGGAACCTGAGGACGAGGTGATCGCTGACGACTTCTCCTGAACAACTATTTCGCCATGCTCAGTTTTATTTGGCCAATAAACTCTTTATTTTCCTGTTTAATTGAACTTGTGTAAACAGACTTAATATCGGGTTGTTCCCCGATTTTTAATTACTTGTAACTGGATGTTGTTTATTTCTTTTGCTGATATTGCTATCTTTATTCTGTGGATGAGATTAGTAAACCCTGACTGTTGTATTACAGCTTAAGTATGCCCCGGTGGATCCATAAAATTGGGATTGTCCATCGGTGCGTGCTGCTGGCCATTATCACGCGTCCAGTCCCTCGGTATTTTGGGACTGGGGCGTGACATGGTTTTTGTGGTGGCCCATGCAGGTCAACGACTAAATTGTTCGGTTTTAACTTAGGGACCGAACAGGCCTGCAATAAGAATATGATAAGTTTTTAGGATCTCATCTACTTGCTTGAATCATTTTTGATATCTATATCGTATTCGAACTAATTGTTGACTTGCATCTTGCCTTGATTCCTGTGCGCTTCTTATAGTTTATTTTTGATTCAGAGTAATGGATTCACAAGTAAACGACGGAACTCCAGCAAGAACACCAATAGGTGCTGAAGCCACCTACGAGGAAGATGAAGTGACGCTATTGAGTGGAGATCCCTCTACTCACCGAAGCAGCCAAGTAGATCAGCAAGCTTCTAGATTTCGGCGTGATGACATTCCGCCGCCTCCGCAGTTTGTTCCACCGATGCCTGTATTCCCTCAAGGGCAGCCGATTGACGGGCAACAGATATTCTAATTGATCTACGCAATGATGCAAGCCCAGCAACAAGTCCAAAACGAGGCTCAGCGTCGCGAGGCTGATTACTTGAGGAACAGTCTAGTAAATGCACTAGAGCAGGCCAACCTACCAGCTAGACGGCAACCGACGGGCTCTATCACTGATTTCTGCCAGCTGAAGCCCCGTACTTTCTCAGGCAAGGAGGAGCCCACAGAAGTTCATGAGTGGCTCACCAACATACAACATCAATTAGAAGCAGCTGAGCTACCAAGGGAACGTTGGATGACTGCCGTCAGAATGCAATTGACGGGTAATACTCATCACTGGTGGCTACCTGAAGAGAGACGGCTCAGACCAGACCGAGTTACTTGGGAAGAGTTCTCCAGACTCTTTCAAGAGATGTACATTTCGGCTATCGCTCGATCAGAACTTCGGGACAAGTTCAATCGCCTCATTCAGGATACTATGACGGTGGAAGAGTACAACGCCGAGTTCATTCGTCTGAGTCGTTTTGCCCCTACCTTGATCCCAATAGAAGAAGAAAAGGCTGAGAAGTTCTTTGATGGGCTAAAATTTGAGTTACAAAGAATGATCAGATCCGTCGCACCTACTTCGTACACGGACGTCCTTGCTGCAGCTCGACGTATGGAGCGTGTCATCAGACGAGAATCCAACCTGAAGAGACCTTCCACATCAGCACCAGCCAGAGCAACGAATGGAGAAGCTGCCAAGAAACCTCATCTGCATCAAGCACCACAGGGAGCTGCATCCAAATCCCTGACTCTTCCTACTTGTTACTACTACGGCAAGATAGGCCATGTTGAGAAGGAGTGTAGACGTAAATTCGGACTGTACTTAGGTTGCGGATCCAGACAGCATGCAGTGAGGGATTGCCCTGAACGTAGAGAAGGAGCACCAAGGGCAAACCAACAAGCTCTACCAGCACCAGGAGGACATCAACCAAGGCCACCCTTGGCACTTCAAGCCACACCCTACC
Source organism: Iris macrosiphon (assembly GCA_036927795.1). Taxonomy (NCBI): domain Eukaryota; kingdom Viridiplantae; phylum Streptophyta; class Magnoliopsida; order Asparagales; family Iridaceae; genus Iris; species Iris macrosiphon. The sequence goes on along the minus strand of JAYESA010000007.1, from coordinate 93,542,194 downwards.
AGCAAGTCCAGCATCAGCAGAGGGCACCACCTCAAGGACGCGGACAAGCATTCGCGATGACTGTGGAAGACGCGCAGAACCATGGAGTAGCTAATGCGCGTAAGTTTTTATAGTTTTCCCGTTTCTAGTATTGCTATAGTTCGTGCCTGCTGGTTCGTGACCCTAGACTTGACCTAATAATTTTAACTTGCTATTAATTGATAACCTAGTGTTAACCTTATAATTTTGAACTTGCCAATAATCTAGAATATTTTCTAAATATTAAACTGAAATGTTTTTTTTGAAAGATAACCTGGTTTTCTAAAACTGTAATTTTCTATATTCCCACATTTGGGAAATTGTATAACTTCTATTTTTAGGGAAATGATTTTTCCTATACGTTTAAACCCTTAACCTTAATTTTCTGATTTGAATAAATTTTGCAACCGTGTCATCTCTGTTGACCGGTTATTCTTTAATTGCGAGGACGCAATCCACTTAAGGGGGGTAGATTGTAAACCCCCTGATTTTCAAGAATTTTTAAATTTGGATTTTTCACAAATTTCTGGAATTTTCTGGGAATTTTCTGTAATTAAATTCAGGTGTTTTAATTATTAAATAATTTCTAATTGTTATTAAATAATATTAAAATATTATGAAAATAATATTTTATGGTGTAAAATGAAAAACTAGACATAGGGTAATTTTCCGAAAATTTATTGGACCCCGGATGGATTTTTAAAGCCCTAAAAACTAATTAATTAATTAAACCAAAATAAATCGGGTTTATTTAAAATAAACCAAACCAAACCAATTTCTGAACCGGGTTTATTTAATTAAACCAAATTCTTAGCGGATCGGATCCGGGTCCAACCCAAACCCGACCCATTAACCCGAAACCCGACCCGCAATTATTTTTGGATCGGGCCGGATTCGTTAGGACCCGACCCGTCCGCCCAAACCCGACCCGAATCTCCTTCTCTCCCCAAACCGCTCGAACCCGACGACCCCGCAGCAGCCCGCCTCCGGCCAGCACGCCTCCGCACCCCAGGGCCTAGCTGCAGCGCCGCCAAGCTCCGGCCAGTAGCCCAGAACCCTAACCCTAGCTTTTCGGACACGTGTCGGACACGAGACGGACACAGAGATTTCTGTTTTCTGGAGCCCTGTTCAGGTACTCGTAACTTTCTCCTCGTAGCTCTATTTTTGATTCTGTCAGTTGCATTGCGTAGCCTGCATGACCCCCTCGGTGTCCGTGTAAACCGCTCGGTGCATCGCGTCCTGTGGTGATCGTGAACCGCGATCCAAAAACAGGAAAACCAACGCCCTGTTTCATCCCGGAACTGAGTATGCCCCGCCAAACGGGACGACTTGGTCGCGTGCGGTCTTCACAGATACGTGCGCGTCGTTGATACGGACGTGTGGGATTTCGCAGAACCTGATTCGGATGTGCGTGCACACCGAAATCAGTACGTATCCGCGGATATCGTCCCGTATCCGACTTTTCTAAATCTCTATGTAACTTAGTGTACACACGTCGGATCGAGACCAAACTTGTGCCATCGGACTCATAGCAATACGCTGGTCCTGTGAGCCAAGTTTGGTTCGATTCTGAGAACATTGACAAAATTACGTGTCGTGGGCCCCACAGGCTCCACTCGACGGGCGATTTTGAGAACGGCTCATCGGAATCCAATTCTGCAAGTTCCGTTGGGTTGGTATCATCGTTCCTGACTTGTTGACACTAAGTTGGACTATTTTGGAGATCTTTGACCCTGACGCATTTTTTGGTGCAAAGCGGTCCATATTTGGACCCCGCCTTGACCCGAAAATGTCATTTTTGCCCTTGTCTCCAAATTGGACTCAAGGACAGGCGTTTCTAGCTGATTAATATTTTCTGGATCTGATGGTGATGTCTATTTCAGCAGCCGGAGTACTGCCTGAAATTCAAGCTGAAGCCAGAGCCATACTTGGAGCCGAAAATCCAGGCAAGTGTACCTTGCCATAATTGCAGTATAATGATTCATTTTCTCTTGATTTATTTTCTTGTGACTATTGTAAATGCTCAACCCTAGGGCCGTGTGACTTACTTAGTTTCCGATTAATAGTCGGGTGCCAACACCGTACGCGGGGTTGTGTAACGTCACCTAGAGATGAATATCGTGACATTTATATTTCTTGTACTTGCCCTATCAAGTACATTATACCCAGGACACCTGACACAAATCATGATACAGAATCTTCCTGAATATTCAAGGTGGTTCTGTATAGGATACAGATTTCATGACTTGAACATTATTTTCTTAGATCTTAATAAATGACTTATTGCATTAGTTTAATCTTGCGTGACATGAACATGAGACATTATGGAACTGTGACGTGAGATTACATTGGGTGGGAAGAGAATTACCATACAAAAGGCTGAATATATATATATAATAAATTAATGCAAGTGCCTTAGACTCTAACACAGAGCTTTGGTACCGTACTGGCCCTTCGAGTCAATACTGCTATGGTTTCTTTGACACTGATCCTGTAGTAGTTTCAGCCTGAGTATGACTAAAACTCTCACTTGCATTATCACTTAGCTGGTTTAATTACTTACCCTATTGTTCCTTTATTTCTGCACTGTATTATTTTGGCTTGTGTTTTCTGTACCTTGCTATGTCCCCTGAGGACCTGGAATGGATTATGTCCCCAGATTTAGCAGACGAGATCTACCCTGAGGTGTACGGAATAGGAGCACTACTCGGAGTAGTACCGGAACCTGAGGACGAGGTGATCACTGAGGACTTCTCCTGAACAACTGCTTCGCTATGCTCAGTTTTATTTGGCCAATAAACTCTTTATTTTCCTGTTTTATTGAACTTGTGTAAACAGACTTAATATCGGGTTGTTCCCCGATTTTTAATTACTTGTAACTGGATGTTGTTTATTTCTTTTGCTGATATTGCTATCTTTATTCTGTGGATGAGATTAGTAAACCCTGACTGTTGTATTACAGCTTAAGTATGCCCCGGTGGATCCATTAAATTGGGATTGTCCATCGGTGCGTGCTGCTGGCCATTATCACGCGTCCAGTCCCTCGGTATTTTGGGACTGGGGCGTGACAATGATTCTCCATTGTGGCATAGGATTTTAGAAGTATGGCTAGATATATAAGCTTGTATAATAGGATTTCTAGCAACTATGGATTGGTCTTTTAGATAGATACCGTGCCCTTGAACCTTGTGGGTATCACAAGTAGTAGCGGTTACCCTTCACCTCATCAACACCTTCTCCTTGATTTAATTGTCTCCTCTACCATATTTTTTCTCAAGCGCGACTCTAGGTGTAAGTGTTTTTTGCGCAGAAACCTATTCTTACCTTTATTCATCATAATCTCACGTACTTATATTTTTGGACTACCTTGACTTATGCTGCTATTATAGCCTGTAGAAGCATGAAAAATACGTCGGATGACTATACGCAACCTATTTGTGCGGGGCAGCGTAAAGAGATGACCTCAGAGCCACCAAGCAGGCAAGACAAGAGCTTCTCAGGACCATCCGCGTAAGTGCAGTATGTCCAGGCCGCCTCAGGGCGTAAAGAAGAGGGCTTCGTCGCCTATATGGCGTAAAACACATCCGCTTTCAAAATACGGTATTAAAGCGTACGAGGAACGCTTCGTGTTCTCTGAGACGAACCTGTCAGACCCTGTAATGAACCTGACGTCTGAACTTCTGACAAAGGGATACGGCTCGGCTACCCAGACGATGGCTATAATGATGGCACGGCACTACGACCCAGGCTGTCAGTTACCGCCATCTCCCTCGCGTAAACTGCTTTTACGTGAACGAGGGAATATGCTGCCTTGTTTTATATAGGCAGACATGAGCTGTTTACACTCCGCGGTAGACAAACCGCCTGCCACGTCAAAAGCGGCGCTTTATACAGGGCTCGAGGCACGTCTCGACGATTGGTGCACAAGACGGTGACAGTCTTCTCGAGGCACATCTCTGCGACGAATGCACAGAAGAGCAGCAGACCTTCAAAAACACGCCTCCGCATTTAATGCGTAGAATGATGGCGGATCTCTGCATTTAATGCAGGGGATTTGATTAAGAATCACCGAAACATCGTGTGGTGACACCCCCCTTGCGTAAACTACTTTTTCGCATACAAGGGGATACGCTGCCTTGTTCTACACAGGCAAACGTAAAACCGTCTACACACCGCAGAAGACAAACAGACTGCCACGTCAAAAGCTGCGCTTTGAACAAAGCTCGAGGCACGTCTCTTCGCCTGATGCTCAGAACGGGGGCAGGCCTTCAGAACATGCCTTCGCAATTAATGCACAGGATGGTGGCAGATCTCTGCATTTAATGCGAGAGATTTGATTATATCTTCAAAGCCGTAATTCCGGCTAAAGACGTCCACGTCAGCACTCAGCATTGTGCAGTGGCTTTTACGCCCCCTCAGTTGTTATGCTCTCAGGGCTTCTATGCCCCCTCAGCTGTTATGCTCTCAGGGCTTCTACGCCTCCTCAGCTTCCATGCTCTTTCGGCTTCTACGCCTCCTCAGCTTCTATGCTCACTCGGCTTCTATGCCATCAGGCTTCTATGCCTACCTGGCTTCTATGCCTATTTTGGCTTTTATGCCATGGTGACAGACATTGGCTTTTACGCCTACCTCTTCTACACGGAGGATACCAACCTACATGGCTTTTATGCCGTGATCTTCGTAGCAACAATACGCGTTGTGTCCCTTAGTTGGACCCGCGTTATACGCTCATTCAAAAGATTATCTATACGTAGGCATTAGTTATTTTAACCATCGTGTAAAAGGGTGCTGTGATTCCACTCCTCGGTTTTTACACCAACTGAGTGGTCACTGTCACTAAAACTCTATAAATAGAGACCTCTATCAACAGAGAAAAAGGTCGACAAAAAAAAAGATCGAACAATTGAAGACTCAGAGAAGAGGTCGAACAATTAAAGATCGAGCAAGGAGAGAGAAGATCGAGAGAGAGAGAGAGAGGAACCCGGAGCTCAGGCAAAGGATAGGGATCGGCGACCAGGGCATCGTGCATCCACCCTTTTCTGCAACCTCCGAGGCTGCTTCCTGTCTTCTACGGCACTTCTTCACCATCGTGTGGTCCAAGGGCTAAAGTGATCGACTGCAGATCAGACACCTATAGCAATTTATACCCAGATTAAATAAATTGTACTCCCATATCCTCGTATAGGATTACATTGTACAAGTTTGTTTGTAAACAAAAGAACACGGGTCCTGTATAAACCCCGTCTTGAATACATCTTTCATTCTTTTCGTTTTCTACCATAAACAAGATGGCGACTCTGCTGGGGACATCTTTCTCTTCTGATGAGAAAGTAATTGCTCAACACGACGCAGTATCTATAGGAACCGCGAAGAAGACACTGGTCGTCCAGTTCGACCAGTCTGCCTACGAAGACATGCTTCGAACCGGAGGTAGCTCTCACCCTCTCTCCGTCCAAGACAACAGGAAGCTACGCAAGGTCTGGATGCCCAAGACATCCTCTACCATTCCTGTGGACTCTTCGATCTCTCCGATCTCTCCGACCAATGAGGTTGTAGCAAGGCCTCAACTATGGAAGAGGCAGGAGAACACCATTGCATAGTAATCCTTACTATCGACAAACTCGTTTGGGGTTGGGGTACACTGCGTCCCCTGCTGCACACTCCAAACTTCCAGAGGATGATCCTGTAATACCAGAGGAAGGTCCCTCCAAGTCATCTTCTAAAAACCAATACAACGACAAGACGGGGGGTAGAACCTTCTCAAAATCTAGGTACAAGACAACGAGGGCGCTCTCCCGGAAGAGCAAAGGACTAGGGCGTCAGAATCCCAAAAATCAAAAAAGGCCTTTTCCTTCAAGGAAAACGACATCATTGAAATCTTCAACATATTGATAAAAGAAAACAAACTCCAGGTCCCCAACATCAGATAGCCCGAGAGCGCCGGCGAAGTCGATGATCCAGATTATTGTCTCTTCCACCAGTACGTCCATCACCCTACGAAGGCCTGCTATTTGTTAAAAGAAAAATTCAGGAGTTGATCGACGCCAAGGTCATCACTTTACATCTATAAACGAGGGAACAACCACTGTGAGCCAGGGTTCACCTTTTTTTTTTGGTTCCTCAAGAAAGATACGGCATGATGAACCCCTGAAGGTTTCCCCAGTGGATCCTGCAGGTCTATCCCCACTCGAGAAAATCACTATATAGTAAAAAGAGTTTATCATTTTCCCTGATCATCGATTGTCATCTACACTTAACATTTGTACTTAGCCCTAAGTACACCAGTAGTGTTAAAGTCCACAAAAACTGCCATGTCCATCTTACCTCTGAACAGATATATCCTCTCCCCATGGCGATATAGAAACGTTAGCACAGAACTTCTTGACAGCTATTGATTCCTATCACCCGTACATATGGGAGGTAGCATCATCATCCAACGTCGTCACAATGTATGGACCACAAGAGGACTCTATCTTCCTTGTCCCGCCTACCTGCGGCAATCAGCGCACAATAGTCTTCGGCCGCGTACGCAATCAACCGACTGTCCATGAGGATTCTCTTGATAACGATACTGGGAAAATGCAGGTCCACTAATACAGCCCACAAGCATTAAGGATCATGCAAAACATGGGCTACAACTTGGAGCGGAAGTCAGGCCTCAACTACGGGAAGGTCAGACGAACGCCACTGTTTGGCAATCCCCGCTATCAACAGACCCGTTTTGGGTTAGGGTATGCCGCCTCCTCCAAATCAAGCGAGAATGTCCTTTCCTCCTATCAGGACGGCTCGTCACCCTCTGTCACTACCACATTCCGAAAACTGGGGTATTTTCGACTTTTTATAATATTTAATATTATTGTAGTTATAATTTAGTAATTGCGTGATGGGTATATTAAATTAAATAATTAAGTGGTGTGTAATTAATTATAGTATTAGATGCAGTGTTCATTTATTTTTAGCTAGCAGATTGACCTAGAAGCCCAGTAAAGGAACACTTGTCCGAATTGTGGAAATTCTGTAATTAATTGTTTTATTTATAATTTTATTTATTGGAGATTGTAATTAATTACCGTATTTATTTAATTATTGCGCATTGCCTTTGCTTCGATATTTGGAGCGCTATCCTGACTTATGTCTTCCAAACAAATTTCACAATCTTGCCCTACACATGCCCGCCTTCCATTCTGCTATTTTTGCAACTCATAATTATGCTCTCTGTGCATTATTTCTAGCCGCACAAAAAAAATCGTCGCGGACGTTATTTAATAAATTCCTATTTTTATCGTTGTGCGTTCCAATCGAAAATTAGAGGCAACCTCGACCTAATTTTTCGTGCGGCCCAAATTAGGGTAATATCCTGTTCTGAGTCTTCTTCATTATTGGTATTGATGACCTGACCTGATTTTGGTCCCATGTACTCCTAATTAATTTTTGAAAACAACTTGCATTTATTTCTAATTAAATTGAGGATACTATTTTAACCGATTCTGAAATCTCAATTTAATTCCAGTGCCCTGCCAAATTGAGCCCGTACCAAACATACAGCGCCCTCTGACCCTACAAAACACCAGACACCGAATCGCCCGTAAATTTGTCATCATTTTATGTGTCTGTGCAAATACCCAAATTTAAGGGGGCTAATTTGCAAATTTGTATTTTTTGGTGTAAACACCCATTTGTTTAAACCAATGAGAAATCCTTAATATTTTATCACCCTCATCCCCACATGAACATTTCTTCATGTCCAATCTGGACCACTCATTTAAAGTGGGCAAATCCTAACCCTTTATTCCACACACTCTCCCATATATAATGTCACATCAAACACCTTTCCCTAGAAAACCCTAATCCCCAAGCAAGCCCCCACCTCTCTCTCTCTCCCCCCATCCTCAACCCCAACCGTAGGAAAACTCTTTCCTTTCCCCTTCTCCTTCCTTTCTTCTCCTCTTTTTCTTCTTCTCTTCTCCTTCTTTTCTTCTTCTTCTCCCTTCTTCATTAAAATTTAAATTATAAAAGAGGGGGAAACCAACCCATCCTGTTCATCCTCCCCGGCCGGCGGACCTCTGTGTACTCCGACGAGCGGTCAGCCAGCCCTGATCCTCCGGCAGCCCAGTCCTCGAGCCGACCCCCTGCTCTTCTTCCTCCGGACCAGCCACCAACCGGCCGAGCCCGACGCTGCACCTCCACCCTGCTCTTCCATCAAGCCCGGCCATAGCCACCTCGTCCCGGCGGTCTGCGCTCCCCGCTCCGACTGTTCTCCGGCCTCCTACATCACCCGACCACCCCCATCGACACCTCTCCTCCCTCATTCTTCCGCTGCTCGCAGTCCGGCAGCCACCATCACTTGTCACCACCACCACCTCCGGCTACATTCATGACCACCTCCATCATCCAAACACCACCACCACCATCAACTTCATCCATCCATCCATCCATCCATCTCATCTCCGAACCGAGCATCCGGCCACCCTTCTCTCGGCACTCCGGCCAACCTCGGCTGCTCCTTCCCTGCTGTTCAACTCCGGCCATCTTCTGGCCAACCCCCACAGTAAGTTTCCTTCTTCCCCTCTTTCCTTCTTCACATATATATATATATATATATATATACATATATATATGTAGCTAATGTAATGTATATGTATTTGTAGTTATTTAATTAATGTGAATGTAATTGTATATAGTTAATCAATGTGTGGATATATATATATATGTATATAAATACGTATATTGGGGTGTGTTTTAGAATAATACTTAGTGTATATGTATTCATATACATACATGTATTATTTTGGTATATTTCATATAGAATACATGTAATTACGTATTTTTGGTATAAATGTATAAATAGGTAATTACGTATTTTGGTAATTGGTATATGTATATGTGTACATATATATATCTATAAAAATATAGTGTAATTTCTCTAATTGTATATAGTATACGTACTATTTTGGTATATGTACAAACATATATATGTATGTATTTTGGTATAATAATATATTGGTAAAGTATATATTAAATTAATATATTTGGTATAAATATGTGTACCTATATATATACATGTATAAACATATTTTGGTATGTAAATATATATAGTATATATATAACACTGTATTGATATATAAATGTACTTGTAAAACATATTTTGGTATAATTACCTGTATATAGTATTGTATTATTTTGGTATGTATGCATATATATATATAATATAAGTTAATATGTATTTTGGTACATGTATATTAGTTTATATATATGAGTGATGTATAATTTTCACATAAATAAAATATATTTCCACTTATGTACATACAGTTATACCTATTTTGTATACTTTGGAATAACTATATATATATGTATTAATTTAATTGGTGAAGTTACTAGGTGACCCTAGATGGACCAGTGCCATACCTGGCACGGCCCTGAGTTCGATGTTTTTGATTGTGTGTTAGTGTAGCATCTGATACGAGTGTTATAATTGTGATCTGTTTATAGGACTGTTGGTTCATCCAGGGATACTCTGGAACAGGACATCAGTGATTACCAGCTAAGGACCCAAGGCGAGTACATTCTCTGATTAGTTTCTAATTTATGATATCTTCTATGTTCCCTGTATCTAGTGTAAATATCCATGTTCTTGACACGCTGGTTACACGGATTGGTGTAGACGGATCTCGTCATGAGATGTTATTCCTTATTCATGGTGTAGCTTGTACAAGACTTGTTTCCTTGATATCTTGTGCATGTACGGACACTGATTTCCGGGGAGATTTGCTACCTCCCTAGGAAATCCCGTGCCATAGCGTACCATGATTTGATCTACTATACCAGTCGGGGGTTTGGGAAGTATTTTAGTATAGATATGTGATCATACCCAACTTTTCATGCATCATAGCTCACCCCACATCTCACGTCGGGTGCGGCCTGACCATCTCCATGCTTTATAGCTGTTACGTGTGATTAGCCTGACCATCTCCATGCATCATAGCTAACTAACGGTAAGCCTGACCTTCCATGAATCATAGCTAATCACATGTAACCAGCCTGATCAAGTTCCCAAGCCGATCACATGTTAAAGCTAGTACTCACACACTTAGTCATAGGTTTCTTGCTCATTGACATATTGTTTCTTTTCCTGCATTTACTTACAGTATTTCCAGTATTTCTTTCATTGTACATTTCTCGTACCTATACATGCATATGGTATATTTCCATATAGAACTGCTACATAGTTTATGTCATTAATATAGAACTGCTATTTAGAGATGTACTTTGCTCCTTCCTGACTGGAAAATATTTTTTCAGACTGTGACCTTAGTAGACTGGTTTCCGACACACTTGGGGATTAGAAGTTAATGATTGCAGGTATGATTATTTTGTCGTTAGACTTGTCTTGTATTTCTTGTTTGCCTTGATATCTCATCGTGCTTTAGTTTATGTGATTGAATATTTCTAGCATTATTTTATGATATCCACGTCTCCTTATGGAGTTGGGTATTCATGTGAGTTGATTAGATAGCTACTTGACCTAGACAGCGTTCTACCGCCGATGCTGCGGCGTAGGCTGGACGTACCCACGCACTCGTGCCCCTAAACCGGGTGCGGGTCATGACACCCTCCGACTCACCTGACGCTCTCGGACGAACATTATCAGTAAATATGGTAGTGACAGATCCCTGCGAAGCAAACGAGCCAGAGTCTGAGCCATTCGAAAATGACTCTTGGGCTCAACAGATGGATACATAATGGGAGTTCCGCTTCGAGCAGAGAGAACCTCCCACTGAAGATGAAGTTATTCAGATCGACGTTGGGGATGAACTCTCACCGAGGCCTATATTTATCAGTAACAATCTTTCTCCAGTCGAAAGGGAAGAAGTTATTCAACTGATAAAAGAATACATCGACGTCTTCGCATGGAATTATGAGGATATGCCAGGACTTGATCCAGAGATGGCTACCCACAAACTCAACATATCGCCCGATTCAAAGCCTGTAAAGCAGCACCAGCGCCGGTTCTGCCCGGATATGATGGACGCCATTGAAGCCGAAGTCAAAAAGTTGATAGCCTGCGGTTTCATCCGGGAGGAACAACATCCCGACTGGGTCGCCAACGTTGTCCCAGTCATGAAGAAAAATAGGAAAATACGCATCTGCATCGATTACCGGGATCTGAATGCGGCCTGCCCCAAGGATGAGTTCCCTCTTCCCATCACAGACATCATGATCGACAATACCTGCGGTTTTGAACGTATGTCTTTCATGGACGGATTCTCAGGATACAATCAGATCAAGATGCATCCTGGAGACGAGAAGCATACCGCCTTTCGAACACCACTGGGGGTATATTGCTATACAGTAATGCCCTTCAGATTAAAGAACGCCGGGGCAACATACCAACGGGCTATGAGTAACATATTCCATGAGCATTTACGCAAAATGGTGGAATGCTACGTGGATGACATAGCTGTCAAAAGTTGCCTCAAAGATGATCACATTCGAGACTTAAGGTCGGTGTTCGAGTTGATGCGCCAACATCAACTCAAGATGAATCCTACAAATTCCTTTCTGGGTGTATCTAGCGGCAAATTCCTGGGATTTGTCATCACCGCCAAAGGCATCCAAGTGGACCCTGAGAAAGTCCAAGCCATCGTAGAAATACGATCGCCTCGCAATCTCAGGGAACTTAGGGGATTTCAAGGTCGTCTGGCTTACATCCGGAGATTCATATCCAACCTCTCCGGAAGATGTTAGCCTTTTTCTCGCCTCATGAAGAAAGGTGTATCCTTCGTATGGGACGAAGCCTATCAACAAGCGTTTAACGATATCAAACGCTACCTCACTAATCCGCCAGTTCTGGTGCATCCCGTCGTAGGAAGACCATTCTTCCTATACGTTCGAGTAATGGACCATTCCCTGGGAGCTCTTCTTGCGCAGAAGAACGATGTAGGGCATGAACAGGCTATCTACTATCTAAGTAGAATGATGGTCGGGGACGAACACCGGTACAACCCAGTGGAGAAAGAATGCTTGGCTGTGATGTTCGCTATCCAGAAGATGCGGCACTATGTCACCGGCCAGACTATCCATATCATCTCCAGAATCAACCCTCTTCGAGTACTAATGAGCAAGCCAAGTGCTCTTAATTCCTGACTTGCAACTTGGGCGATGCTGTTAACACCATATAACATGGTGTACGTCCCTCAGAAGTCCATCAAAGGCCAAGCATTGGCCGACTTCCTAGCTGCTCATCCAATCCCGGAGACCTCCAAGTTGTACGAGGACATCCCTGACGAAGTTGCAGAATGTAATTCCACGACGAAAAGTGACGTATGGCAACTATTCTTTGATGGTGCCTCCAGAATTGGTCCTAGGGGAAGCGTGGTTTCAGGAGTAGGAATCGTCCTGGTTACTCCCGATAAACTCGTCATCTACCGAGCATACTCTCTCAACGAGCCCTGTTCAAACAACGTGGCAGAGTATAACGCTTTACTAATCGGGCTCCAAATCGCTCAAGAGCTGGGGGTCGAATCTCTGGAAGCTTTTGGAGATTCTCTGCTTATAGTCAATCAAGTCAGAGGAATATATGAGGTCCGAAATCCAGACCTCATCCCCTATCACCAAGCAGCAGTCGAGATAGCCATGACATTCAAAGGGTTTTTCCTGGAGCATGTGCCTCGATCCCAGAACCTTGAAGCTGATGCCCTAGCCAGTCTAGCCGCAGATCTGGCTACTCCTATAAGAAGGCAGAACTCGGTAATCATTCTTAACAGAGATTTATTCTGTGTGAAGAACAACTCTCACATAAGACGTAGCTACGCTGCATACGCCGATCCTCCCAGACGAGATTGGAAGAGTCCTTTCATAGATTTTGTGGCATACAGAATATTGCCGGAAGACCCTAAAGAAGCAGTATCCGTCAATAGGCGATCCTTACGCTTCTACTTCGATGCATCTTCACAATGCCTATATTGCCGGACCTATGACGGACTGCTATTGAGATGCCTCTCTGACAAAGAGGCACAGCTGATCATCCGTAAAGCTCACGACGGCATATGCGGGGCGCATCAACCTGGCCCTAAGCTACAGGATCGTATCAGGAGAATGGGCTACTACTGGCCCACTATGATCACAGACGCGATCAGCTATGCAAAACAATGCAAGGCCTGTCAGGTCCATGCAGACTTCATACATCAGCCGTCCGAATATCTACATCCCACGGTTGCGTCCTGGCCTTTCAAAGCATGGGGTATGGATGTCATTGGTCCTATTCACCCGTCTTCTTCCAGGGGTCACCAGTTCATACTGGCCATCACGGATTACTTCTCCAAGTGGGCAGAGGCGATCCCTCTTGCGGAAGTAAAGGCATCTAATGTGATCAGCTTCATCAAGCATCACGTCATCTATCGCTTCGGGGTACCTCGGAGGATAATTCACGACAATGGGCCTCAGTTCATCAGTCAAGCGTTTCATCGATTTTGCGATAAAAATCGGATACATAATGTGGCCTCTACGGCATATTATCCAGCTGCTAATGGTTTGGCGGAAGCTTTCAACAAAACCATTATCAAACTCTTGAAGAAGTTCGTATCTTCGAACAAAAGAGATTGGAATGAGAAGCTGGGCGAATGCCTCTGGGCATATCGCACGACGGTACGAACACCGACAGGTTGTACTCCATTCTCACTGGTCTACGGGAGCGAAGAAGTTCTCCCCATTGAAGTCCAGCTTCCGTCACTCAGAATAGTCGTGGCTAACGAGCTGACTCAAGAGAAGAACGACCTTTTAAGACTTCAGGAGCTAGAAGGATTAGACGAGAAGCGCCTCCAAGCTCAGCAGCGCATCGCGCTCTACCAAGCACGCATTTCCAGAGCTTTCAATCATAAAGTAAAGGAAAGAGTGTTCAAAGTCGGCGAGCTAGTTCTAGCCGTAAGAAGGCCGATGATTCTTACCGACAGGAGTAAAGGCAAATTCCAGCCCAAATGGGAAGGTCCTTATGTGGTCGACACAACGTTCTCAAATGGCGCTTACAGGTTAGCCCAGCCTAATGGAGACCTGTTAATGGCTCCTATCAACGGCAAATTCCTGAAAAGGTACTATGCTTAACCTCCTCTGATCAGTTGGAATATAGCGAAAATCTCAATTCTGACAAAACTACTTCCAAAAACACAACTAGTTGGGTCGTATTCTATCATGTCCATATAACCTCTGAATAGATACGTTCGACTAATTTGGAAATGCAATACCTATCATGTCCATATCACCTCTGATAGTATCTTGCCTACAAACCTTAGTCAAAGCATATTCTATCATGTCCGTATGACCTCTGAATAAATGTGTCCTGCTAAAGTTTCTTGAGAGCCTATCATGTCCATATCACCTCTGATAGTATCTTACCTACAAACCTTAGTCAAAGCATATTCTATCATATCCGTATGACCTCTGAATAAATGTGTCCTGCTAGAGTTTCTTGAGAGCCTATCATGTCCATATCACCTCTGATAGTATCTTACCTACAAACCTTAGTTAAAGCATATTCTATCATGTCCGTATGACCTCTGAATAAATATGTCCTGCTAGAGTTTCTTGAGAGTTTATCACGTCCATACTACCTCTGATATCACTCTCGCCCAAACCTGTCATTTACATTCCGAAATGATGGGTCCACAAAGTCAGAAAAGAGTTTGCTTTATTCCCAAGAAAGAGCAGAATTACACTGGGAAGCAAGAAGAAGAAAGGGTACATCATTGTGGGGGAGCGTTCATATCGTGAATCTGCTGCGCCAGTACAGCTATCCTCTCATCCCTGCAGGCCAAGGCATCAGCGCGGGCCTGCTCCAACCGTGCCTCATTGTCTCCCTTGAGGGACAATTCGGCCCTCGCCCGACGAACACCCGTACGGGCAGCTTCTGCACGATCCAGATCCCGTCGTGCTGCGCTCAGTCGACCAGTCGCTACATCCAGACCTGCCAACGACTGGGAAGCCCACTCCTCCGCCTGAGCGAGTTTTCTCTCAACTTCCGAGCCCTCGCTACGTTCCCTTCATGCTCGGATTGGCACTTCAGTTGAAGGGCAAGGGCTTCCTCCACGACGGCTTTTCTTTCGTCCATCTCCAGCTGACGTGTTTGAACGAGTTTATCCAAGCTCTCCATCTGTTTGGCAAACTGCGTAGTCATGAAGTCATATCTGGACTGGACCTCAGCTTCAATGCCGTCCCGAGTTAGCCGCAGATATTCGTTAATGGGTTGCTCCAAACCATTAACCATCACCTCCAGGGCATCAGCTATCCCGGTGCCGTCAAAATCCCGGATTGCCTCTATCGGGATCCGAGAGGACTTCTTCAGGCGCTCGAGGTCCAGATTCCCCTTCAGCACCATCGGTATCAGCACTTTCAAAGTAGCGTAGAAGACGCTGGTATATTGCTCGGTCAACGCAGCTAAATCCGATTGGGCGCCAGGAGTAGCCGCGGCATTGGCAAATCCCCCTCCAGGAATAATTACAGGCGAAGTGGTCACAACCGTCGCCTCGACAGGTGGTGCGACCAAAAGAGGCACGTCGACCGAAGTAGTCACAATGACAGGCTCTTCTTCTTCTTGGGATATCAGACCCCCTCAACAAGCGGGCCGGCCCCCGAAGATACTTCCTCCTCAAAGTCGAACGCCTCCGTATCATCGCCAGGAGTTGGAGCAGAGCCAGAAGGTGCTTCAAAGCTGTATTCCCCATGGACGCCATCCCCTGGGAAGAGGACAAGAGAGTTGATATCAATATAATGGTACTCTTTCTAAAAAAGAGACATAAAGATGACATTTACCCGTGGCCAGCGGTATATACGACGCATCTGCAGACAAGGTAGCTAAATCACGCCTTAATGGCGTAATGCGAACTGTCATACCTGGAGAAGGGGGTGGGCCAACCGACATCGCCAGGAGCTCTACCAAGCCTCCACCAAGGCACGGTCGAGGTTCGTCAGCTGGGACCTCGCCAGGCATACTCACGGACACGACAGGGGTTTCATCCGTTGCTGGTCTAAGGGAAGATTCTCCCATCTGCCTCGGCCACACCGGCAATCTCGTACCACTACCGGAGGCAGTAGCGGCGACGGCATCCTCAAGACGAAGTGTCCCGGCACCGCCAGCCGAAATTGAGGGTCCCTCCCTAGAAGGCGAGGAACCTCCGATCAAGGAAACATCCTCGACAGGCGAAACAGCAGGTTCCTCTCTAGGGGCCTCGATACCAGGAATTCGAAGAGAACGACTGACCATCCTCTTCCTCTTGCAAGGAGAAACCTCCTTGGGAGCAGCGGCCCTTCGCTTCCCAGAGACTACCAAGGCCCCCGCAGGCAGAGGCACTTCATACCTCGGCACCGACAACAACGGCTCATCAGGAGTAGCGAACTCCTCACCCTCGTTAGAAGAAACCGAAGGGACTTCGACTCTTCCCCCAGGCGTGGAAGACGGCACCCTAAAACTCTCACGCATGTCAAAATCACGGTGGAAGGTGTTAACCGCCACGTAGAACTGGGCATACGAATGTAAGATGCGCAGCTCCGTGGAGGGTGTGACGACCGACACGGTAAAGATTGCTCCAGTACATCCCATGATGAAATATCGCCATCCTCTGGCTCCATCGATGAGTCTGCCCCTGGACCTGAAGCTGGTGACGGCATTGCCCACGTGCAACTGGTCGTACCCAAATTGCCTTGCAAACCGACTAGGCAAGTAAGGCTCGAAGAAGCAATGATCTTTACTTCTATACAACAAGTGGGAAGGCCTGATACAGATCAACCACTTGAAAGCCTCCGGAGAAAGATTGGTCTTCTCTCCACCTAAATCCTCCAACCTGATCCCCGATTGATTGCGATGTACAGAGGGGACAATACAAAGGAGCTTCCAGCCGTGTCTGAGGCCCAGTGTCAGCCTACAGTCTAAAACTGTGTTCACATTCCAGGGAGAGTCCTTATAATTCAGCAGGAAGCTACCCCCCGTGCTACTACCGGAGCCAGGGGACATCACCCGAGGGTTGTGGAGAATTAACTATCCCATTAAATACAGGTATGGTAATTCCACCCTGGGAAAACTTTCACGCCGAGTCTCATCGGCGAGCAGCCCGTCAGTCATGGCTCTTAGGCCAGCCTATATACGGCACACCATAGCAGGGAGCAAGCCCAGTCTCGCCCCAAACACCAGACGCACCGCAGGCCATAGGATATTCCGGTGAATGCGGTCCGCAGATGCAGTGCAGGGCACCACTACTCGACGCAGCCATATGGAGAGGAAACCAGCCAGCTGGGCTTCCTTGGACAGAGGTCTGCGGCAACGCCTCAAGTAATTATAGGCCTTAGTGCCTTCGGGATACTTTCCTACCCCGTAGTCAAGAATCTGGTCTGGAGCCTTGGCGACATCCATAAGAGCCTCGACGACCTGGGCACTAAGCACGCCCAAACAATTTACGGGCTCATCCTTGCCCCCCGAAACTTTCTCCGGCTTGGCGGCCCTGGCCCGGTGGAAGAAGAGGTAGGACGTCCACTTTGTGGTATGGGCCAAATCAGAAGGCTCGTCATAAAAAGCAGTGCACGCAAAGTAGTGGCACATCAGCTCCTGATACACCTCTACTACCCGAGGGTCCGAATCCCCCAATTCCCGATTAGTGGGGACATACTCTTCATAGGGGGCATCCCCCATCGGCAGCCTCGAGATCACTGCCATCTCATGGAGGGCCAATCCCAACTCCCCTAGCGGAGTGGCAAAAGTCCCGGTGAGTGGAATGTATCGCTCCATCAGTGCCAAGTACAGGTTAGGGTTAGGAGGCAACCCAACACTGGTCGCGCTCACAGCGGCATACAGCCCAATGCACTCCAGCTCTCTCTGACAGTGCTTCAAGGCCCAGTCAACTAGGCAAGCCCATCGACGGTTTGTTGGAGTGATCCACCCGTTGCATCGAGGATTCTCCTTGGGATATACTCCCCCTCGCCCCATGAAGTCGTTGCAGAAGTCGGCAACTGGACCGGCTGGATCACTAGACTATCTTCGCTCGGGGCACTACCCGGGCACAGTCCCCTGAACGACGTCACGAGGCCAGAAGGACGGCTGACGAACGACCCCTGGTCAGCTCCTTTCAGATGAAAGATCTTCCCCGGTTTGCCGTGAAGATCGGGCGTCAGGGTCCACGACATCCTCCTAGGGTGTGTCGCATGGAAGAAGGCCGAGATGGGATAATCCCTCGACATCGTTGGCAGGTACAAAACCAGGTTCCCGGCAAGAAATACCCAAGGTTCTCTCTTAGGCTTCGTCTGGGACCGTTTATCGATCACGTCCCCACAGAGAAAAGCTGGCTTTATGTACTGCTCCCCGTCTATATACGTCAGGGGCTCCCCGTTAATCATATTCAGCAGCGTCCGCTAACCCTGAGCGACGCCTTGAGCTGATATCAAAAGCTCTCTTCCCTCAGGATACTGGGGTCCGGAGATAGGAAATGCCACGTGGGACAGATCCTCCAAATAGTTCGAGTGCAGCATCCCGGCAGCGGAACCCATCACCTCGGCCCGTGGAGACTCGCCCAAATTAACTACAAAAGTGCGAAAAAAACACGTCATTACAAAATCTTGCAACATGGGGATCCAGAAGCCACAGTTTGTGCTTTAAGCCAAGACTGTACAAATTTGGCCATTTTACGCAGGAAGTCTCATCCAGAGACGTAATTGGCAGCGTACGATCCGTGCTTTACGTCGGGCTACCAAAAATTCTAGTTATTACGCCGGAGGTTCCGTCCACAGGCATAAAACTAAAATTTTATATAGCATACACCAAGTTTTCGGCAGTCGGAGCTGTTACGCCCAGAACTGGGAAAACGATGGAACTCTTACGCTGGCACATTAGAAATGTGAGCGTAAAAGATGAAAACGTCTCCGTGCATCATCTTCCTCAAAGAGGCTATCAGCACAGAAGATGACCTAGCGCGGTCACGTTCAACGTGTGCGAAGGATTTTTTGTCATTCTTTGTCATCCCGAAGGCTCTACCTCTAAGACCGGGAGCGCTGCTCGTCGGTGGGATACTTTGCTCAGAATGAAGTTCGCCTTGCCCGACCGAAGACTCCCTCGCCGGGGCGGAAGAATAGGAAGAAGAACCTACACTCTTTCCCTTAGCGGAGGGGGTTTGCTTCGGTGCCATTTCTGAAGACTCTGAGTGCTCGGAGAAGCAACAGAGAAAAACTCGAACAGACGAAGACTCTCTTTCGCAGAAGACGGATGAAAAGTTTCTCGCAAAATCTTGAGGTATATATAGGGTTCGGATCGACTCCTCGAATCCTCGGACGGATTCCTCGAAACCCTAACAAAATCTCGGAAATTAATATTTGGTTATGATTGGGTACTACGGCAACCCACTACTCTCGAAAGACGGGCAGTCAGCAAATTCGAAGAGTTTTTCGTGCAAAGCAGATTCGCGGTTCTACGCTAAAGAGCTTTCTATGCTCGATGGCTATAGATCTACGGTTTTACGCTCACAAGCTATAAGTCTATGGTTTTACGCCCGGATGCCTTTTGTGCTCAGTAGCTTTTATGCTCGAGAGGCTACAAACCTACGACTTCACGCTTAGCAGATACTAACCTATGGTCCCACGCCCGGTGGTGTTTAGTTTACGCTCGGAGGGAACAAGATCCACGACCTCACGCTCGGAAGACTTCTTTTTCACAGGCTGCAAATCTACAGTTCTACGCTAAAGAGCTTTCTACGCTCGACGGCTACAGGTCTACAGTTTTACGCTCACAAGCTATAAGTCTATGGTTTTATGCCCGGATGCCTTTTGTGCTCAGTAGCTTTTATGCTCGAGAGGCTACAAACCTACGACTTCACGCTTAGCAGATATAAACCTACGATCTCACGCTCGGTGGCTTTCTACGCTCGGTAGGCTACGAACTCAGGATTTTCAGTCCATCTACACTAACGGATCTCTGACTTTCCGCATATCCGAACAGTGCTCAAAGCGTTTAATTGAAGGAGTTCACACAGAAGATACCCCCTCTTGACCTTAAAAATATCCCAAGTACCCGAAGCATGCAAGAGTTCAAACATTGAAAATCACTCTTCTTCGTGGGTCGACTCGAAGTTCATCCAGAAACTCAGTCTGAATATTTCATCTACAGTTCAAGACGGCGGCTCAGTTTTATAGCCATTTCTTGCCCTGTTCCAAGGGACTTTCGAGAAATCACTCTTGAAGATGATGTCTGGGACAAAAAATTCTACGCGGTCCCTACATTCCTAAAGCAGCTGCGCACTACTAGTTATACGTAAAAGACAGGACGGGACCTAATACTCTTTCTATCAGAGTCGGCGTACAGAATCAGACGTGTCGAAGCTGCACATATTCAAACTTCACAGCAACGTATGGCAAAGACGATCATATGCAGAGAAGAAAGACGACTTTATTTAAAGTTAAAATCACAATTACATATGAGGGAAATCCTGTCTACAAGGGATTTTTCTTCATTTTCGTGATTACATATGAGGGAAATCCCCTCTACAAAGGTCTTCCTCTTCTTCCAAGAAGATGAGCGGTGGCAGGAGGATACACAACTGGGCATAGACCCATCCTCCAACGGAAGGAAAGCAGGATAAATCTACTTTCCTACAGACCACCGCCACCCTAGCTGGTCTGTCTGCCTCTCGTCACCGGATGTAACGAGAGAAGGCGCCACTTGCAAGCGGCCTTGTCAAATGTGACCCCTCCCCACTCTCCGAGTGAGATGCCGCATGAAGTTGCTGATTATCCCGAGCAAGGGAGGCTAAGATATCCTTCCATGATTCATCGTTGCAGATGACACTTGCTCGAAGACGCCGTCTTGTTCGGCTCCTTACATGCTGGAAGAACATGGTCTTCTTCTTCCTCAGGTCGACCCGACGAACTCCGGCGATCATCTCAGCATGGTGAAAGAAAATGTGGGAAGAAACAGGTTAACTCCTCAGCCCTTTTATAGGCAAAAGAGGTCACACCTACCCCCAATAAATCCGCCATAAAGACCGGCCTGAAAGAACGTGTCAAACTTGACCGTTTCGGGCTCCATTTCAGAAGGCATTCCGAGTTATGAGGGACGGTTCATGCTTCATTCAAAGCGTTTCAAATTCCGAGGAATTTAAAAGCTTTGAAGGGGGTCTTGTAGAAGCATGAAAAATACGCCGGATGACTATACGCAACCTATTGGTGCGGGGCAGCGTAAAGAGATGACCTCAGAGCCACCAAGCAGGCAAGACAAGAGCTTCTCAGGACCATCCGCGTAAGTGCAGTATGTCCAGGCCGTCTCAGGACATAAAGCAGAGGGCTTCGTCGCCTATATGGCGTAAAACACATCCGCTTTCAAAATGCGGTATTAAAGCGTACGAGGAACGCTTCGTGTTCTCCGAGACGAACCTGTCAGACCCTGCAATGAACCTGATGTCTGAACTTCTGACAAAGGGATACGGCTCGGCTACCCCGACGACGGCTATAATGATGGCACGGCATTACGACCCAGGCTGTCAGTTGCCGCCATCTCCCTCGCGTAAACTGCTTTTACGTGAACGAGGGGATATGCTGCCTTGTTTTATACAGGCAGACATGAGCTGTTTACACTCCGCGGTAGACAAACCGCCTGCCACGTCAAAAGCGACGCTTTATACAGGGCTCGAGGCACGTCTCTGCGATTGGTGCACAAGACGGTGACAGTCTTCTCGAGGCACGTCTCTGCGACGAATGCACAGAAGAGCAGCAGACCTTCAAAAACATGCCTCCGCATTTAATGCGTAGAATGATGGCGGATCTCTGTATTTAATGCAGGGGATTTGATTAAGAATCACCGAACCATCGTGTGGTGACACCCCCCTTGCGTAAACTGCTTTTTCGTATACAAGGGGATACGCTGCCTTGTTCTACACAGGCAAACGTGAAACCGTCTACACACCGCAGAAGACAAACAGACTGCCACGTCAAAAGCTGCGCTTTGAACAAAGCTCGAGGCACGTCTCTTCGCCTGATACTCAGAACGGGGGCAGGCCTTCAGAACACGCCTTCGCAATTAATGCACAGGATGGTGGCAGATCTCTGCATTTAATGCGAGAGATTTGATTATATCTTCAAAAGCCGTGATTCCGGCTAAAGACGTCCACGTCAGCACTCAGCATTGCACAGTGGCTTTTACGCCCCCTCAGCTGTTATGCTCTCAGGGCTTCTACGCCCCCTCAGCTGTTATGCTCTCAGGGCTTCTACGCCTCCTCAGCTTCCATGCTCTCTCGGCTTCTACGCCTCCTCAGCTTCTATGCTCACTCGGCTTCTATGCCATCAGGCTTCTATGCCTACCTGGCTTCTATGCCTATTTTGGCTTTTATGCTATGGTGACAGACATTGGCTTTTACGCCTACCTCTTCTACACGGAGGATACCTACCTACGTGGCTTTTACGCCGTGATCTTCATAGCAACAATACGCGTTGTGTCCCTTAGTTGGACCCGCGTTATACGCTCATTCAAAAGATCATCTATACGTAGGCATTGGTTATTTTAACCGTCGTATAAAAGGGTGCTGTGATTCCACTCCTCGGTTTTTACACCAACTGAGTGGTCACTGTCACTAAAACTCTATAAATAGAGACCTCTATCAACAGAGGAAAAGGTCGACAAAAAAAAGATCGAACAATTGAAGACTCAGAGAAGAGGTCGAACAATTGAAGATCGAGCAAGGTGAGAGGAGATCAAGAGAGAGAGAGAGAGGAACCCGGAGCTCAGGCAAAGGATAGGGATCGGCGACCAGGGCATCGTGCATCCACCCTTTTCTGCAACCTCCGAGGCTGCTTCTTGTCTTCTACGATACTTCTTCACCATCGTGTGGTCCAAGGGCTAAAGTGATCGACTGCAGATCAGACACCTATAGCAATTTATACTCAGATTAAATAAATTGTACTCCCACATCCTCTTATAGGATTACATTGTACAAGTTTGTTTGTAAACAAAAGAACACGGGTCCTGTATAAACCCCGTCTTGAATACATCTTCCATTCTTTTCGTTTTCTACCACAAACATAGCCTAGTTTTGCAAGCTTATCCTTTATCGAGCTTGTTCGTGACATATGTGTTATTGTGGTCTGATCAACCACACTAATACATTATCTAATTAGAATCAGAGTATTACGGTCTGATCAACCTTAATGCACTTGGTTCGCTCTTCGTACGACTATTTTTAGTTGATTGAGATATAGTTGACTTAGCCTATTCGACGATTATACTTGCCCTCTAGACAGTTCCGAGCATATTATATCAAAATAAGATTTCAATCCACAACTGCCTTGATAACTCTTTTTTGAATTCTTTAATAGCCTTGAATCCCGTACTTGTATTCTATGACCCCCTCCTCGAATTTTATATTATTATTTTTTGTCTTCCCCTCTTTCGGAAAGATGAACGCTCGTGCTTGATATAAGTTTGATACACGGATTGTACTAGATATACCCCCATATGCCAATCACATTACTTGGTGACTATATTTTGTAATTAAGGGCATATCACATGTGATAGGTTCTTGTGTTAAGATTTTGAGGATTAATAAGCACTATTGAATGATTGAGGAATTTTTTTTGTACAACCTAGTATTTATTTGAAATAGATAAATTCTAAGTTGAGTAGAAGTTACATTGTCTATTTGAGCTAAATTTTAAATGAAGACCTTAGACGGTGGTTACGAAGGTTATCAAGTAAGATATGATTGAGTGAATTAAGTCATTTTAATTTCGAATTTTTTTAGAAGAATAATTATGATGATGAGAATTTAACTTTAAAGATAAGAATGCCTTATAGAATAATTTTTGAAAATTTGATATTGCGGACCAAATATTTATAGTATGAGTACATGATTTAAATTGAAGATTAAATCAATGATTTAAAATTTGAGTATAAAAAAATAGAACTCTAAACATCAACATTGATGGATTGAATTCAAAATTTTATAATTTGATGATTTGAATTAAAAGTTGAATTTTGATTGTTGGATTATCTATTTGAAATATTGAGGATGGAAATTGAATTTAAAATTTGAAGAGTACAAAATTCTTAAGTTAAAAATAGGAATAAGATTTGATTGATGTTGTTTATTAATTAAAATCTAGAGGAGATTATGATAGTTGAAAATTATGATTTAAAATTTGAGGTGGATTATTTAAATCTTGAAGATGTTATATAGATTTGAATTAAATTTGGATGATAATTATTTAAAAATAGAGAAGAGATTATGATAGGTTGAATTTGATTTAAATAGTAGTTATTTTAATTTTGAAGAAATTGCGAAAGATTTGAATAGATTTTGTCAATTAAATTTTTGAGATGATTGCGGTTGACTTGCCTTAGATACGAATGTGAAGAGTTTAACAAATCATACCTTATTTTTAATTTAGAGGACAAAAATCTTGTAAGTTGGGTAGATTGTAAACCCCCTCACCAAAAATATATATTTTGTGTGTATTTTATATTAATATAGATTATTTTAAATGTTAAATTTTTTTAGAATATTCTCTTAGTTATTTAGAAAATAATATTTTTGATATAATTACTTATATAAATATTTACTTAGAATCATTTTTAGGCTATTTTAGATTTTTGGAGATTTTTCTAGAATTTTTAGATAATTAAAACGTAGGAAACGTAAATTTTTATGGCTTCCATGATTAACTATGAGACCATGCATGCATATTTTTGTACCAAACTTTTATTTTTGGATTAGAAGACTTAAATATATTTCTGTAATTTATAGGATTTTTTGGAATAAGTTAGGATTTATTTTAATTTTTCTGGGATTATTAAATATTTATTTGAATTTATTTGGATATATATATATATATATATATATATATATATATATATATTATTTATATTGGATAGATTCTAAATTAGTGTTAATAGATATATATAAGAATAGATATAAATAAGTTGTACTATTTTGATTCTATCTAAGATTATAAATTATTTATATAATTCAAACTATATTTTAAATTAATTCTAATCTTGAGCCTACTAGGAAAGCAACTTCATGCATATCATATTCTTATTTGAACTGATTCTAATCCTATCCAAATTAGCCAATCCTAGTCGTATTCATTTAAGTAGTCTCCACCATTATAAATACCTATTAGACTTATGGAATAAAATCATCTTTCATATTTTTCTTCCCCAAACTCCTCTCTTTTTCGTCCAAAAAAAGTCAAAATTTGTCATAAATTCAGCCTCTTTTTCTAGTAGTTATGACGACTTAAAAAAATGATATCTCCTAGCTCCGGACTCCAAACGTGCTCCATTTTTTTGTTAGAACTGTATCAAGATTATTTTTCTGAATATATAAATTATTTTAATAATTTATGAACCTAATTTTTCAAAAAATTCCAAAAGTGCCAGTTGTCCAAAATTAGATGTGTTTTGGTATTTTTGAGATTTGGGGAGATCCCGAACTTGGAATTACGAGCCGTTTGAAGTTTCAAAAAGATGACATGATAAAATTATATAAAATTATATAAAATTATTTAAAATTATTTTTCTAAAATTTAACATACAAGTTTAATCTACTATAAAATTTGTGCAACTTAGACGTAACTAGAAAATCACCAAAAACTGTCATCTGTGCGCCCTTGTGGCCATAACTCTTTACCGACTTGTAATTTTATAAAATCATTATTCCAGCATTCATGTAGCGTTAAAATTTATTGGATCACACAAATCCAGGATTTGAATCGGTTGACTTTTTTGTCATAGGGATGCCTCAATTTGCGTGCCACAGATCCCAAATTAGTACAGTTGACTTTCTTTGAACCAAAATTAGGGTTTAACAATAAAATTAGATTATAATAAGATTAAAATACTATTATAGATTATTTTATTCATAATTAAAATTGATTAAAATTGAGGAACTTATTCACCCACTTTTGTAACCTAACTTGTTTAATTTATATGACGGGTAGATCGGACGACATCTTGAGTTGCGACTTCATCCCTTTTTAGAGCAGGCACAATACCTTGCTATATCTACTATCAGTTTATTTTTATTTTAGTATTTTATTTTATTATTGCATAAATTATTTTTATATATAAACTGTGCGTCTAAGGAAACTTGGGTGCAATGACCGTATGCGTCATTATTTGTCTTTATTTTTACTATGCATGTTGACCTAGAGTTAAGAGACTATCCCATAATTTTGAGACATCTTTGTAGAAGCATGAAAAATACGCTGGAACGATCTACGCAGCATCTCGAAACAGAGCAGCGTAAGCAGAGGCCTTCGAAGCCATCCAACGTAAAAATAGGGTTCTTCATCGTCTCCATGGCGTAAAACCCAGCCGCTCTCAAAGCAGCGTTAAAGCGTACGAGGAATGCTTCGTCTTCCCCGAAATGAACCTGTCAAAGTCACGCAGTGAACCTGGCCTCTGACTCCTGACAAAAAGTACTGCACGGCTACCCAGACGACGGCTGGAAACGATGGCAGACCCCTCGGGACGCACCCCACAGTATGATGGCAGATCTCTGCATTTAATGCTGAGGATTTGGTTAAAATATCACCAAGCCGTCGTCTACTGAAGTCCCCCCAGCGTAAACCGCTCTTTCGCGTACAAGGGAATACGCTGCCTTGTTTACACAGGTAAACATGAGCTGTTTCGCGCTCCGCAGTAAGGCAAACCGCTGCCACGTCAAAAGCTGCACTTCGTACGGGGCTCGAGGCACATCTCTACGTCTAATTACACAGAGCAGTGACAGTTTTCCTCAAGGCACGTCTCCGCGACGGATGCACAGAAGGGCTGCAGACCTCCAAAAGTACGTCTCCGCATTTAATGCACAAGATGATGACAAATCTCTGTAGAAGATTTGATTACATCTTCGAAAGCCGTAATTCCGGATAAGACGTCCATATCAGCACTTCGACTCGGTACGCAGTGGCTTCTACGCCCGCTCAGGATCAGTGCTCCCTCGGCTTCCAACGCCCTCTCGGTCTCTACGACCATTCGGCTTCTATGCCCATTCGGCTTCTACGCCTGTTCGGCTTCAATGCCTATTCCGGCTAAGACGTCCACGTCAGCACTTCGACTCGGTACGCAGTGGCTTCTACGCTCGCTCAGGATCAGTGCTCCCTCGGCTTCCAACGCCCTCTCGGTCTCTACGACCATTCGGCTTCTATGCCTGTTCGGCTTCTATGCCCATTCGGCTTCTATGCCTGTTCGGCTTCTATGCCTGCTCGGCTTCTATGCCTATTTTGGCTTCTACACCAAGGTGACAGTCGCTTGGCTTTTACGCCAACCCCTGCTACACAAGGGATACCTACCTACGTGGCTTCTACGTCGTGATCTTCGTAGCAGATATACGTATTTCGTCCCCTCAGTTGGACACGCGTCACATGCTCACTCAAAAGGTCATTTACACGCAGGCATTGGTTATTTTAAACCGTTGTGTAAAAGGGTGCTGTACTGTCCACTCCTCGGTTGTTACACCGACGGAGTGGTCACTGTCACCAAAGCTCTATAAATAGAGACCCCTATCAATGGGGAAAAAGGTCGGAAAATTGATAAAGAAAACCTGTACAAGATCAAAGGTCGTAGAATCAGATCGGACAAGGTCATCGAACCAGAGATCAAGGAGGAGAGGTAGAGAGAGAGAGAGAAGAGAACCCAGAGCTCGATCAAGGAACAGGGAGCGACGACCTTCAGCATCGCGCATCCACCCTCCTTTGCAACCTCCGAAGCTGCATCCTGTCTTCCACGACACTTCTTCAACATCGTGTAGTCCAAAGGGCCAAAGTGATCGACCGCAGATCAGACGCATATAACAATTTATACCCAGATTAAATAAATTGTACTCCCACATCCTCGTATAGGATTACATTGTACAAGTTTGTTTATAAACCAAAGGGCGCGGGCCTCTTATAACCCCGTCATTGAAATACACTTTCATTCTTTCGTTTAATACCACAAACAAGATGGCAACTCTGCTGAGGACATCTTTCTCTTCTGACGAGGAAGTAATTGCTCAACACGATGCAGTATCTGTAGGAACCGTGAAGAAGACACTGGTCGTTCAGTTCGACCAGTCTGCCTACGAAGACATGCTTCGGACTGGAGGTAGCTCTCACTCTCTTTCCGTCCAAGACAGCAGGAAGCTGCGCAAAGTGTGGATGCCCAAGACATCCTCCGCCGTTCCTGTGGACTCTCTAATCTCTCTGATCTCTCCGATCTTTCCGACCAATGAGGTGGTAGCATCGCTCCCTCCGTGCCCCGCACGTAAAATTCAGTCTCCCGCTACGCGCGGTACAGACAAAGCTTCTGGCAAAGCCTCAGTGCTAACCCAGGAGTATCCACTGCGTTCTACGCGCAGAAATTAGTCTCCCGCTACGCGCGGTACAGACAAAGCTTCTGGCAAAGCCTCAGCGCTAACCCAGGAGTATCTACTGCGTTCTACACGCAGAAATCAGTCTCCCGCTACGCGCGGTACAGACAAAGCTTCTGGCACAGCCTCAGCGCTAACCCAGGAGTATCCACTGCGTTCTACACGCAGAAATTAGTCTCCCGCTACGCGCGGTACAGACAAAGCTTCTGGCAAAGCCTCAGCACTAACCCTGGAGTATCCACTGCGTTCTACGCGCAGAAATCAGTCTCCCGCTACGCACGGTACAGACAAAACCTCTGATGGTGCCTCAATACCAAATCAGAAGTACAGATCATGCTCTACGCGCAAAATAACATCTGACCTTTACGGTGAAGCAGACGAGCGCGACGATCTCCGCAAAGGAAAGCAGGCGGCTGAATATTCAACTACTGGGCCCTTACGCCAGCAAAAGAAGGATCTGCCTACTCTCCGGATTACGCGAGAAGCTAATGGCCAACTGAGAGCCTCTTCAGCCTCATGCCAGACTGAGCGAATCTCCAAGTTACGCCAGGCACGATCCCTCGGCGTAAAACAAACTCAGACGGCGGAAAGAAACCTTCCTGACCTACGCAGATATCTAATCAGGAGGCGTAAAGAAAGAGGACCTTCCAACATGACTATCTCACCTCCTAGCGAACGCTATTGTAATAGTCATAAAGTTGTGATTAATTGCTGTTGCTCCAAGACGAAACAATCGGTCTTCGACCGGTTGAGCTGCTCGCTGTCTTTTCCGGAAGGGGAACCCGCGCATGCGTCTGTGAACATGGCTTCACACATACCCATAGGAGGGTCGAGCTCAAGACGACAGCCTTCCAGACCTCTGAGCCGAAGAAGGTTTAGTAAGCCCCTCGGAGACGTTGAAGCCGGGGTGTTCCAAAACACTCGCACAAGATCACAACAACCAGCGTCGTCCTCTTCTGATTCCGACGCCGAAGGTCGCCAAATTCCCGAATCAGAGCAGAAAGTATGGAGTCGACTTCTATAATGACCTATATTAATCCCTCAATGACCCCCAGGGAAATGGGAGCTTACGCCATTGGAGATAAGCGCGAGGAAGCCTCACCGTCAGAGAGCGCAGAACGCATCACTATGCTGGAGACGTCTCTGAAACAAATACAATCCGTAATGGAAAACATGCACCAGATGATGCTCGCTCAGCACGCAACTACCATGGCTCAAGCGTCGGTCCCACCAACTCAGATACGCGCGGGGGTGGACTCACCACCATCCAACCCAAGCCAAGAGCCTACGCTGGATCAAGAGTCAACAGTTCCTCCGCTGCCTCACCTAGAAAATGCCCTACCCCCTGCTGGAGCTACAATACAACTGACTTCGCACCGCTTAGTAGCCCCACTTCCAACCGAGAATCCGATGCAGGCAGTGCGAGAGTTAAAAGCCCAGTTCGACGCCTTGAAGCACAAAGATCAGCTCAAGAAACTGGGAATCAACCAGCCCTACCCAGCTGTCTGGGAGGAGGTCCCTTTCCCTCCAAAATACAAACCTCAGACTATGGCTCTGTTCGAGGGAAAAACATCACCAAGTCAGTACATGAACTATTTCAGTATGATGACGGTGTTGCTACAAGGGAATGATGCCCTCCTCACTCGGGTGTTCAAAGGCTGTCTCTCGGGAGTAGCCTACCAGTGGTACAGAAGCTTGGCGGACAACTGCATTACTTCCTTCGAGGACTTCAAAGCCCTGTTCTTCACACGATTCTACGAAGGAGGAATGGACATGTCTATGTCCTCCCTCATCGAAGTCAAACAGAAGGAAAAGGAAGACGTCCGCATCTTCATCGAACGCTTTCGTCAGGCCACCTTACAAATGCCCCCAGGAGTTCCAGACTCAGCGTTGGTGGACATTTGCAGGAAAAATCTCCTGCCCGTGGTCTCGGTGTTCACAGGACCATATCAGTTCCATGATTGGCCCTCGTTCATCATCTCGGCAGTAGCCGCCGAAGACAACAGTCGCAAGGCGCGCAACAATGGCATCATAATCTCCGCCTCTGACAGAGGCAAGAGGTCATCTCCCAGCAGTGACCATCCTCGTGGTCCCAAAGGGAAAGAAGCCCTGGCAATCAACACCGCCAGACCAAAGATTGCGGCAACCACGCAAGCAAAACCCGGGACTTCTAGGCCCGTCGAAGTCTACACTTTCGACGACGACGACGACCCAAGTATCTTTGAGTGTCTCGTCAAAAGTGGCAAGATCACCCTCCCGGAGCTAAGGCGGCCCCAGGAAGCTGGCAATACCGACGACCCCAAATACTGCGTCTTCCACAGATACGTACACCACCCGACAAAAGCGTGCTATGTATTAAAACGGAAGATCCAGGGATTAATTGATGCTAAGGCCATCACTCTGTACAGCACCGAGAAGACGGTTGCGGCCAACATGATCTCTC
The DNA here is from genome assembly GCA_036927795.1 of Iris macrosiphon. NCBI lineage: Eukaryota > Viridiplantae > Streptophyta > Magnoliopsida > Asparagales > Iridaceae > Iris > Iris macrosiphon. The sequence goes on along the minus strand of JAYESA010000007.1, from coordinate 93,511,369 downwards.
TGCAGTTTGGCAATCTACCTCCCCAAAGGGTCCCTAATGGTGTTGCACCTATATCTCGGGTAACGATGAACATCGTTAACCTCCCCCCGGCTAGGGATCAAAGTCACAACCTGGTGCCCCTAACTACCCGGCAGGGCGAGATAATGTGGGTTCACCCGGATTTAGTGCCAGAGCTCGAGAAGGAGACCAAGGCAGCCAAGCCTACCTCCAAGAAGAGTCCCAAGTACAGATCATGCCACATGATCACAACGTCTTCTGCACCAAACGAAGACGAGGTACTTATCGTAACCCGTTCAGGGAGGGCCTACCCCGACGACAACGGAGCGGACCAGGAAGATACGCCGGCTGACGCTCCAGCTACCAAACCTTCAGAGCAAGGTCCCGTCGTGCCAAACGTCAGCCCTGCGAAACCTACTCCGGCGGAAAAGGGAAAGCAGAAAGAAATACGCTTCGACAAACCTGTGAAAAACATTCCAAGCAAAGGTTTAGAGAAGCCGTACAAATTTGACATCCTGGCCCAGCTAGCCAATACGCCAGCCAGGTTGTCCATCCTTAAGCTACTCAGGCTCTCCCCAGACACTCGTCTAGCCCTGAGTGAAGCGCTGATGCAGGCAGAGGCGTACTTGACCCAACTCAAGTCCCCCGACGAGGAGCCAGTGGCATGTCCTCAGTGCCACAACGTAATGGAGGTGGTCCCAAACATCACCTTCACTCAAGACGACATGCTGTTAAAACATAACAGACATGACAGGCCCCTCTACTACACCGGGTACGTCGGTTCCATGGAGGTCGACCGGATTCACATAGATCCGGGATCATCGATCAGCATCATCCCGCACAGTCTGCTAAGGCCACTAAGAATCCCTACCAGCGAACTGGCTTACACTACCACTACAATCGTGGATTTCAACGCTGGAAAAAGTAAGCCACTGGGTAAAATTCGCTTGAGAATCCAGATCGGCAACCTTAGGTCGGTGGCCACATGTTACGTCATCGACTTAGAGGTGTCTTATAACATCCTACTAGGAAGACCGTGGATTCACGACCACAACATCGTTCCTTCAACCCTACATCAATGCCTTAAGTATGTAGACGCACAAGGAACAGTACAGACGGAGGTAGCTGACCTAAACCCATTCAAAGGAATAGAGTCGTACTATTCCGATGCCGTGTTGTACTCCCAGGACCATGTGGAAGAATGGTCGGGCGAGGCAAAGGAGGAATCCCGCCGGGAGCCGGAAGGGCCCTCTGCCACGCTGCCGCTGTCCATTAAAGTGAAGGGACGAACCACTCGTCCGAAAGCCATAGAACCTTTGGCTATCCACCGGGACAAGACTAAGACAGGAGAAGGGGGTGATCCTCTAGTGATCACTTTGAACCGAAAGCCTCCACCCTTGGTCATCAACCTTCGACGCAGCGGGCAGTCAACTGGTGTAAAGGCGACCAGGAGTGAAGTTCCAGATGATAATAAACATCCTCTTTTTCAGTATATTTCTGCTCAAATTCCGGTACAGAGACCTACTCCATATCACGAGGTAGAACCCATAGCACAAAAATTCTTGAAAGCTATAGGCTCCTATCGCCCATATGTCTGGGAAGTAGCGTCGCCATCCAACGTCGTCACGGCATATGGACCTCACGAGGATTCTATCTTCATCGTCCCACCTACCTGCAGCACTCAGCACTCAATTGTCTTCGGTCGCATGCAGAATCAACCGATTGTCCAAGAAGACCCTTTCGACGACGACACCGGGAAAATACAGATTCATCGTTATAGCCCGCAAGTGCTAAAGATCATGCAAAACATGGGCTACGACTTGAAACGTAAGCCAGGCCTCAACTATGGAAGAGGCAGACGAACGCCGCCATGCGGCAACCCCCGTAATCAACAAACCCGTCTCGGGCTAGGGTATGCCACCTCCATCGCGACTTCCGAGCCAAAAGAGGACCCCTTTACCTCTTTCCAGAACAGCTCATCGCCCTCCAACTCGCCAGATGCTTTCGAACAAGCACTATCGGCGAATATGGTGATGACAAATCCCTCAGAAGCCGAGGAGCAGGATACGGAGCCATTCGAGGATGACCCCTGGGCTCAACAAATGGATACGCAGTGGGAATTTCGCTTCGAGCAGAGAGAACCTCCCACCAAGGACGAAGTCATCCAGATCAACATTGGGAGTGAGCTCTCACCAAAGCCAATATTCGTCAGTAACAATCTTCCCCCACCTTAAAGGAAAGACATTGTACAGCTGATAAAGGAGTATATTGACGTCTTCGCATGGGATTACGAGGACATGCCAGGCCTAGACCCGAAGGTAGCTACTCATATGCTTAACATACTAGCCGATTCGAAGCCGGTAAAGCAGCACCAACGACGGTTCTGTCCCGATATGATGGACGCCATCGAAGCTAAAGTCAAGAAGTTGATAGCCTGCGGTTTCATCCGGGAGGAACAACACCCCGACTGGTCGCTAACGTGGTCCCGGTCATGAAGAAAAATGGGAAGGTACGCATCTGCATCGACTACCAAGATCTGAATGCGGCCTGCCCCAAAGATGAATTCCCTCTCCCCATCACGGACATCATGATCGACAACACCTGCGGCTTCGAGCGCATGTCTTTCATGGACGGGTTCTCGGGATACAATCAGATCAGGATGCATCCTGAAGACGAGAAGCACACAGCCTTCTGGACACCACTGGGGGTATATTGCTATACGGTCATGCCCTTCGGGCTAAAGAACGCTGGGGCTACGTACCAACGGGCTATGAGTAACATATTCTGCGAACATTTACGCAAAATAGTGGAATGTTACGTAGACGACATAGCCGTCAAAAGTCGCCTCAAAGGCGATCACATCCGAGACCTGAGGGCCGTATTCGAATTAATGCGCCAGTATCAACTCAAGATGAACCCCACAAAGTCCTTTCTGGGTGTATCCAGTGGCAAGTTTCTGGGATTCGTCATTACCACCAAAGGCATCGAAGTAGACCCTGACAAAGTCCAGGCGATCACGGCAATGCGGCCGCCCCGTAATCTGAGGGAACTCAGGGGGTTCCAAGGACGTCTGGCTTATATCCGGCGATTCATATCCAACCTCTCGGGGAGATGTCAGCCCTTCTCTCATCTCATGAAGAAAGGTGTATCCTTCATATGGGACGAAACCTGCCAGCAAGCGTTCGAGGATATCAAACGCTACTTAACCAGCCCGCCAGTCCTGGTGCCCCCCGTCGTGGAAAAACCATTCTTGCTGTACGTACGAGCAATGGATCATTCGCTAGGAGCTCTCCTCGCACAGAAAAATGATGCGGGTCCCGAACAGGCTATCTACTATCTTAGCAGAATGATGGTCGGGGCCGAACACCGGTACAACCCAGTGGAGAAGGAATGCTTGGCTCTGATGTTCGCTCTCCAGAAAATGCGGCACTACGTCACCGGCCAGACTATTCATATCATCTCCAGGATCAACCCCCTTCGAGTACTGATGAGCAAGCCAAGTGCCCTCAACTCCCGACTCGTAACGTGGGCGATGCTGCTGACACCATACGACATGGTGTACATCCCACAGAAGTCCATCAAAGGCCAAGCACTGGCCGACTTCCTGGCGGCTCATCCGATCCCGGAGACCTCCAAACTATACGAGGACATCCCCGATGAAGTTGCAGAATGTAACTTCACAAGGACAAGCGACGTATGGCAGCTGTTCTTTGATGGCGCCTCCAGAACCGGTCCTAAAGGAAATATCTTTTCAGGAGTGGGAGTCGTCCTAGTTACCCCGGATCAACTCGTCATCTACCGAGCATACTCTCTCAGCGAGCCCTGCTCCAACAACGTGGCGGAATACAACGCTCTACTAATTGGGCTCCAAGTTGCCACGGGACTGGGGGTAGAATCCCTGGAGGCTTTCGGTGATTCTCTGCTCATCGTCAATCAAGTCAGGGGAATATATGAAGTCCGTAATCCAGACATCATCCCCTATCACCGGGCGACGATCGAGATAGCCATGATGATCAAAGGGTTCTTCCTAGAACACGTACCTCGATCTCGGAATCTGGAAGCTGATGCCCTGGCCAGCCTGGCCGCAGACTTGGCCGCTCCTATAAGAAGGCAAGATTCGGTAATCCTTCTTAACAGAGATTTGTTCTGTGTGAAGAACAGCTGTCACATAGAACGCAGCTACGCTGTAAACGCCGATCCTCCTACAAAAGATTAGACAAGTCCTTTCATAGATTTTGTGGTATACGGAATCTTACCGGAGAACCCCAAGGAAGCAGTATCCGTCAAGAGACGATCGCTACGCTTCTACTTCGACGTGTCTTCACAACGCCTGTATCGCCGGACCTACGATGGACTGCTGTTGAGGTGTCTCTCTGGCACCGAAGCACAGCAGATTATCCGTGAAGCTCACGACGGTGTATGCGGAGCGCATCAACCCGGGCCTAAGCTACAGGATCGCATCAGGAGGATGGGCTATTACTGGCCGACCAAGATCGCAGATGCAATACAGTATGCAAAGCATTGCAGAGCCTGTATGGTTCATGCAGACTTCATACATCAACCGTCGGAACATCTACATCCTACGGTCGCATCCTGGCCTTTCGAAGCATGGGGAATGGATATCATCGGTCCTATTCACCCATCTTCTTCTAGAGGTCACCAGTTCATACTAGCCATCACGGATTACTTTTCCAAATGGGCCGAAGCAATCCCTCTCACCGAGGTAAAGGCATCCAACGTGGTCAGCTTCATCAAACATCACGTCATCTATCGCTTCGGGGTACCCCGGAGGATAATTCACGACAATGGACCCCAGTTCATTAGCCAGACGTTTTATCGGTTTTGCGATAAAAACCGGATACACAATGTTGCATCCACGGCATACTATCCAGCTGCTAATGGTTTGGCGGAAGCTTTCAACAAAACCATTATCAAACTCTTGAAGAAGTTTGTCTCTTCAAACAAGAGAGACTGGAATGAAAAGCTGGGCGAATGCCTCTGGGCATACCGCACGACGGTACGAACGCCAACGGGTTATACCCCATTCTCGCTGGTCTACGAGAGCGAAGCAGTTCTTCCCATTGAAATCCAGATCCCGTCGCTCAGGATAGCCGTGGCTAATGAGCTGACTCAAGAGAAGAATGACCTCTTAAGGCTTCAGGAGCTAGAAGGATTAGACGAGAAACGTCTCCAAGCTCAACAGCGTATCGCGCTCTACCAAGCACGCATTTCCAGGGCTTTTAACCATAAAGTAAAGGAAAGGGTGTTCAAGGTCGGCGAGCTAGTTCTAGCAGTAAGAAGGCCGATGATTTTAACTCACAGAAGTAAAGGCAAATTCCAGCCCAAGTGGGAAGGCCCTTATGTGATCGAGACAACGTTCTCAAACGGCGCCTACAGGATAGCCCAGCCTAACGGGGACCTATTAATGGCTCCCATCAACGGCAAATTCCTGAAGAGATACTACGCTTAATTCTCCCCTGTTCGGGCGAAACATAGCGAGAATCTCAATTCTGACGAAACTACTCCAAGAAGAGAGATTAGTTAGGTCATATCCTATCATGTCTATACGACCTCTGAATAGATACTTCCTGCTAAGGGGGTTTATCGAGAGTATGTCAGGACCATACTACCTCTGATATCCCCCTCTCCTTAAAAACTGTCATTTACATTCCGAAATGACGGGTCCACCACAGTCAGAGAAGAGTCGCTTTTATTCATTCCCAGAAGGAGGCAAAATTACATAAGGAAAGATACATCAAGACGACGGAGTAATCAGATCACGAATCTGCCGCTCCAGTGCAACTATCCCCTCCTTCCTAAGGGCCAAGGCATCGGCGCTAGCCCGCTCCAGCTGTGCCTCGGGGGTATGCGTAAGGGTCAGGTTAGCCCTTGCTCGAAGACAGCCAGCACAGGCAGCTTCCGCGCGGTCCAGATCCCGTCGCGCTTCGCTCAGTCGACCAGTCGCTACCTCTGAACCTGCCAACGACTGGGAGGCCCACTCCTCTGCCAGAGCAAGTTGTTCCCTTAGCTTGGAGAATCTCACTGCATTCCCCTCATGCTCGGATCGACACTACATCTCAACAGCAAGAGCTTCTTCCACTACAGGCTTTCTCCTATCCCTCTCCAGCTTGTGCTTCTGGATAGAGTTGTCTAGGCTTGCCAGCTTGGTAGCGAGCCGCTCAGCCATGAGGTCGAACCGAACCTGGACATCAGCATCAAGGCTGGCCTCAACCCGCTGTAAATATTCGTTAACGGGTTGCTCTAAACCGTTAACCACCGCCTCCAAAGCGTCAGCTACTCCAGGATTGCCAAGCCCCCTGATAACCTCGATCGAAAGATGAGAAGTCTTCTTCAGGAGCTCGAAGTCAAGTTTCTTCGCCAACACCATCGGTATCATCATTTGTAAACCGGTGTAGACAAGACTGGTATGCTGCTCAGTCAACACGACTAGACCCGACTGAACGTTCGGAGTAACCGCGATACTAGTAACTCCCTCTCCAGGGACAATTGCAGACGAGGTAGCCACCGCCGCCGTCTCGATGGGTGGCGCGGCCGAAAGAGGTGTGACGGCGACGATCGAGGTCATCGGCATACTCACGAAAGGCGAGGTCGCAATAACAGGTTCATCCCCCTCCCGGGATGACGAAACCTCTCCAGGCGAGCTGGCCCCCAAAGACACTTCTGCCTCAGAATTAGGTGCCTCCACATCTTCACTAGGAGCCAACGGCGTATACGACGCGTCTGCACCTGGTGTGCTAAACCACGCCTTAAGGACGCAATGCGACCTGTCATACCTGGAGAAGGAGGTGGGCCGACCGACATCGCCAAAAGTTCGGTCAAGCCTTCCCCGAGACGCGGTCGAGGTTCGTCAGCCGGGGTCTCGCCAAGCGCGCTCGCTGACCCAGAAGCAACTCCCCCCACTGCTGACCTCGGGAAAGATTCTCCCATCTGCGGCGGCCACGCGGGCAATCCCGCTCCACTGCTTGAAGCAGCCACGGCGACGGCAACCTCTAGCGAGGACTCCCCGGCGCCATAAGCCGGAACTGTAGAAGGTCCCTCTCTAAAAGGCGAGGAACCTCCAGCCAAAGATTCATCCCTGATATAGGAAGGTGCCGACTCACTCACGGGAGCCTCAATACCAGGAATGCGGAGAGGGCGAGCCACCGTCTCCTTCCTCCTCTTACGAAGGGAAGTTTCCTTCGGAGCAGAAGCCCGTCGCTTCCCAGAGGAGACTATCAAAGCCCCCGCCGGCGCAGGCACTGCACACCTCGGTAACGACACCAGGAGCTCATCCGGAGTACCAGACTCCTCGCCCTCGTCAGAAGAAACCGAGGGGACTTCGACTCTTCCCCCAGGCTTGGCAGGAGGCACTCTAAAGCTTCCCCGCATGTCGAAATCGCGATGGAAGGTGTTAATTTCCACATAAAACTGGGCGTAAGAGTGAAGGAGGCGCAGCTCCGTGGAGGTTGTAACGACCGGCACGATAAAAATTGCCCTTGTACAACCCATGATAAAATATCGCCACCCTCTAGCTCCATCGATGAGTCCGCCCCTGGGTCTGAAGCTGGTGACGGCGTTACCCACGTGCAATTGATTGTACCCGAACTGCCTGGCAAATTGACTAGGCAAGTAGGGCTCGAAGAAGCAATAGTCTTCGCTCCTATACAGCAGATGGGATGGTCTGATACAGACCAACCAATTAAAAGCCTCTGGAGAAAGAATGGTCTTCTCTCGACCTGAATCCTCAAGCCACACCCCGGATTGGTTGCAATGTACCGGAGGGGGAGTACAGAGGATATTCCAGCCATGGCTGAGGTTCAACACTAACCGACAGTCTAAAACTGTGTTCACATTCCAGGTAGAATCCCTATAATTCAACAGGAATGTGCTCCCTGAGCTGCTGTCGGAACCGGGAGACATCACCCGGGGGTTGTGGAGAATTAACCAACCCATCAGATACAGGTTTGGCAATTCCACCCTAGGAAAACTCTCACGCCGAGCTTCATCGACGAGCAACCCATCGGTCAGGGCCCTCAGGCCAGCCTGAATACGGCACACCATGGCAGGAAGCAAGCCCAGTCTTGCCCCAAACACCAGACGCACTGCGGGCCACAGGATGTTCCGGTGAATTCGATCCGCGGATGAGATACCGGGCACTACCACTAGACGCAGCCATATGGAGAGGAAACCAGCCAGCTGGGCTTCCTTAGACAGAGGCCTGCGACAGCTCCTCAAGTAACTGTGGGCCTTGGTACCTTCGGGGTATTTTCCTACCCCCTCAACGAGAATCTGATCGGGAGCCTTGGCGTCCTCCATAAGAGCCTCGACCACCTGGGCACTAAGGACGCTCAAGCAGTTTACGGGCTCATTCTTACCCCCCGAAGCTTTCTCCGACTTGGCGGCCCTAGCCCGATGGAAGAAGAGGTAAGACATCCACTTGGTGGTATGGGCCAAATCCGAGGGCTCGTCATAAAAAGTGGTGCACGCGAAGTACTGACACATCAGCTCCTGATATACTTCTGCCACCCGAGGGTCCGAATCCCCCAACTCCCGGTTGGTGGGGACATACTCTTCATATGGGGTATCCCCCATCGGCAGTCTCGAGACAACTGCCATCTCATGGAGGGCCAATCCCAACTCCCCCAGCGGAGTGGCGAAGGTCCCGGTGAGCGGAATATACCGCTCCATCAGTGCCAAGAACAAATTGGCATTGGGAGGCAACCCGACACTCGTCGCGCTCACAGCGGCGTATAGTCCGATGTCCTCCAGCTCTCTTCGGAAGTGCGACAAGGCCCAATCAACTAGCCATCTCCATCGGGAGTTCGTCGGGGCGAACCACCTGTTGCACTGAGGATTCTCGTTGGGATATACCCCACCTCGACTCATGAAGTCGTTGCAGAAGGTCGGCAGCTGAACAGGCTGGATCACCGAGCTATCTTCACTCGGGACATTACCAGGGCACAGACCCCGGAACGGCATCACAACGCCGGAGGGGCGACTGACAAAAGATCCCTGGTCAGCTCCCTTCAGATGAAAGATCTTCCCAGGCTTCCCGTGAAGATCAGGAGTCAGCTTCCACGACATCTTTCTAGGATGCGTCGCATAGGAGAAAGTCGAGATAGGATAATCCTTCGACATCGTCGGCAGATACAGGACCAAATCCCCGGCGGGGAAGACCCAAGGCTCCCTCTTGGGTTTCGTCTGGGACTGCTTATCGATCATGTCCCCAAAGAGGAAAGCCGGCTTTATGTACTGCTCCCCGTCTACATGTGTCAGCGGTTCACCATTGATCATACTCAACAGCATTCGCTCACCCTGGGCCGATATCAGAAATGCCCTGCCCTCAGGGTACTGGGGTCCAGAGATGGAAAAGGCCGCATGGGACAGATCCTCCAGGTAGTTCGAGTGCAGCATCCCGGCAGCAGAGCCCATCACCTCAGCCAGCGGTGACTCACCCAAATCAACTGCAAAAGTGCAAGGAAAATAGGTCATTACAAATCCTGCACAAGTGCAGACCAAAGGAAAACGACAGTCTGTGCTTTACGCCAAGATTGCGCAAATTTGGTCTCTATACGCCGGAAGTCTCCTCCGCAAGCGTAAAATTCAAATTTTACGACATACCCCAATTTTCGTTAGCCAGAGCTTTTACGCTCAGAGCTACGAAAATATGGAGTTCTTACGCTAGCACATTAGAAATGTGGGCGTAAAAGATAAAACCGTCTCCGTGCATCATCTTCCTCAAGAGAGGCTATCAGCACAGAAGACGACCTAGCGCGGTCACGTTCAACGTGTGCGAAGGATTTTTCGTCGTTTGTGTCATCCCAAAAGGCTCTACCTCTAAAGCCAGGTGCACTGCTCGTCGGCGGAATACTCCTCTCGGAAGGGGGTTCACCTCGCCCGACCGAAGATTCTCTCTCCGGTACCGAAGACCGAGAAGAAGAACCTACGCTCTTTCCCTTGGCGGAGGGAGTTTGTTTCAACGCCATTTCTGAGGACTCGAGGTGCTCGGAGAAGGAACGAAGGAAAACTAGAACAGTCGAAAGCTCTCTTTCGCAAAAGACAGATAAAGAGCTTTTTCTCTCAAAAGCTTGGGGTATATATACTGTCCGAGTCGACTCCTCGAATCCTCGGACGAACCCCTCGAGACCCCAACCGGATCTCGCAATTAAGAGTTGGTTATGATTGGATGCTACGTCAGCCCACTACCCTCAAAAAATGGACAGTCAGCGAATTCGAAAGGTTTTTTCGTGCAAGACGGTTCAGCGGGTTCTACGCTAAAGGAGCTTTTTCTACGCTCGACGGCAACAGATCTACGGTTTTACGCTCGCAAGCAACAAGTCTACAGTTTTACGCCCGGATGCCTTTGTGCTCGGTAGCTTTTATGCTCGAGAGGCCACAAACCTACGACTTTACGCTCAACAGATACCAAATCGACGATCTCACGCTCGGTGGTGCTCAGTTTACGCTCAGAGGCAACAGATCCGCAAAACCTCACGCCCAAAGAAATTTTCTTTTCAGGAGTACAGATCTACAGTTCTGCGCTAAAGGAGCTTTTCTACGCTCGACAGCAACAGATCTACGGCTTCATGTTCGACGGCTACAAGTCTACGGTTTATGCCCGGATGCCTTTGTGCTCGGTAGCTTTTATGCTCGAGAGGCAACAAACCTATGACTTCACGCTCAGGAACCACAAGTCCATGATTTCACGCTCGATGGTGTTCTTACGCTCACAGGCTACAGATCTACAGTTTTGCGCTAACGGAGCTTTTCTACGCTCGACAGCAACAGATCTACGGCTTCATGTTCAACAGCTATAAGTCTACGGTTTATGCCCGAATGCCTTTGTGCTCGGTAGCTTCTACGCTCGAGAGGCAACAATCCTATGACTTCACGCTCAGGAACCACAAGTCCACGATTTCACGCTCGATGGTGTTCTTACGCTCATATTCGACAGATCTACAGTTCTGCGCTAACAGAGCTTTTCTACGCTCGACAGCAACAGATCTACGGCCTCATGTTCAACAGCTACAAGTCTACGGTTTATGCCCGGATGCCTTTGTGCTCGGTAGCTTCTACGCTCGAGAGGCAACAAACCTATGACTTCACGCTCAGGAACCACAAGTCTACGATTTCGCGCTCGGTGGTATTTTTACGCTCAGAGGCTATAGACTGATGATTTCACGCTCCACGACTTTCCGCATATCCGAACAAATCCCCAAGGCGGTCAATTGCAAAGAGTTCACACAGAAGATACTCGTTCTTGACCCAGAGCATCCCAAGTACCCGAAACATACAGAGTTCAAACATTAAGAAATTACTCTTCTCGGGTCCAAAATTGGAGGTTCATCCAGACTCCAGTCTGAACATTCCGTCTATCAAGGTGGCAACTCAATTCGACAGCCAAAAACCTCGACCCTGTTCCAAGGGAGTTTCGAGAGATCATTCTTGAAGACGAAGTCTGAACAAAATCCTGCTTGTCAGAGAAGCAACAGTTCAAAATTCTACGCCGTCCCTCAGTCCTAGCAACAGGACAACTCTAAATGTTCAAGGACGCTCAACAGCATTCTATGGACTATTCAGGGCCTAATACTCTTTCTATCAGAGTGGGCGTAAAGATTCAGACATGTCGAAGCTGCACATATCCAGACTTCACAAGCAACGTATGGCAAAGACGATCATATGAAAAAGAAAGATGGCTTTATTTAAAGCTAGAATCATAATTACATATGAGGGAAATCCTGTCTACAGGGGTTTTTCTTTATTTTCGTGATTACATATGAGGGAAATCCCTTCTACAAAAAGGTTTCCTCATTGTCGTCGGAAGATCGCCCAGAAGCTGTCCTGACAGATTCTCGTGCCGGTGCCGGTCTTCCTCTTCCTCCATGGCTGTTCATGACCACCACAGTCATGAACAAGAAGATCCTCCATTCGCCATGGCCGATCCAGTTGGGGTTTCTTCAAACCCAACCCAATCAGGACGACAGATTACGGTTTGTCCGATCTCGTCCGCAGGGGTCTCAGGAAGAAATAAACAGCCTACGAGCTGTGTGGTCTAATACGATCCTTCCTCTCTCCTGAAGCAACGCCATACAAAGTTGCTGATTATACCGAGCGAGGGAGGCTAAGATATCCTTCCATGATCCATCGTTGCAGTGGACACTCGCTTAAAGACGCCGTCTTTTTCGGCTCCCTACATGCTGGAAGAACATGATCTCATTCTTCCTCAGATCGACCCGACGAGCTCCGGCGATCATCTCTGCATGACAAATAGGAATGTGGTGAAAACCAGGTTCACCCCCCCAACCTTTTATAGGCGCAAGAGATCACAGCGGTCCCCAATAAATCTGCCATAAAGTCAGTACCGACCGTTTCAACGCTCCATTCAGAAACATTTTGAGTTACGAGGGGCCATCCATGCTTCTTTCAAAGCGTTTCAAATTCTGAGGAATTTAAAAGCTTTGAAGGGGGTCTTGTAGAAGCATGAAAAATATGCTGGAATGATCTACGCAGCATCTCGAAACAGAGCAGCATAAGCAGAGGCCTTCGAAGCCATCCAACGTAAAAACAGGATTCTTCATCGCCTCCATGGCGTAAAACCCAGCCGCTCTCAAAGCAGCGTTAAAGCGTACGAGGAACGCTTCATCTTCCCCGAAATAAACCTGTCAAAGTCACGCAGTGAACCAGGCCTCTGACTCATGACAAAAAGTACTGCACGGCTACCCAGACGACGGCTGGAAACGATGGCAGATCCCTCGGGACGCACCCCACAGTATGATGGCGGATCTCTGCATTTAATGCAGAGGATTTGGTTAAAATATCACCAAGCCGTCGTCTACTGAAGTCCCCCCAGCGTAAACCGCTCTTTCGCGTACAAGGGAATACGCTGCCTTGTTTACACAGGCAAACATGAGCTGTTTCGCGCTCCGCAGTAAGGCAAACCGCTGCCACGTCAAAAGCTGCACTTTGTACGGGGCTCGAGGCACGTCTCTACGTCTAATTACACAGAGCAGTGACAGTTTCCCTCAAGGCACGTCTCCGCGACGGATGCACAGAAGGGCTGCAGACCTCCAAAAGTACGTCTTCGCATTTAATGCACAAGATGATGACAAATCTCTGTAGAAGATTTGATTACATCTTCGAAAGCCGTAATTCCGGATAAGACGTCCATATCAGCACTTCGATTCGGTACGCAGTGGCTTCTACGCCCGCTCAGGATCAGTGCTCCCTCGGCTTCCAACGCCCTCTCGGTCTCTACGACCATTCGGCTTCTACGCCTGTTCGGCTTCTATGCCTATTCCGGCTAAGACGTCCACGTCAGCACTTCGACTCGGTACGCAGTGGCTTCTACGCCCGCTCAGGATCAGTGCTCCCTTGGCTTCCAACGCCCTCTCGGTCTCTACGACCATTCGGCTTCCATGCCTGTTCGGCTTCTATGCCCATTCGACTTCTATACCTGTTCGGCTTCTATGCCTGCTCGGCTTCTATGTCTATTTTGGCTTCTATGCCAAGGTGACAGTCGCTTGGCTTTTACGCCAACCCCTGCTACACAAGGGATACCTACCTACGTGGCTTCTACGCCGTGATCTTCATAGCAGATATACGCATTTCGTCCCCTCAGTTGGACACGCGTCACATGCTCACTCAAAAGGTCATTTACACGCAGGCATTGGTTATTTTAAACCATTGTGTAAAAGGGTGATGTACTGTCCACTCCTCGGTTGTTACACCGACGGAGTGGTCACTGTCATCAAAGCTCTATAAATAGAGACCCCTATCAATGGTGAAAAAGGTCAGAAAATTGATAAAGAAAACCTGTACAAGATCAAAGGTCGAAGAATCAGATCAGACAAGGTCATCGAACCAGAGATCAAGGAGGAGAGGTAGAGAGAGAGAGAGAAGAGAACCCAGAGCTCGGGCAAGGAACAGGGAGCGACGACCTTCACCATCGTGCATCCATCCTCCTTTGCAACCTCCGAAGCTGCATCCTGTCTTCCACGGCACTTCTTCAACATCGTGTAGTCCAAGGGCCAAAGTGATCGACCGCAGATCAGACGCCTATAGCAATTTATACCCAGATTAAATAAATTCTACTCCCACATCCTCGTATAGGATTACATTGTACAAGTTTGTTTATAAACCAAAGGGCGCGGGCCTCTTATAACCCCGTCATTGAAATACACTTTCATTCTTTCGTTTAATACCACAAACAATCTTTATGTTTCATTTGGCCATGACACATTTCTCACACGAGTTGTGAGTCTCATGTAGGACACGGACTTGCGTATTCGGCTGGCCAATGGTACCTATGGGATGTACGACGGATAGGATATAACTTCTAATAGCGATGCTTGTTAGAAGACTTAGTAGTTATTAGTAGTCCAGGAATATGGACTATCTTGGTATGGTGGTGCAATCCTTGTCCATGTTTGGTTATAGGGTTGGGCTATTGTGCTGCGATAGGCTATGAACCAAAGTTACGAGGTCGATACTTGCACTCCGTCTTGACATAATAGCTAGATTGTGTTGTGGTTGCGACATGTATAAGAGCATGGGGATAAGGGAGAGAACAATAACTATGCGTATGGGAAATAAAATCAGTTAGCCAATTCTCCGGATGGAACTTGGTGTGATGATATATGTTTATGAGATACCTTGCTATTACTAGATACCCTGCTATTATATGTTTATGAGATACCTTGCTATTACTAGATATCCTGCTATTGTATGTATATGAGCCTAAATCCCACCCATGCATACAAAAGTTTTCCTCCAATTGGCACTTTAGGTGACTAGAAAACCCTTTGCATATTTAATTACTTACTTTAGTTTATATAGCTTGCTTCTATGTATCTTGTTACGTCCCTCTGAGGACCTGGTCACTTTTCAGGTGTAGACGATCTTGACTATTTGCAGGAGCACGAATCATGACTTGCCACTTCTCTCTCTTTCGAGGAGGTCTTCCCTTTGAGCCTCATTGATCATTAGATGTACTTATTTTGTTTCTCTTATATTCTAGTTTGATAGTAGATTTATCTCCAACCAACTAATTGTTCTTATCAAGCATTTTATACATGATTCAGTTATATGGTTGATTGGTTATTGATTTTTATTTGATTTTGTGGATGAGATCTAGTTATGTCCTGTGACCTATAACATAAATCTATACCACTTGTGAATTATTATTCATAATACAACCTACGTATGTGTTATAGTTTCCATATATTAGAGTTGCCATATACATACAGCTGGCATGCTTACGTATTCCTAGTCCTACATATTTTAGGATTAGGGCGTGACAATCAGGATGCCCAAGGTTTGCAGCAGACTCCTCGGGATGATGGTAATTAATGAACCAGAATCGATGTGCATTCGGTCCACCTTAATGGCGCCAATGTACGCTGTATACATGAGGCGATCATGCTAGTTGTTCTTTAGCAATATATCCTGTTGTGAGAATGTGATATTGGGTATTGCCTCTATGATACTATTGCAATGGGGACAAGCAGCCGGATCTTTAGCTGGTGGCTTGACCTGCGCCAGATAGGTGTCGGTATTTTATAATACCTCGCTCATGGTTGCTCGAGTGTCTCCAGAAAGTCGTAGAAGCTCAAATAATGATAACTTTGCTGGGGTATTAGCGACTTGAGCCAAAATATCAAAGTTGTAGGGATTTTCCAATCCCTGAGCCATTTTCTTATAAAATGGCATGTCGAAGCGTCCCCCTTTTTGTTTGGACTTGTCCGCTGGTGGTGGTTGAGATGGACGCAGATCAGACGTGACATATGCATTAGTTGGAGCTATATTAATGTTGGAAGCTTCGTAATCTTGCCGGTAAGCAAGGCCCGACCCGGCTGTCCCTGCCCAGGCTTCCTAGCGGTAGAAGAAACTATGCGGCAGGACTTGGTTTTTCGTATTTTAGGCTTGACGGCAGAATGCGCTGCTTGCTTCATCAAGTCTGGGACCAGATCCGGGTGGACCCACATGATCTCGTCCCGAGGGGTAGTAAGAGATGTCAACCCGGTTGCTTGGTCGCGAGTTGAGGGAAGATTGATTACCTTCATTGTTGCCCTTGGGATCGGTGTGACTTCGTCCTGGGCTTCCGTTGGTGGAAAGTTGTTGAACTAGAGGGACACCATATTAGCGGCAATCGTTACATCGTCAAAATCTAGGGAGAGGGCTTTGGTATCGATCAGCCGTTGGATGTACCACTTCAAGGTGTAGCACTCCAACGTCGGGTGGTGAACATACCGTGGAAGTGACAGTACTTTAGGTTGTTCATCTCCTCCGCTTCAGGCTGACATTTGACGCCGGAGAGGCAAATTTTATCTCCCTGCATCAGCATGTCGAAGATGGACTTCACATCACTGCCTTCAAAAGAATAGGTCTCCTTTGATTTTGGAGCCTTTGCCTTCTTTTTCTCAGGCTTCTTTGTTACATTAGCGACCATGGCTTGCTTTCCTTTCGTATCGCAGTTGATGTTACCACTATTATTAGGGTGCTTAGCCTTTTCCTCAATTGTAGGGATATGGATTACTAAGTGCTAGGCATCCTTGAGCTTCTTTTTAGCGTTGCAACGCTTATAATGAATGCCATCCAGTTTTTGAACTGGCTATCATACATCCAGAGGCTGACCGTCGGAAGCATATTTTTTTGGCATATCTCCATTAGTGTGGCTTCGGGATTGACAGGGGGCAACCTTAGTGCCGTTTGTCAGAACCGCTCGATATAATTTTGCGTCAGTTCTCTTTCTCCCTGGGCGACAACCATTAGAGAGGACATCATTATATCATTTCCCGTCTCATAGAATCTGTTGAGGAATAGATGCTTGAGGTCATCGAATGATGAGATGCAATTATCTTTGAGAATGTAGAACCAGTCGAAAGCTACACCCGCTAATGCCTCAACGAAGAGTCTGGTATGGATAGCATCGCTGCGGGATAGGTGTCCTATTATAATCTCGAAGTAACTCATGAACCGGCGAGGGAAGACTTGCGGTCAAAGGTGTTTATATTGAAGGTCTTATATCTGGGCGGATACAATATGTCCCTCTATTCTATCGAGTATGTCTACCGTACCCCGGGTTAGTCCCAATTGCCTATGGAGACTAGGCGAGCCCAGAGATCCCGGACCTCCTTCATTGCTTCCTTGGCCTCATCTCCTGTAGAGGGTGCAGACGGGCCAGACAGGTGAGGATTACTACATGTAGGTGGGGCATTTGTGTTTGAATCCCCGTTGGTCCCTGGTCCAAGTTTGCTTGTCCAAGGGTTCTTGCTGGTTGAGAAGCCATATTTGCTTTGATTTCCAGCATTATTTGGGTTAAGACTTTCATTGATGCACCCATTGTCTGCATCATGGCCTCAAGGGTCTCAAGGAGCTGGCGGTCGCTGGGGCCTTTATTGTCATCCCCGGCCATGTATATCGTCCTCACATGGGGAGAGATGGACGAGGCAGTGGATGCTGCACTTTCCATCTTAGACCCCTGGCGAGAGTAGTCATAAAGGAAAGTTGGCAGAGCCATCTCCTCCTCGGACTCGGAAGGAATACTACCCCCAGCGTAAGAGGCCGCATCAACCTGGTAAGGGGAGCTACCCCCAGGGATCTCAGAGTCCGTTCCTTGGGAATCACTGTCTCCTCTGAACACTGGGTTATTGCGTAACTCTAGGGAAATACTACTCTCAGCTTGGGCCACCCCTAGGGATTCTAAGGAAGAACTACCCCTAGTAGCTGACAGTTTCTTCCTGGAGCTGGTATCCTGCAAAATGTCTTCCATAGGTCCCATTGTTAGCCCTCCTGGTTGTCGCCTTTGTAATACACTGGTAGAGAGCGACGGACTGGAGGTACTTGACTTCTATCCTCCCTTGGTAGGTGGAAGCTTCCGAGTTGAGTAGAATATTGTGGAGAGTAGCTCCTTCTCCTCTGGTACTTGCACCTGATCTTCGGGTTGTTGCCCGATGGGTACTGTCTGGTGTAGTCGCTAGAAGGCCGACTGCCTGCTTGTGGGTATTGCCACTTTGTTGCAGCAGCAATGGATAATGTCACGACCCGCACTCGTAATAAGGGCACAAGTGGTGAACAACGCCCAGCCTACGCCACAACATCAGCGATAGAACACTATCTGGGTCAATATAACTATCTACATATCTCACATAATATATATAAGGTACCTGTTATGTCATCTCAACTCTAATTGGATAAACAATATAATGTGTGATAAATGATAATCAATACTCAATCACAATATCAAACTAGAGAAAGAATGGCACGATATGGATTAAAAATAAAAGAAATACAAGAGTCTCAATATAAGTTCAATCTCAATATAAGTCTCAAAATAATAATACATGCCATAAAGTCTACTAAAATCAAATACAACTCATAATGAAAAGTCTAAGTCTCTCCAGCTGGTGGTACTATCTCAAGAGACTCTATGGGTGCAGGCTCGACTGCCTTGCCATTCTGCGGCCCGTAATGCGTAGGACACTAGTCCTCTAATGAATCATCTTAAAAATATATCTAGTCAGGATTGGAGCAAAGTACAACTCATTAGCAATTCCAATAATTGATAAAAAACTATGAAACCGTAATAGTAAAGAAAATAAATGATACAAGTAACTGAACTAGTTTATATCACGAGAAAGAGAATCAAGGTAAGTAATAGAATAACTGAGAGCAATATGGTAAAAAACATCACTATAATGAACTGGAAATAAGAAAATGAAATAATAGTTTGTTCCTTGAAATATTAGCAAAATATGTGATCGGCTTGGGCCTAACACGGCTATATAAATAAAGGGTAGCTAGCGTAACCACACATGAGTTATATGATCTGCTAGCTATCACGAGCTATACTATATCACAGGCTATAAGGTATGATCACATATTCACTAATATTTCCCCATCCCTCGACTAGTACATGGATCCAAATTACGACACGTTATACACGTATATCATAATACACGGTCTAATATCATGCACTATGATCATGGTCTATATAATCACGAAGATATCACGGTAATCACTGAGTAATCTTAAAATATGACATGGCGATCAATGAGTGATTATGATAATAATATCTCATGACAAGGATCCACATATTTCAATTCGTGTAACCATCATGTCAGGAATCAAATATCTCAATACTAAATACATGAAACATAAAAGGTTGTCAAATACGAAAACAATCAGAGAATATACTAGTCTCTTTTCTTGAGCAAAAGATATCACTCGGTGTCCAAGCTGGTGTCACACGCACATATCGAGATATAAATGGCATGTCAAAATGGGTATAAAAGTGATAGAATGCTTAAATGAGCTAAAACATGCTTTTTCTAGGTCAATACTAGGTTACTATAGCTATACTAGGCCAAACTAGGTCCACACAATTGTTATTGGTCCATATTAGTCACTAACTAGCTAATACTAATTAATTATAGTTATACTAGGTCATTACTTTAATGTATAGGTGATACCTTAGCCAATACTTATACTAATAGTTTAACTGCCAATAATCATACTACTGTAGCTTACAACATATATATATATATATATATATATATATATATATATATATATATATATATATATATACCTCTCAAGTGTTTAATAAATTGATAACTCTAACTCTCATACCATATATGTGTTGACACAAAGTGGTCACAGTCAACCTGATTCTGATAATCGTCAAACATCAGATCTAAAATACCGATGAAGCAGATACTCGATGCAAAGCATATCAACTCCGTCAGTACTAAAGTCCAACTCAGCAACAGCTAATAGTTTCATATTCAATGTAATCTTTTATTTATTTGAGTCTAGGACTGATGTAAGCTGAGTCACACTAGCAAATCTAAGTACCTATAACCAGATACCTAGTCCACTCAAATAAACCAAAGAACCTATCCATAAATCAGGCCACATTTATTTACAAAGTCTACCATATGTAGAAATCGAACTCGGGCCGAACTCGGACCGAACTCGGTTACACTTTTGGTATAAAATCAACTAGTTCAATAAGCTCCTAATTTCTTGGCCCAGCGGTTGGAAATTTGAATTAAACTCCATCTGAATTCTGACCAAATTCTATTTGCCTACACCCTATAAATAGGATTGGATTTCTCATTCCTACAACAGACAATGATTCATAATCTTCTATCCTATTGTGAGCAAACCTTTAAGCCTTAATTTTTCCATCTCCAAGAGAAACTTTCTAGCCTTCCTAGTGCCAAGTGCAGTCTCGATCTAGAAGTCTTCAGAGTTGTAAAGAGCTTGGTTTAACCAATTACTCTCTCTATCAAGATGTGAAGTTGTGAGACTTTTGATCAAATCTCATGGTTGTAAAAGAAGTGGCAAGCCTTCGGATCAAAGCTTGTGATTCACTATTGGTGATTATAGTGAAGAAACTCCGAGCTTGAGTTCTCGGGAATGGACTAGTCCTCTCAGAGGGAAACCAGTATACATCTTAGTGTTTGCGTTTGCTTTCTCTCACTCTATTGCATATATTCTTAACACTGCTAGTAGTATCCGTACACATAAGAAATATTCTAACTACTAGTAGTTGATCACCATTATATGCAATAGAATTATATTTTAATATACGATTTTATTTTGCTGCATACATAAACTCTATTCACCCCCCTCTAGAGTTGCCATACATGGTCCTATAATTGATATCAAATCTTGTACTCTTCATATTAGAACTTTTACTGATACCATTTGCTCCTCAAATTGGTATCAAAGCTGGTACTCTTTAAATATCAGATTTAAAATACCGATGAAGTAGATACTCAATGCAAAGCATATCAACTCCGTCAATACTAAAGTCTAACTCTACAACAGCTAATGGTTTCATATTCAATGTAATCTTTTATTTATTTGAGTATAGGATTGATGTAAGCTGAGTCGCACTGGCAAATCCATGTACCTATAACCAAATACCTAGTCCACTCAAATAAGCCAAAGAACCTATCCATAAATCAGGCCATATTTATTTACAAAGTCTACCATATATATAAACCGAGCTCGGGCCGAATTCGTATCGAACTCGGACCAAACTCCGTTACCCTTTTGGTATGAAATCAACCAGTTCAATAAGCTCCTAATTTCTTGGCCCAACAGTTGAAAATTTGAATTAAACCCCATCTGAATACTGACCAAATTCTGTTTTCCTATACCCTATAAATAGGATTGGATTTCTCATTCCTACAACAGACAACGATTCATAATCTTCTATCCTATTGTGAGCAAACCTTTAAGCCTTAACTTTCCCATCTCCAAGAGAAACTTCCTAGCCTTCCTAGTGCCAAGTGCGGTCTCGATCTAGAAGTCTTCAAAGTTGTAAAGAGCTTGGTTCCACCAGTTAGTCTTGTCACTACCACATTTTCTAGGAAAGGGTATTTTAGTCTTTTCCTATTTAATTAAATATTATGCTTGGTAAATAATTATTGTTGTATTATTTAATTATTGTTAGATATTATTTATTTAATTTGGACTTGTATTAGTGGACCTAACTAGTTTAGTTTGGACCCATGGACCAACATGAATTAATTAGTTAGATTTAGCCCAATTAGAAAGCCCATTATTAAGGAGATGGATTAAATTAATTAAATTATTAGACTAGAAGCTTCCTTCCTTAATTATTTCTTCATGAGAGGCCCAAGGGGTATAATGGATATTTCATAATTACTTGAGGGAGAGTAAAGGGCCGGCCTATATAAAAGAGTGGAAAAATTCTCTTTCCTCTTTTTCATTCCAAATCTAGATATAGAATTTCCTACTACCAAATTTCCTTCATTCCCATTTCATTTTCCTACCAAATTTATTCCAAATTCTTTCCAAATCACCATTAGAAACTTGAGAAGAAAGGATCTAGAAGGAGGAAGCAAGAATCTACAAAGAGGAGCAATGATCTACAATTTGGAGGCAATTTCATCTCAATTGGAGGTTTCATTGGGAATCCATCTCCCAATAGGTATAATTCAGTTTTTTCCCTTAAAATAGCTTCTATATCTGAGATTTAATCATATAAAATCAACCCATATGTATGTACTACCCATAGGATTTGATTTTGTATTCATAGGAGACCTATGGAGAAAGTTATGGTACTTTTTGTGTCAATTTTGGGAGAATTCCGAAAATAATTTTTGTTGTGTGTGTCAATTGATCCTATAGATCACTTTGGCATATGTTTATGTGTTTGGGGCTAGTGTCGTGTCCACAATTGGGTACGTGTAGGTTGTATCCCAACAATTTGGTGATACGTGTTGTTTTGGGGGTTTTTCCTCCGACACGGGACTTTGCACATGTCGTATTTTGACAAAGACACGTAGATCTATTTTTGACACTTTGTTTTGTTCATAAATATTATATGTGACTTGTTTGTGTCCTTCTGGGTGCAATTGGATGTGTGGTGGACTCGTGTCGCATGCGTATCCTAGATCTAGTGGGATACGGTGTGATACTCTCCATTTGTGGTTTGTTTATGTGTACATCTAATTAATTGTGCTTTAATTCTTGAATTATAATTAAGTATATATATATAGATATTATATACGTATTATAGTATAATTATTATGGTATTTATTATTTAGCATAGATCTATGTATTATTTATGTACTAATAGAAGGTATAAATATATATGTAGCTTTCTTCTACATGCATTAATATATGTTCTAAATATATGTTAGGGATTTATATATATATATATATATATATATATATATATATATATATATATATATATATATATATATATATATATAAATGTTTTATAAAATATATATGTATGTTTAATTAAGTAATTAGATTATGTATAGATATTATGTGATTATTTATATATATGTATGGATGTATATTTATTAACATATTTATGTATGTGTGCATTTAACAATGTTGTAATATGTACATTAGTATATAGGATGTGTATTATAGCTATTTGGTATATATATATATAGATATATATATATATATATATATATATATATATATATATATATATATATATATATATATATATATATATATAAATATGTATTTGGATTATATATATATAGATATATATAATTATTTATTTGGTTTTTATATTTATATTGATATATATATATATATATATATATATATATATATATATATATATATATATTGGTTATATATATATATATTTACTATTTTTAGCGACAACAGGATTAATGACAGAGAACTGTCATTATTGGAGGCGGTTACAGCAACAGCCGCTGTAACAATGGCGGCGATAATTAATTACAGAGCTGCCACTGTCATTAATAACTGCATGCAGCAGCAGGAATTCGTAGTAGTTGCGGCTGAGGCTATGATGACAGTTGAAAACCGTCACCAAAGGGGAGGCAGCAGTGCAAAAATGCATCAGCAGTAGCGACGGCAATTCAGTGACAGCCTGAACGGTCACTGAAAGTCTGTTAACTGAAAATTAGTGTTTTCAACACTGCTTTCAGTGACATTTAGGCAGTTTATTAATATATTGTTTATATCTTATATTTATATATATATGTATATATATATATGTATTAATATTGAGATATAATACTAGTATTGCTATACTTCTTATTTATTTAATATTAGTATATATATATATTATATTATTGATGAGGGTAATTACTATATCAAGGTATTGAGTATTACCTTATGGAAACCAAGGTAAGTGGGATACTCAAGATACGGGGTTTGGGTATCAAGTTTGTGACTTTGTGGGGATACCAAGTTGGTTCAAAACCATGGTTCCCATTTGTTGTAATTAATATTCTATATTATCATACATTATTGTTGATATATATGTATTGTGAGGTTTACCTTGGATTCACGTATCCGGAGATACGGTATCCTAATATTTTTGGATGTGGTTTCTATGACTTAGATTTTAGTATTTTGACCCAAGATTTTTGTGTTAGATTTGTGCAACTTAGAAATAGATAGTTGACCTTGGTTTGACCATAGTTGACCGTAGTTGACTTAGAGTTGATCATAGTTGACTTTTGACTTAGAATTGACCTTGACCTAGAAGTTGACTAGTTAACTTATTCTCTTTTCGGGACCTTGTATTAATGTTGTATTCCATATCTAGGTCTTCGAGGCACCGAGTCAGACATCTGTGAGACTATTCATTGGACTTCAGGCGAGTACATTCTCTGATAGTTTCTCATTTATGATATCCTCTATGTTCATTGTATCTAGTGTAGATATCCATGTTCTCTTGACACTATGGTTACACGGATTGGTATATTTGGATCTCGTCATGAGATGTTATTCCTTGGTATATGGTGTATATGGTGCAAGTATTATTTTATTGGTTATCTTGTACATGTACAGACACTGATTCTCGGAAATACTAGCTATCTTCTTGGGGAATCTCGTGCCATAACATACAGTGGTTGGATCTATTATACCAGTCGGGGGTGGGGAGTATTAGTATAGATGTGTGATCAATATCCCTATTGTATCAAGTACTGATTACTGAATAGTGTTGATCATACACCGCACATTTGATTAGCCAGGCCGCATTGCTTCTTGCCCAAGCCGATCACATGTTAAGCTAGTACTCACACACTTAGTCATTAGTATTATTGTTTCATTGGCATATTGTTCATTATTGTATTTATTTCTAGTATTTCCTTATAGTATATATATCTATTGTATCTATTGTGCATCTTGTTTATCCACAGCTATTTACTGTTACATAGTTTTTATCATTAATTAGAACTGCTGTTAGAGATGTGCTCTGCTCCTTTCCTGACTGGATATATTTTTTCAGATGACACTGAGGAGTGGTACCCTACCTATTATGGACCCCAGGATGTTGTGGGTTTAGATTCTGAGACCCTGGCTCAGGAGGGACTTATTCCAACTGAGACAGTTAACCCTGGAGTTGTAGCTTCGTAGTATTCTTTGTACTGGATTTGTCTCCAGCTTATTTTGTTACTTCTTCAGACTCATTGATGTATTATTTTAGACTCATGAGTTATATTGTGACTATTCTATTCTTTATCTGATTCGTGCTTTCTATCTTAGTTCTGTGATTGAGTATACTATCATTATTGGTGGTTCATTATATTGTTAGATAGATTATCTAGACAGTGTTCTACCGACGATTCTGCGACATAGGCTGGGCGTTGTTTCCGACTAGTACCTTTACACCGGATGCGGGTCGTGACAACTCTCTCTATAAAGTTATCAAGTTGTGAGACTTCGGATCAAATCTCTTGGTTGTAAAAGAAGTGGCAAGCCTTCAGATCAAAGTTTGTGATTCACTATTGGTGCTTATAGTGAAGAAACTCCGAGCTTGAGTTCTCGGGACTAGACTAGTCCTCTCAGAGGGAAACCAGTATATATCTTGGTATTTGCATTTGCTTTCTCTCACTCTATTGCATATATTCTTAACACTACTAGTAGTATTCTTACACATGAGAAATATTCTAACTGCGAGTAGTTGATCACCATTGCATGCCATAGAATTATATTTTAACAAGTGATTTTATTCTGCTGCATACATAAACTTTATTCACCCCCCTCTAGAGTTGCCATACACGGTCCTATAATTGGTATCAAAGATGGTACTCTTCATATTATAACTTTTACTGATACCATTTGCTCCTCAAATTGGTATCAAAGCTGGTACTCTTCATATTAGAACTTTTATTGATACCATTTGCTCCTCAAATTGGTATCAAAGCTGGTACTCTTTATATTTGAACTTTTGTTGATACCATTTGCTCCTCAAATTGGTATCAGAGTAGGTGATCTCTTTATATAAATATTACTGATACCATTTGCTCCTTAAATTGGTATCAGATCTGATACTCTTTATATATTAACTTTTTCTCATACCAATTGCTCCTTCAATTAGTATCAGAGTAGGTAGTCTCTTATTTAGTTTCTGATACAAATTGATCCTTCAATTGATATTAGATAAAGTTCTCTTGATTACCGGATTAACATCCAAAGAGTATAACACATGGCAACAACATGATCACTATTTTTCATTAATGGTGAAAGCCAACCCCTTGATAAGCCACCTGTTTTTAATAACACTAACTATTTATTTTGGAAAATACATATGAGTGTATTTCTAAAATCTCTTAGCTTCAACTTATGGACTTATGTTACTAATGGTTACAAAAGATTTGACAAAGCAGATAATGAATATATCAAAGATGAAAAAAAAGCAGCAAGCGATGATGCAAAGGCAATATACACACTCTACTATTCTCTGGGAGAATATGAATTCAAACTTATCTCCAAATGCAAAACATCACATGAGATATGGAAAATGTTGGAAGCAACCTATGGTGACAACGAAAAAGTTGAAAAAGAACCTCATATTGTTGCAAGCTTATATCAAAATGAAGAAGCTGCAAGTACAAAAAAGATGCAAATATTCAATGCAACAATGATGACAACAACTCAAAGAAAGAAGATGTTGCAAGTGAAAGTATCCAGTACGAGAATGACAAAAATCTTCAACATATAACAAACTTGTGCTTAATGGTAAGCGAGGTAAATGATGACTCACTAGCAAAAAATATTTCTTATGATGAACTGTCTGACCCTTTTAATAATTTATTTGAAGATTATAATAAGCTTAGAAATAACTATAAGCAAGCTTGAAAAGATATCAAATCTTATCATCTTAAGATTGATCAGCTTATTTGCTTACTTAAGGAAGCTAGAGAAAACTCATCTTCTGATGAATCTATTAAAATCTCCAAACTTAAGCTTAGCTTACAAGAAGCTCTTGACTGCTATGATAAAAAAAATCAAGAAAATGCTAAACTTAAGGTGGACTTAAAACAAGAAAATAATAAGTACTCTAATGCCTTACTTAAGATAGATGCTCTTACTGCTAAATATGATAATTTATATGCAACCTCTAAAAAGTTAGAGATTAGATTGGGAAAGCAGGTCGTACAACCTACTACTCAGTCTAATATGAGACACATGGCTAAACAAAAGAGCACTCACAACAAGATATCAGCAAGAAAATCAAATGCTCCACACTATCATGCATATAGAACACAACATACTTCACATAATCATGCATTCTATTACAAATATTCATGCAAGATATGACACACCACTTCATATACTCATCATTCTATGCCCAACACAAATGCCTATGCTATGTCATTATTATGGTTTAAAATGATACATCACACATCAGTGTAAGGCTAGAAAATTGGTTGATATGAATATGTATAAGTGGATTCCTAAAGCTAACAAATATAGATCCAAATCCTGGATACCAAAGTCTTATGTTAATCATATAGGTGGAACAATTTGGGGAAAGACGTAATAGTAAAGGAGAAAGTTGGTGATTGTAAAAAGCTAAATGAATATTCTCATGGCAATTACACCAACACAAAACATGACTAATAAGTCATTATAGTAACATAATTTTCATATTTATAGTAGTATACTTTACTCATTCAATCTATTAAAATGTGATAGTTCAATTGTTCTTAAACTGTTTATGAAAAAACTTTTGTTAAATAAATCTTTAATATTATGATATAAAGGTATAAAAATTATTGTTAAATAGCCTAAAGGTTCCTTCTGTCAACAAGGTGTAAACAGTCTTAAGCGACACAGTACTTAAGTGTCTTTGGACCACCGCTAGCTGAGAACCGACCCCATCAGCTAATTAATAATAACAAAAATACCTCACTGAGTAATGATATACAAAGATCTATTTACAAATATTTCCGAAATACAATTATTAATCATTCATTCAGTAATTGACTACATATAAATTCTTTTAAATGACTTGTCTAAAAAGCAATGTGTAAACCCCCTCGACCAAATTTAGGGTTATTTAGTTTAGATTGAGAAACTAGGAATAATTTGGACACAATTAGAATTATTGTGCAACAATTATGTGACTTAATACACCTTACCGTTGCTTCGATGTTTGGAGCGCTACACTAGTAGTTACCTTCAAACAAACTTCATACACATTTTCTAGACATGTAAGACTACCCACCTGATCCTTGTGTAACTTTTAAACACTCAATATTGTGCTTCATTTTAGCTGTGCAATATTCGTTGCAAACGTCCATGAATGATACCAATAAAATCCAACCTTGCGTAATTGCCTATTCCTATTTGAATAGGAGGCACAACCTCAACCCAATTCACTATAACCCAAATTAGGGTATTTACCTATTCTGAGCCTGCTATGCCTATGATACTTGTGTCCCACACAATTTTGATCCCATGTATTTTCAAATGATTAAAGAACACCTTGTGCATTTTGTTTTAATTTAATTAAATTAGAGGCCAAACCTCACCAAAACAAGACCCAACCAAGCCCATGTACACAATACACCCTTTCATGAAGACAAGACCCCACCCTAAAGAGCCCTGGCCGGCCCAACTCTCGAGGTCAGCCCATAAATTTCCTCTCCCATATAAATATGTATTTTATTTAATAAAACCCTAATAATCAAAACTCTAGCCGAACCCTAGCCAAACACCCCTCTCCAAAACCCGAGCATTCCCCATCCCCAACTCCCCCAACGCCACCACCACCTTAGGCCGCCACCGCCATAGCCCTCTTCCGCCTGCACCCCCCAGCCGTCGGACCACCCCAGGTCGCCTGTACCAACAGCCTTCGCCTCCACCCTCACCATCATCAACGTGCCATCACACCGCCATCACCAACCCGACCCCGAGCACCCCTCATCCCGATTGTCCCCCGACCCTGACCACCACCTCCAGCACCTCCGACCACCACTGTCAGGTGGAGCACCACCCTTCCCACGTCCTGACCGCCATCCCAGCACCGTCCCAGGCCGCTGCCGCCGCTGCTGTGATTGCTGCACCCGCAGTTGCTATTTGCCCCCACGACGACCGGAGCTCCGTCGATCGCCGGAGAACGTACAGTCGACGAGCACAGGCCCCTCCCTCGTTCAGCAAACTAGGTATACATTCCCTTCATCCTTTCCTTCTTGTATCATTGAGTCGTCATATCGTCGTGTCGTGTGTCGTAGACTTGGACACAACCTAATTAATTTGAACCACATATATGTGTATGTGTGTGTGTGTATGATTAATTAAGATTAGATGGTAGTTAATGAATTAGTAATTACACTAATAATAGGACTTGTTAATAAGAATTGTGTTTCACCTAAAAACCTGAAAACCTAGACATAGACCTAGTACACTGTAACATGAGAAATAAGGACAGGTATTTTGTACAAACGTAAGAAGCCCCGTAAAACCCATAACTTGGTAATTTATTGTCGCGAGAGACACAGTAACTGAGGACATGACATGTGTGCATCTTACCTACGTGCACACGCGACTCTGTAGTTGACCAGCCGTGACCCTCGCATCAGTACCTAAGAGCAGCGTCATAGATTCATGTATGTTACTTTAGTGTCTGATGCTAGAATTGCTATATTATATTGTGTGTTTAGGGTCACTGGACCAGACAGGAGATACTGCAGGAGCAGGCTATTGGCATTCATAGCTTGAGGACCCAGGCAAGATACCTTGCTATATTTACTGTTTAAATTAAATGATGCATATGTTGTATGATATTTTGTTGCTTTATTTTATATGACTGTGCGCGTCCGAGATTGACTCGGGTGCAGTGGACGGATACGTTGATGAGTAGTGTACTTGACCTAGCCACTAGCAGACTCACCCTATTGGGAGGATACTCTGATATCTTCCGAGACCTGACACTCTTACACGTTTCACGGTGACAAATTTATATTGGGATACGGGTTCGCTTACTCGACTAGCTATCGGTGCATATGACATGCATCACGGTTAGTACGTAATTCAGAATTTTATATTTGTAGAGACTTGGCATATAGACACGTGGTATGCACGTCTAGTATTCGACTTGTATATCTACATTTGGCGGGGAGGACGACTAGTAGGCGTATGGGACACCCACCTCCTTTATACAGATATTGCACACGACGGAGTGATACGAACGTATATGCTTATACAGATACCACGTTCTTTAGAGTGTTGGACGTTACTTGGTGATTTTAGAGATACCACACTCTATAGAATGTTGGACGTATATTACAGCGCCCGTGTTATAGGGGGCATATGTGGCATATACTAGCTAGTTGTCACGATTGGTGCATTACGTCACATATGTCTAGCCTATACCTTCCCATATACTCAAAGTTGTCCTCATATTGCATTCACTTAGATGGTTAGCACACCATTTATTTATTTTATTCAGTATTTATATATGGCATGCTTCTATATATCTTATTACGTCCCTCTGAGGACCTGGTCCCTTTCCAGATTTGGACGAGGCATATTACCCCATAGTGTACAGACCCAGATAGGAGACGAGGTACGCTATCGTGGAGGAGCTAAAGGTGCTACCGTCAGAGTTTCCATGATCAGTTGGTAGGCCTTCTGCCTAGGATTGGGAGCATCATTATCTAGTCAGCCGATGCCCTAGTCATTACTCCTTTTATCTGTCATTCAGTACTTTTATTTTGTCATAGTAGTGGGTTTGTTCCTACCAGACTTTCTTGGTTGTACTATGATATTTGAGACTGGTGTTTATCTTCCAGTATTTATTCTAGTACTTTTGATTATATTTGTGGATAAGATTAAATTTCTTATTGTGGATTGATATTGGACTTCTTAGTAATTTAGGACAATGTAGCACTCTTCGCTAGGATCCATTAAATTGGGATATCCTCGAAGACGTGTCAGCTGGCTATTGCCACGTGGCCTGGTCCCGTGTATTTTTAGGATTGGAGCGTGACATGGTTTTAGTGGTGGCCCATGCAGGTCGACTTTGTCGCTTATGGTATGGTAACATGCCCAGCGAGCCTATAATAGGATAGAAATTACTAGGTTTTATCCACTTTGATTACGTCTTTGAACTTCCTTCATATTACTTCTAAATATCTATATCATGTTTGCTTGATTCCGTACCCTTTTTAATGAAGTCCTGTCTCTTGCAACAAGATGAACTTGTGCAGTGGACGAGGAGCACCCAGTGTCGTGGTGCCAACCGACACCACCCAGAGAGAGGAGATACCCAGGGACTACCTGAAGAGCAACCACCACTACAGACCCCGTTGATACATTGGCACGAGACTTCTCAGGGCGATCCTACGAAGCAGCACGAGGGACAGATTTCGCAGACGATCCCCACACAACATTTTGAGGGCCAGACTTTGGGAGCTACACTGATGCCACAAACTGAGAGGCCGACATCCGAGGAGACACCTACCACGCAACCGGAGGACCCATTACCACCATCTCTACCTTATCCACCTCAGATGCCACAAGCAGATGGACAACCACAGATGCTTCAGTTCTTTCAGGCTATGATGCAGGCACAGTGGCATCAGACAGAGACGTTGAGACAGAGTTTGATGGCAGTTCTAGAGAGGACACCTGCCCCCGCACCCGTACCAGCACCTCCACCAGCTCAGATAGTTGGTACTGTACGATGGTTCTGACAGATGGGACCAGATACTTTTTTGGGCAACAAGACTGTAAAGGAGATCTTCGATTGGGTCGCCAATACGGAGATGCTACCAGAGGCTTCACGACTGCATCCAGTGTCACGACCCGCACCCGGTGTAGGGATGCAAGTCGGGAACAACGCCCAGCCTATACCGCAACATCGGTGGTAGAACGTTGTCTTGGTCAACTATACTATCTAATTATCTCACTATAAAATATAAACCTCCAATAATATCTCAACTCCAAGATGAGAGTATAATCAACTTAGTTCGACACAATACTCAATCACATTACTATGGCACGAGAAGATATCACAGAAGTCTAACATAACTAAGCAGTTAAAAATATAACAACAACAAATAGAAATAATATCCAAACACAAATATATGCCGAAAACAAATCCGGTACCAAAATGCTAAAGAGAACTAACTATGCTAACTAGTGAATCCGGCTAAATCTCTCGACAGTCACTCCAGAACTAGTGGGTCCAAGTCCGCACCATCTATAGGCTGAGGTCTGTAGTATGTCGGACACCAATCTCCCGGATCCTCTGAAAAATGTTTTCCATTCAGGAATGGAGCAAAGTACAACCTAATAGCAGTTCCATTAATTGACAAAAACTATAAAGCAGTAGAATAGAAGATGCTATCTACGATGAGGATATAACTGATAATCAAGAACAATGAGAGAATAGGCAATACTAACAACATAATATAATCAATGCGTACAAAAATAAAGGAATGAACTATAATGTCAGAATAGAACAAGGTAATCAATGAACTGAATAATGGAATCTATAATAACTATGTGATTTAAGATACTAACTAAATATGTGATCGACCTGGAAGATTCAATGATTACACTAAGGAGCTAACTCAACCATACGTGAATTGCATGGTTAGTTAGTAGCCAATGATTACACTACTAGACGATAGTTTCTTGATCACATATTTAATTGATATTTCTCCCGCCCCGACTGATATGATGGATCGAATCATGATACGTCACTAGCCATTGTATCCAATGTTTAATCTACAATATTCAATGTTATCCAATACCAACAAGGATAGTATCCGATACCATCTCCATAATCAAGGTAACATCCCATGACTGACGATCCAATAACAATACCAATCCGTGTACCATCGTGTCAAGAATCATAAGTAACATTTCTAAATACTTGAATTATAGTGGTAATCAAATAATGGAAACTATCAGAGAATATACTCGCTTGTGGTCCAGAGCAAACGATGAAAAATAATGTCTGAACTGGTGTCACAGACCTATATATGAAATATTGCATTAATACAAGTTTTGGGGAAGAGAAATAAATTAAACTAGTCAATTTCTAGGTCATAAAACTATTTCTAAGTCAAAAGTCAAACTATGTCAACTCTAAGTCAACTATGGTCAACTATAGTCAAATTTGGTCAACTGCCTATTTCTAGGTTGCATGAGTCTAACTCAAAGATATTGGGCTCACACACTA
This sequence comes from Iris macrosiphon, assembly GCA_036927795.1. Taxonomy (NCBI): domain Eukaryota; kingdom Viridiplantae; phylum Streptophyta; class Magnoliopsida; order Asparagales; family Iridaceae; genus Iris; species Iris macrosiphon. The sequence goes on along the minus strand of JAYESA010000007.1, from coordinate 93,478,401 downwards.
TGAATCTAGGCCATACAAGCTACATCTTAGGATACTAAGATACCGTATCTCAGGATACGCAAACAAGGGATAAATATAACACATATGTACATATCAAACAATATTATATATATAAAATCCTAATTATAAATGCTAAATGGATACCTTGGTTTCGAACCAACTTGGTATCACAATACTAAACCTCTATCTTGATATCCAAACCCTATACCTTGATTATCCTCTAATACCTTGATACTTACCTTGGCATCTCAAGGTAAATTCAAAACCTTATTTATACTAACTACCCAACAATAATTATAAACTACTATACATTTAATATTTATATAATACTATATACCTTATTTTAGTCACCTTAATACCAACCCATAATTAGTTTACAACTATCCTATTACTTATGCCAATACCTACTACTCATACCTTGGTATATCTTGATACTTACCTTGGTATCTTAAGGTATTTGCCAAAATCTCATATATATACTAACTACCCATCAATAATTACATATATCAATCCAATATAACTCTAGTATGTACTAATAGAATAATACTAACTACCAACTACACACTAACTATTAATACATATATACGTACATACATACCTACAAATATATAATATATAAAAGATACTCATAACATTTGATAACTAAAATATACTAATTATTCTAATAAATTTATATGCTACAACTAAATATATACATATATAGTATACTATAATACAAATAGCAATTATGAACATATTTATATATATATATATTAATTACCATATATATATACATATATATCTATATATATATAACCCACCATATATATTTATACAATATATATTTAAATACATATATATAACCCACAATATATATTTATACAATATATATTTAAATATATATATATATAACCCACAAAATATATATTTATACAATATATATTTAAATACATATATATAACCCACAATATATATTTATACGATATACATATAAAACTATATATAACTATACATACACTTATACATAGTAAATTGTATAAAAGACCACATAGTAACATACACACACACACATAGTAATATGTATATATAACTATACATATATGTATACATATATATAATCATACAATAATATAAATACATAACAACATATAATATAACTATATATATATAACCACATATAAATATATCTACTATATTATATATACATATGCTTCCACTTATAAATATATATCTACATGTAAAAAAAATAGCTACATAATAAATATACACATATAATATATACATAGATACATAGATCTAAGGCACAACACTACATAAATATATATACACAATATTATATATATATATAATTACACTTTTTCATGAAATAAGAACACAAAGAATTAGATCTACAATTAAATTGTACCCACATGGACCGTATCACCCCGTATCCCACTAGATATAGGATACGCATGCGACACGAGTACACCACACATCCAAACGTACCCCGAAGGGCACGAACAAGTCACATATATTATTTATGAACAAAACAAAGTGTCAAATGTAGATCTATGTGTCCGTGTCAAAATACGACACGTACAAAATCCTGTGTCGGAGGGAAAACCCCCAAAACAACACGTATCACCAAATTGTTGGGATACGACCTACACGTACCCAATTGTGGATACGACACTAGCCCCAAACACATAAACATATGCCAAATTGATCTATAGGATCAATTAACACACACAACAAAAGTTATTTTCGGAATCCCCCCAAAATTGACATAAAAAGTACCATAACTTTCTCCATATGTCTCCTATGAACACAAAATCAAATCCTATGGGTAGTACATACATATAGGTTGATTATTCATGATTAAATCTCAGATTTAGAAGCTATTTTAAGGGAAAACTGAATTATACCTATTGGGAGATGAATTCCTAATGAAACCTCCAAAATTGGTGAAATTAGCTTCCAACTTGTAGATCCTTGCTTCCTCCTTCTAGATCCTTTCTCTTCTAGTCTCCAATGGTGATTTGGGAAGGAATTGGGTAGAAATTTGGTAGAGATTTGATGAAATTTGGTTGAGAGAAATTCTAGATCTAGATTTGGAATGAAAAATAAAGAGAGAGAAAGTTTTTATCCCCTTTATATAGGCCTCACTTGCCCCCTCCCTCAAGCTACTATGTAAAGTCTAAAATACCCCTTGGGGCCTCTCATGAAGAAATTAATTAAGGAGGAAATCTTCTAGTCTAATGGTTTAATTAATTTAATCATCCTCCTAATTAATGGGCTTTCTAGTTGGGCTCAATTCTAACAATTAATACATGTTGGTCCATGAGTCTAAACTAAACTAGTTAGGTCAACTAACACAAATCCAAAAAAATAAATCTATCATGCTAATAATAAATAAATAATACAATAAATAAATATTTAACATGCACAATATTCAATTAATTATAAAATGACCAAAATATCCTTTTCTAGAAAATACGGTAGTGACATCCAGACCTTTGGATGACCGCAGTGAGGGCCCAACTGAAAGGAAATGCCCATCACTGGTGGGATTCTATTAAGCGCAGTGTAGGCAAGAACCAGGCATAGGAACAATTCTTAGAGTACTTCAATGCAAAGTATTTCCCGGCTATAGTCAGAAATGCCCTGTACTCCCAGTTCCTACATCTAGAATAAGGGAATATGACTGTAGACGCATATGACGCAGAGTTTAGCCGTCTTAGCAGATTTGGTGCCGTCCTGATATCCAATAATCTAGAGAAGGCCCAGAGATTCCATCACGGCCTCACTTTTGAGCTACAGAGGTATACCACCACCCAGGCGCAGATTTCTTATGAGGAGGTTCTTGCAGAGGCGAGGATCCAGGAGGCCATCGGCAAAGGAGCAAAATGTTCCAGCACGACTAAACCAGCCAGAGCCAGCCTAGAGCAGGAGGACCGAACCGTCGTCCCGGAGCACAAACGCTACAGAGGATAGCACCAAACCAGCAGAAGGAGCTTCTGACTTGTCACTATTATGGCAAGAAGGGACACGTCATTAGAGATTGTCGAATAAAGCTGGGATTGTGCATGATATATGGATCAAGGTAGCACCTTGTCAGAGATTTCCCACAGCGCAGAGACGTAGCACCGCAGACAGGACAGAGGCTAGCAGCACCAGTCCAGAGGATACTACCCCCGCTAGGAGGTCAGCGTCCACCAGCACCCGGAGGATTTCAGAGGGGACCACCCTTGGCCCTACAGGAGGCGCAGTTTGATCGAGCCCAACAGCAGACCGGAGGACAGAGGCACGGACAGGCCTTAGCACTAGTAGCTACTGAGGAGGAAACAGAAGGTGAAGCTATCACAAGTACCATTTTAGTTGAATCATTAACTGCGACTGCATTATTTGATTCTGGTGCTACACTATCTTTCATATCTAGTAGATTCGTAGTAATGCATAGAGTAGCGACTTCCACCTTACCTAAGAGTTGGAAGATTCTCACCGGAGGAGGCATCTGCCAGTTACCAGCACTATTAGAACGTGTTCGGTAGTCGTGTGTGGTAGAGAGATGAGAGCGCAATTCTTGGTATTTCCCATGCCATACTTTGAATTCGTCTTAGGCATAGACTGGTTAAGCCAGTATAATGTCGTACTGGACTGCCGGAAGGGTAGCGTCACTTTTAGACCGCTAGATCAACCGAAGTTCGAGTACATGCGAGGGACCGTCGAGCAAGGAGTAGGACAGAAAGCTGGAGCTTACATGGCTATGGAGATGGTAACCCCCCCGGTAGTTGCAGAATTCGAGGATGTTTTTCCAGAGGAGTTGCCAGGCTTACCGCCAGATAGCGACGTGGAGTTCACTATTGAGCTAGTACCCGGAGCAGCACCGGTATCTTCAAATGTATACCGATTGGCAAAGAAGGAACTAGATGAGCTGAAGCTACAATTAGAGGAGTTGCAGATCAAAGGATTTATCCGTCCTAGTGCATCACCCTGGGGTGCACCAGTGTTGTTTGTACCTAAGAAGGATGAGACAGTACGAATGTGCATTGATTACAGAGCCCTCAATGCTTTGACTATCAAGAACAAGTACCCCCTACCGTGAATTGATGATTTGTTCGACCAGTTGATAGGAGCAGCGGTGTTCACAAATATTGACTTGAGATCGGGTTATCATCAGGTAAAGGTGCAAAGAGAAGACATTCCAAAGACAGCTTTCAGGACTCGTTATGGTCACTACAAGTTCTTAGTGATGCCTTTTGGACTGACGAATGCGCCTGCTGTATTTATGAACTTGATGAACAGAGTCTTCCACCAATACTTAGACCAGTTCGTGGTAGTCTTCATCGACGACATCTTGGTGTATTCGAAGAGCCACGATGAGCATGAAGAGCACTTGAGGAAAGTATTGGAAATACTAAGACGAGAGAGGCTCTATGCCAAGCTGAGTAAGTATGAGTTCCTCCTAGATTGTGTCACTTTTCTTGGACACGTTATCTCAGGAGATGGTATTTCAGTAGATCCGGCATAGATTTCATCAGTAGAGACATGGCCAACCCCTACCAATGTCTCAGAGGTGAGGAGTTTCCTAGGACCTTCCGGATATTATCGGAGGTTCATAGAGAACTTTGCAAAGATTTTAAAATCGATGACCCGTTTGACCCATAAGGAGCAGGAGTTCACCTGGACAGAGGAGTGTCAGAAGGCGTTCGATGAGTTGAAGAAGCGTCTGACTATGGCACCTATCTTGACCATACCTTTTGGACCTAGAGGATTCGTGATCTATAGCGGGAAAGGATTGGGATGTGTCTTGAAGCAGCATGGAAAGGTTGTGGCCTATGCCTCTAGGTAGTTAAGGACCCATGAGAAGAACTATTCCACTCACGACTTGGAGCTTGCAGCAGTGATCTTTGCTTTAAAGCTTTGGAGGCACTACCTATACGGAGAAAGAGTGAAGATATTCACTGATCTGAAGAGCCTGAATTATGTCTACACCCAGAAGGACCTGAACCAGAGACAAAGATGTTGGCCCGAGGTGATGACAGACTTTGAGATTGAGCTACAGTACCATCTGGGAAAGGCCAACATAGTAGCTGGCGCATTGAGCAGAAGACCCATGGCATTCTTCTTGACTACCCAATAACATCTGTTGAGGGATCTAGAGCAGATGGGTATATATGTCATTATTCCCAGAAAAGATGGACATTTATCTAGTTTTCAGTTGCAATCGACATTAATAGAGAGAATCAAGGCTGCTTTGCCGACAGATGCCAGATTCCAGAGGCTTCGACAGAGGACAGAGGCTGGAATACAGACATGATTTCGTATACATGAAGACGGGACTTTGAGATACGGAGATCGTCTTTATGTTTCAAATGGAGAACTTCGTCAGGAGCTGATGTCGGAGGCACACAGTTCAACCTACTCTATTCATCCAAGAGGCACGAAGATGTACAGAGACTTGAGGCAGTACTACTGGTGGCATGGAATGAAGAGGGAGATAGCCCGCTTTGTGGCAAAGTGCCTGGTGTGTCAGCAAGTCAAGGCTGAGCATGAGAGGTCTGCAGGTTTACTTCAACCGCTCCTAATACCGGAGTGGAAATGGGAGCACATCACTATGGACTTTGTTACGGGATTTCCAACGAGTCCTAGTGGTCGCAATGCAGTATGGGTAATCGTGGATAGACACACCAAGTCCGCTCACTTTTTACCCTTCAGAGTTAGTGTCACGCTCCAGTCCCAAAATATATGGAACTAGGCCACGTGGCAATGGCCAGCAGACACATCTCCGAGGATATCCCAATTTAATGGATCCTAACGAAGCATGCTACGCTGTCCTAAATCTAACAAGTCTAATATCAACAACTGGTAGAGTCCTATCTCATCCACAAATATAGCAAGTAAAATACTGAAATGAAAGACTGGAATATAAGAACATAGTCGAATGTCATAGTACAAACCAAAATATGTCCGGTGGGAACAAACCCACTACAAATGATGAAAATAGAGTACTAAAGACTGAAATAAGAGTGTGACTGAAACAACTGCTAACTAGATAAGAAGCTCCAGTCCTAGGCGGAAGGCCTACCAAGATGATCAGGGATACTCCGATGGTAGGACCTCTAGCTCCTCCTCAAGAGCGTATCTCGTCTCCACACCTGGTCCGTACACAGTGGGGTAATAGGCCTCGTCCAGATCTGGAAGATAACCAGGTCCTCAGAGGGACGTAATAAGATACAAAATGTATGCCAGATATAGTACTGAATAAAAAAAAGGGGGTGTGCTAACCATCTAAGTGAATGCAATATAAGGACAACCTCGGAACGTATAGGTAGGTGTAGGCATAACGTCCATACTCCGAAGAGCATGGTATCGGATCATGTAATGTCCATCATTCCGAAGAATGAGGTATCTGCAATGTATATACGTCCGTAACACTCCGAAGAGCGCGGTGTCTGAATATAGGAAGTCATCGGGTCTGTGGCTCCTCTGGATACCACGAAGTCCGATGTGTGTATCCCATACGTTTATCAGTTATCCTCCCCGCCCAATATGGATACACAAGTCGAATATACGACGTGAGTATCCCGTATCTATATGCCAAGTCACATCTAATTATATTACTCTAGATTACGTGCTAGTCCGTGATGCATGTCGTACGCACCGATAGCGAATCGGGTATGCGGACCCGCATCCCAATATGAATGTACCATCGTGATACGTGTAAAGTATCACGGTCTAGGAAGATATCAAAATATCCTCACAGTAGTAGGTGAGTCAGCTAGCAGCTAGGTCAAGTACACTACTCATCGACGCATTCGTCGACTGCACCCGAGTCAATCTCGGACGCGCACAGTTTATGTATATTGCAACATTTATCATTTAAATTTAAACAGTAATCCAGCAAGGTATACTTGCCTGTGTCGGGTAGCTGCGAAAGCCAATGTCCTGCTCTTGAAGCCTCGGTTGTACGGTCCAGCAGTCCTATATATGATATAATAATATCAACATCAGGCACTTACAACAGTATGACTAAGACATACTACTTGCTGCAATAACTGACACAGGGTCTTGACTGTACATCTAGTGGGACCATGTAGAACATATATATATATATATATATATATATACATATATGTACACTAATATATATCTAAATATACTAAAATAATATGTATGTTTAATAGTGTATTTAAAATAGCATCTTTATATTTTACTTAATAACACACCAATACATATGTATATATACACATATTAACAATTACATATATATGTATATAATAGATAAATACATAATATCATATATCTATACATATACATATATTTAGATACAATTTATGTACATAAATAAATATACACAACATATTTATATGTATTTAAATAGTAATTTTATGTACCTAAGTAAATATTCACAACGTATTTATATATATTTAAATATATATGTATATTCATATACATACCAATATTCACAAGTATATATATATATATATATATATATATATATATATATATATATATATATATATATATATATATATATATATATATATATATATATATATATATATATATATACCCATATTTATATACTAACTACACAATACATATTAATATATATATATATGTATGCATATACATATATTTATTACACTAATATACTAAATACATAAGGTATATATATATATATATATATATATATATATATATATATATATATATATATATACATACATTTATATACACAAAATACATATATACTTATATATACACAAAATAATAAATATACCAACCAATATATATATTTATTTATTTACAGAACATATAATAATTATGTAATATACCAATACATAAAATGTATTTCTGAAATATATACATACATTTATATATATATATATATATATATATATATATATATATATATATTAGGTATTAATATATATAAAGTATTTAAATTCAAGTATATATTGCATACTATGTATATACGTACTGTTTATTATGAAATACGTACATATATATTTATATTATATATAAAATATACTCATAATACAGTAATACAGTATATACACATAAGTATATACATAAATACTAAGAAATACAGAAAAATATATATATAATATACATAATAAGTATTTAAATACTAGGATAAAATACAGAACCCTATATATATACATGTATATACCCATTGCAAGACTAAATACGTATATAAATAATAGTATAAATATATAAAATATTATACCTATACGTTTATCAGGCCGAAGGGGATGCGGTGACTGATCGTCGACGGCGGGGGTGGCCGGGCGGAGCTCCGGCAGCGCTCGGGGAGTTCGGCAGTAGCAGCAGTCGCCTGGGGTCGTCTGTGCTGCGGGGGCGGGGGCGGCCAGCTGAGGCGTCGATCGGGGCTGAAACTTGGCGGGGATGGAGGTGGCTGTCTGGGGAGGAGGTCGGCCAAGTACGACGGCCGGGCGTGCAGCGGCGGCGAGTCGGGGAGTCTTCGGGTGGTCGGCTCGAGCTCGGGGAGTGGTGAGCTCGGGTCGAGGATGGATGTGTTGGCGGTGGCTGTGGGCGGACTTGGTGGCGGGTGGCGGTGGCTGGAGGTAGGGGAAAGGTTGTCGAAGGGGGTCGGGTGGTTGCGTGGGTTGCCGTAGGCGGGGGCTGGCCGGGAGAGGGCGGCGGGTTGCTCGGGTAGGGTTGAGCTGTGGGTTGAAGGTTTTTGAGAGTTAGGGTTTTGGGTAGTGTTTTCTAGGTTTGTGTGCCATTTAATATGGTGTAAGGAGCCCTATATGTAGGAGAGAGAGTGGGGGGGCTGCCTTGGGATTAGGGCCGGCTGTGTGTTATTTTTGGGGAGTTGGGGAGGCTTCATCATGATGAGGGGAGGGCTAGGATTTAGGTGTTCAAAATGTAGGGTCATGATTGCTTTCCAAAATTTGATGCAAGGACATAAAAAATGGGGGGAAAATACTTGGTGATCGGTCAAAGAATGTAGGCTCTTTCTCCATGTGGTTGGGCCAATGAGAGGGGGGCACCTCATTGCAATTTTGCATAAAGGCCCCTGAACAATTTGGAATTTTCACCAATTCTGGAATTTGGGATTTGATGTGACAAAACACCATGTTTGGTATTTTGTATTGGGGTAGGATGGTGTATAGTGTTTTGTATGAGGCTTGTGGGTGTGTGTGTGGGTTTGGGTTGGAGTTGGGTCTAATTTAAATGCGGCTAGGTCACTACATTAATTAATTTATAATTAATGCACCGGGTGTCCCTAAATTAATTTAATAAATACCGGAGGTCTAAATTTGGGTGGCACAAGCGTCATTGGTGTGGTAGGCTCAGAGTATAATAATGTCATGATCGGGGTTGGTCAAAATGGGTTGTGGTCGGGTCTCAATTTCGATTGGAACGGACAACAAACGTAAATATGCAATTTATTTAATTTACGTACGAACGTTTGTAACGACTTTTGTGCGACTAAAATCAAACACAAAAATCAGTATCCGGGGGTTGCACAAGGGTCATTATGGTAGGTTAGTATGTCTAGGCCAAGTGTATGGAATTTGTTTCAGGGTAACAGCTAGGGTAGTGTCCTAAATATCGGGACAACGGTAAGGTGTCTTAAATAACAAAACACTGCACAAATATTATAATACTTTGTATAATAAATCTTAATTTAAACTAATTAACCCTAATTATACTATTTAAGTTAATTAACCCTAAATTCTGGTCAAGGGTATTTACAACATACCCTCCTTAGAGCATTTCGTTCTCGAAATTAAAACAGACATATAGAAAAACTATTGAATGAAATAAATTGCTTTCACATACCTAGGCCTTCGAAGAGATGGGGAAAGCGTTGCTGAATATCGTCCTCTCGTTCTCAGGTTGATTCACCTGGTGCATGATGCCTCCATGCGACACGAACTAGAGGGATAGTCTGGCCTCGCAGTACCTTCTCGCTTCGGTCTAGGATATCTACTGGCTCCTCCTGGTATGACAAACTCGGACCGACGGTGATCTCCGAGTGGTCAAGCACATGACTCGGATCCGGTATGTACCTCCTCAGTTGAGATACATGGAAGACGTTGTGAACTCCTTCCAATGTCTGCGGCAAGGCCAATCTGTAAGCAACTTCTCCGACGCGCTCTAGCACATCGAATGGTCCGATGTACCTCGGACTCAGCTTCCCTCTTCCTCCAAATATGATGGTTCCTATGGTAGGTGAGATCTTCAGGAACACATGTTCTCCAACCTGGAACTCTAGGGGTCGTCGATGCACATTAGCCCAATGCTTCTGCCTGTCCTGTGCTGCTCGTAGATGCCCTTGGATCTTCTTCACTTTCTCCACTGTACGGACGACCAACTCTGGCCCTCGAATCTGCCTCTCGCCTACATCGCTCCAACATACGGGGGAACGACACTTCCTACCATATAATGCCTTATAGGGAGCCATCTGGATGCTCGCTTGATAGCTATTATTGTAGGAAAATTCGACCAAGTGCAAGTGGTCCTCCCATGAACCGCTGATGTCAACCATGTATGCCCTCAACATGTCCTCCAGCGTCTGAATGGTGCGCTCGAATTGGCCATCTGTCTGCGGGTGGTACGAAGTACTGAACTTTAGGCGGGTACCAAGACTCTCTTGCATACTCCTCCAAAAGTACGATATGAACCTCGTATCCCTGTCAGACACAATAATGACTGGCACTCCATGCAATCGCACAATCTCTCTCATGTACATGTCTGCCAAGACTTCCGTAGATTGCCCAAGTCTGAAGGGTAAAAAGTGGGCAGACTTGGTGAGTCTATCTACAATTACCCATACCGCATTGCGACCACTAGGACTCCTCGGGAAACCCGTAATGAAGTCCATGGTGATGTGCTCCCCTTTTCACTCTGGTATCGGGAGCGGTTGAAGTAATCCGCCAGACCTCTGATGCTCAGCCTTTACTTGCTGACACAACAGACACTTAGCCACGAAGCGGGCTATCTTCCTCTTCATCCCATGCCACCAGTAGTACTGCCTCAGGTCTCGGTACATCTTCGTGCCTCCTGGATGAATAGAATAGGTCGAACTGTGCACCTCCGTCATCAGCTCCTGGCGTAGCTCTCCATTCGGAACATAGAGACGATCTCCATATCTCAAAGTCCCGTCCTCGTGTATATGCAGTCCCGTCTGTATTCCAAACTCTGTCCTCTGTCGAAGCCTCTGAAATCTGGCATCTGTCGGCAATGCAGCCTTGATTCTCTCCACCAATGTTGATTGTACTTGGAAATTCGACATCTGGCCGTCTACTCCGGGCATAATGACTTTGATACCCAACTGCTCTAGATCTCTCAGCAGATATTGTTGGGTAGTCAGGAAAAATGCTATGGGTTTCCTGCTTAAAGCATCGGCTACCACATTAGCCTTTCCCGGATGGTACTGTAGCTCAATCTCGAAGTCCGCCATCACTTTGAGCCAACGTCTCTGTCTCTAGTTCAGGTCCTTCTGGGTGTAGACGTACTTCAGGCTCTTGTGATCGGTGAATATCTCCACGTGCTCTACGTACAGGTAGTGCCTCCAAAGCTTCAAAGCAAAGATCACTACGGCAAGCTCCAGGTCGTGGGTAGGATAGTTCTTCTCATGGGTCCTCAGTTGCCTAGAGGCATAGGCCACAACCTTCCCATGCTGCATCAGGACGCATCCTAATCCTTTCCCGGACGCATCGCTATATATCACGAATCCTCCGGGTCCAGAAGGTATGGTTAAGATGGGTGCTGTAGTCAGACGTTTCTTCAGTTCATCGAACGCCGTCTGACACTCCTCTGTCCAGGTGAACTCCTGATCCTTGCGGGTCAAGCGGGTTATCGGCTTTGCGATCCTTGCGAAGTTCTCTACGAACCTCCGGTAATATCCGACAAGTCCTAGGAAACTCCTCACCTCCGAGACGTTGGTAGGGGTCGGCCATGTCTCTACTGACGAAATCTTCCCGGGATCTACCGAAATGCTATCTCCTGAGATAACGTGTCCAAGAAATACGACATGATCTAGAAGAAACTCATACTTGTTCAACTTGGCATAGAGCCTCTCTCGTCTCAGCATCTCTAACACTAGCCTCAAGTGCTCCCCATGCTCCTCGTCGCTCTTCGAATACACTAAGATGTTGTCGATGAAGACTACCATGAATTGGTCCAGATACTTGTGAAAGACCCTGTTCATCAGGTTCATAAACACAGCAGGCGTATTTGTCAATCCAAAAGACATCACTAAGAACTCGTAGTGACCATAACGAGTCCTAAATGCTGTCTTTGGAATGTCTTCCCTTCGTACCTTTACCTGATGGTAGCCCGATCTCAAGTCGATCTTTGTGAACACCACTGCTCCTGTCAGCTGGTCGAACAGATCGTCAATTTGCGGTAAAGGGTACTTGTTCTTGATAGTCAAAGCATTAAGGGCTCTGTAATCAATGCACATCTGGAATGTCCCATCCTTCTTTGCTACAAACAACACTGGTGCTCCCCAGGGTGATGCACTAGGACGGACGAATCCCTAGATCTGCAACTCCTCTAGCTGTAGCTTCAGCTCGTCAAGCTCCTTCTTCGCCAACCGGTACACATTTGAAGATACCGGTGCTGCTCCAGGTACTAGCTCAATAGTGAACTCCACCTCTCTATCAAGCGGTAGGCCTGGCAACTCCTCTGTGAAAACATCCTCGAACTCTGCAATAATTTCTGGGGGTGCCGTCTCCATAGCCATGTATGTTCCAGCTGTCTTTCCTACTCCTCGCTCGATGGTGCCCCGCATGTACTCGAACTCCGGGTGTCCTAGCAGTCTAAAAGTAACGCTACCCTTCCAGCAATCTAGTACGACATTGTACTGGCTTAACCAGTCCATGCCCAGAACAACGTCGAAAGTTGGCATTGGGAGTACCAAAAATAGTGCTCTCATCTCTCTACCACAAACTACTACCGAGCACGTTCTAATAGTGCTGGTAACCAGTACGATGCCTCCTCCGGTAAGAATCTTCCAACTCTTAGGTAAGAGGGAAGTTGCTACTCTATGCATTGCTACGAAGCTACTAGATATGAAAGACAGTATAGCTCCAGAATCAAACAGTGCAGTTGCAGGTAATGATGCAACTAAAATTGTACCTGTAATAGCCTCCCCTTCTGGTTCCTCCTCGATAGTGGCTAAGGCAAAGGCTTGCCCGTGCCTCTGCCCTCCAGCCTGCTGTCGGGCCTGGTTGAAATGTTCCTCCTGTGGGACCAAGGGTGGTCCTCTCTGATGTCCTCCGATAGCTGGTGGACGCTGACCTCCTGCTGGGGGTAGTATCCTCAAGGGTGGTGCTGCTGGCCTCTGCCCTGTCTGGGGTGCTGCATCTCTGTGCTGTGGGCAGTCTCTAGCAAGGTGCTGGCTTGCTCCACAGACCATGCAGAGCCCGAGCTTCTTTCGGCAGTCTCTGACGATGTTTCCCCTCTTGCCACAAAAATGACAAGTCGGAAGCTCCTTCTGTTGGTACGGCGCTGTCCTCTGCTGCGCCTGCGCTCCTGGACGGTGGATTGGTCCTCCTGCTCCGTGCTGGGCACTGGCTGGTACGTTTATGATGGAATGTCTCGCTCCTCCGCCTATGGCCTCCTGGATCCTCGCCTCTGATAGGACCTCTTCATAAGAGATCCTCGCCTGGGTAGTGGTATACCTCTACAGCTCGTAGGAAAGGCCAGGGTGGAATCTCCTGGCCTTCTCCAGGTCGTTGGGGATCAGGGTTGCACCAAATCGGCTGAGTCGGCTGAACTCTGTGTCGTAGGCGTCCACGGTTAAGTTCCCTTGCTCCAGGTGCAGGAACTGGGAGTACAAGGCATTCCTCACCGTTGCGGGGAAATACTTCGCATTGAAGTACTCCAGAAATTTCTCCCAAGTTTGCACCCTGCCGATGCTGTGCTCCATAGAATCCTACCAGTGATGGGCGTTGCCTGTGAGTTAGGCCCTCATCGCGGTCATCCAGAGGTCGGGGTGTAGCTGCGAACCCTCCAATAGCATCTCAGTGTTGGAGACCCAGTCTGAGATCTCCTCTGTCGTCTCCTTGCCCGAGAAGGTTCTTGGACTAATCTGTCGGAAGTCTCGTACAGTGCCCACTGGCTAGACAGGTGCAGGTGCTGGTGCTGCTGCTTGGGCAGGTGCCCTCTCCAGTACCGCCATCAGGCCCTGTCTTAGGGTATCCGTCTGATGCCACTGGGCCTGCATCATCGTCTGAAAGAACTATATCATTTGGGGTTGTCCCTCCGCTGGTGGCATCTGAGGTGGAAACGATGGAGTTGGTGGTAGTGGTACCTCCGGCTGCCTCATCGGCGTCTCCTCGGATGTTGGCCTCTCGAACTGCGGCATCGGAGTGGCCCTCGAGGTCTGTCCCTCAAAGTGCTGCATCGGGATCGTCTGTGATGTCTGGCCCTCTGGCTGCTTCGTCCTCTCGTCGGAAGAGATCTGATGCCAGTGTACCATCGGGGCCTGGGGGATCACCTGTGGGTGATGCTGCTCTCTAGGTGGTCCCTAGGACGTCTCCTCCCTCGGTGTGGAGGCTGATGGTGCTAGGGCACCAAGTGTCTCACGTCTGCTGCATAGGTTCATCTCGCTGTAAGAGATAGAACTTTATTAAAAAAAGAGTACAGAATCTATCAAACAAGATGCAGATATTTTTTTAAAATACGGAAGAGGTTCAAAGGCGTAATCAAGTGGATGAGACCTAGTAATTTCTATCCTATTGCAGGCTCGCTGGGCACGTTACCATACCATAAGCGAAAAAGTAGACCTGCATGGGCCACCACTAAAATCGTATCACGCCCAGTCCCAAAATATATGGAACCAGGCCACGTGGCATTGGCCAGCTAACACATCTCCGAGGATATCCTAATTTAATGGATCCTAACAAAGCGTGCTACGCTGTCCTAAATCTAACAAGTCTAATATCAACAACTGGCAGAGTCCTATCTCATCCACAAATAAAGCAAGTAAAATACTGAAATGAAAGACTAGAATATAAGAACATAGTAGAATGTCATAGTACAAACCGAAATATGTTCGGTGGGAACAAACCCACTACAAATGATGAAAATAGAGTACTGAAGACTGAAATAAGAGTGTGACTAAAATAACGGCTAACTAGATAAGAAGCTCCAGTCTTAGGCGAAAGGCCTACCAAAATGATCAGGGATACTCCGATGGAAGGACCTCTAGCTCCTCCTCAAGAGCGTATCTCGTCTCCACACCTGGTCCGTACACAGTAGGGTAATAGGCCTCGTCCAGATCTGGAAGATAACCAGGTCCTCAGAGGGACGTAACAAGATACAAAATGCATGCCAGATATAGTACTGAATAAAAAAAGGGGGTGTGCTAACCATCTAAGTGAATGCAATGTAAGGACAACCTCGGAATGTATAGGTAGGTGTAGGCATAACGTCCATACTCCAAAGAGCATGGTATCTGATTATGTAACGTCTATCATTCCGAAGAATGAGGTATCTGCAATGTATATACGTCCGTAACACTCCAAAGAGTGCGGTGTCTGAATATAGGAAGTCATCGGGTCTGTGGCTCCTCTGGATACCACGGAGTCCGATGTGTGTATCCCATACGTTTATCAGTTGTCCTCCATGCCCAATGTGGATACACAAGTCGAATATACGACGTGAGTATCCCGCATCTATATGCCAAGTCATATCTAATTATATTACTCTAGATTACGTGCTAGTCCGTGATGCATGTCGTACGCACCGATAGCGAATCGGGTACGCAGACCCGCATCCTAATATGAATGTACCATCGTGATACGTGTAAAGTGTTACGGTCTAGGAAGATATCAAAATATCCTCACAGTAGTAGGTGAGTCAGCTAGCAGCTAGGTCAAGTACACTACTCATCGACGCATTCGTCGACTGCACCCGAGTCAATCTCGGACGCACACAGTTTATGTATATTGTAACATTTATCATTTAAATTTAAACAGTAATCCAGCAAGGTATTCTTGCCTGTGTCGGGTAGCTGCGAAAGCCAATGTCTTGCTCCTGAAGCCTCGGCTGTACGTTCCAACAGTCCTATATATGATATAATGATATCAACATCAGGCACTTACAACAGTATGACTAAGACATACTACTTGCAGCAATAACTGACATAGGGTCTTGACTGTACATCTAGTGGGACCATGTAGGACATATATTTATATATATATATCACATATATACATATATGTACACTAATACATATCTAAATATACTAAAATAATATTTTAAACACACCAATACATATGTATATATACACATATTAACAATTACATATATATGTATATAATAGATAAATACATAATATCATATATCTATACATATACATATATTTAGATACAATTTATGTACATAAATAAATATACACAACATATTTATATGTATTTAAATAGTAATTTTATGTACCTAAGTAAATATTCACAACATATTTATATATATTTAAATATATATGTATATTCATATACATACAAATATTCACAAGTAGATATATATAAATATTTATATATATATACCCATATTTATATACTAAGTACACAATACATATTAATATATATATGTATGCATATACATATATTTATTATACTAATATACTAAATACATAAGATATATATATATTTATATATATATACATACATTTATATACACAAAATACATATATACTGATATATACACAAAATAATAAATATACCAACCAATATATATATTTATATATTTACACAACATATAATAATTATGTAATATACCAATACATAAAATGTATTTCTGAAATATATACATACATTTATATATATATATATATATATATATATATATATATATATATATATATATACACATATACATATTAGGTATTAATATATATAAAGTATTTAAATCAAGTATATATTGCATACTATGTATATACGTACTGTTTATTATGAAATACGTACATATATATTTATATTATATATAAAATATACTCAGAATACAGTAATACAGTATATACACGTAAGTATATACATAAATACTAAGAAATACAGAATAATATATATATATAATATACAGAATACGTATTTAAATATTAGGATAAAATACAGAACCCTATATATATACATGTATATACCCATTGCAACACTAAATACGTATATAAATAATAGTATAAATACATAAAATATTATACCTATACGTTTATCAGGCCGAGGGGGATGCGGTGACTGATCGTCGACGGCGGGGGTGGCCGGGCGGAGCTCCGACAGCGCTCGGGGAGTTCGGCAGTAGTAGCAGTCGCTTGGGGTCGTCTGTGCTGCGGGGGCGGGGGCGGCCAGCTGAGGCATCGACCGGTGCTGAAACTCGGCGGGGACGGAGGTGGCTGTCTGGGGAGGAGGTCAGCCAAGTACGGGTGCAGCGGCGGCGAGTCGGGGAGTCTTCGGGTGGTCGGCTCGTGCTCGGGGAGTGGTGAGCTCGGGTCGAGGATGGATGTGTTGGCGGTGGCTGTGGGCGGACTTGGTGGCGGGTGGCGGTGGCTGGAGGTAGGGGAAAGGTCTCCGGAGGGGGTCGGTGGTTACGGTGGTGGCCGGAGGCGGGGGCTGGCCGGGAGAGGGCGGCGGGTTGCTCGGGTAGGGTTGAGCTGTGGGCTGAAGGTTTTTGAGAGTTAGGGTTTTAGGTAGTGTTTTTTAGGTTTGTGTGCCATTTAATGTGGTGTAAGGAGCCCTATATGTAGGAGAGAGTGGGAGGGGGCTGCCTTGGGATTAGGGCCGGCTGTCTGTTATTTTTGGGGAGTTGGGGAGGCTTCCTCATGATGAAGGGAGGGCTACGATTTAGGGGTTCAAAATGTAGGGTCATGATTGCTTCCCAAAATTTGATACAAGGACATAAAAAATGAGGGGGAAATACTTGGTGACCGGTCAAAGAATGTAGGCTCTTTCTCCATATGGTTGGGCCAATGAGAGGGGGGCACCTCATTGCAATTTTGCACAAAGGCCCCTGAATAATTTGGAATTTGCACCAATTCTGGAATTGGGGATTTGATGTGACAAAATACCATGTTTGGTATTTTGTATTGGGTTAGGATGGTGTATGGTGTTTTGTATGAGGCTTGTGGGTATGTGTGTGGGTTTGGGTTGGAGTTGGGTCTAATTTAAATGAGGCTAGGTCACTACATTAATTAATTTATAATTAATGCACCGGGTGTCCCTAAATTAATTTAATAAATACCGAGGGTCTAAATTTGGTAGCACAAGCGTCATTGGTGTGGCAGACTCAGAGTATAATAATGTCATGATCGGGGTTGGTCAAAACGGGTTGATGTCGGGTCTCAATTTCGATTGGAACGGACAACGAACGTAAATACGCAATTTATTTAATTTACGTACGGACGTTTGTAATGACTTTTGTACGACTAAAATCAGGCACAAAAATCAGTATCCGAAGGTTGCACAAGGGTCATTATGGTAGGTTAGTATATCTAGGCCAAGTGTATGGAATTTGTTTAAGGGTAACAGCTAGGGTAGTGTCCTAAATATCGGGACAATGGTAAGGTGTCTTAAATAACAAAACACTGCACAAATATTATAATACTTTGTATAATAAATCTTAATTTAAACTAACTAACCCTAATTATACTATTTAAGTTAATTAACCCAAAATTATGGTCGAGGGGGTTTACAGTTAGGCAATCTATAGAGGTCTTAGTAGATATGTACATGAGGAAGATTGTGCGACTGCATGGAGTGCCAGTTGGTATAGTGTCTGACAGGGATACGAAGTTTACATCTTACTTTTGGCAGAGTATACAAAAGATTCTCGGTATCCGCCTAAAGTTTAGCACATCGTATCACCCACAGTCAGATGGCCAGTCCGAGCGCACCATTCAGACATTGGAAGACATGTTAAGAGCGTGCATGCTTGATTTCGGAGGATCATGGGAGGACCATTTGCATTTGGTCAAATTTTTCTACAACAACAACTATCAAACGAGCATCCAGATGGCTCCCTATGAAGCATTGTATGGAAGGAAGTGTCGTTTCCCAGTATGTTGGAGCGATATAGGCGAGAGGTAGATTCTTGGGCCAGAATTGGTTGTTCGTACAGTGGAGAAGGTGAAGAAGATCCAAGGGCACCTGCGAGCAGCATAGGATAGGCAGAAGCATTGGGCGAACGCGCATCGATGACCCCTAGAGTTCCAGGTTGGAGATCATGTATTTCTAAAAATCTTACCTACTCGAGGGACTATCAGAATTAGAGGCAGAGGAAAGCTAAGCCCAAGATACATCGGACCATTCGATGTGTAAGAATGCGTCGAAGAGGTTGCTTACAGGTTAGCCTTACCGCAGACTTTAGAAGGAGTCCATGACGTCTTCCATGTATCTCAGCTGAGGAGATACATACCAGATCTGAGTCATGTGCTTGATCATTCAGAAATTACAGTCGGCCCGAGTTTATCATACCAAGAGGAGCCAGTTGAGATTCTGGACAGAAATGAGAAGGTATTGCAAGGTCAGACTATCCTCCTAGTTCGTGTCGCATGGAGACATCATGCACCAGGCGAGTCGACCTGAGAATGTGAGGAGGATATTCGACAGCATTATCCTCATCTCTTCGAAGGCCTTGGTATGTTATAGCATTTTAATTTCAGTCAGTAGTTCTTACCATGCGTAAATTTTAATTTCGAGGACAAAATGCTCTAAGGAGGGTAGATTGTAAACCGCCTCGACCAAATTTAGGGTTATTTAGTTTAGATTAAGAGAGTAGGAATAATTTGGACACAATTAGAATTATTGTGCAATAATTATGTGACTTCATACACCTTACCGTTGCTTCGATGTTTGGAGCGCTACACTAGTAGTTACCTTCAAACAAACTTCATACACATTTTTTAGACATGCCAGACTACCCACCTGACCCTTGTGTAACTTTTAAACACTCAATATTGTGCTTCATTTTAGCTGCACAATATTCGTTACAAACATCCATGAATAATCCCAATAAAATCCAACCTTGCATAATTACCCATTCCTATTTGAATTGGAGGCACAACCTCAACCCAATTCACTATAACCCAAATTGGGGTATTTACCTATTCTGAGCCTGCTACGCCCACGAAACTTGTGTCCCACCCAATTTTGATCCCATGTATTTTCAAATGATTAAAGAACGCCTTGTGCATTTTATTTTATTTTAATTTAATTAGAGGCCAAACATCACCAAAACAAGATCCAACCAAGCCCATGTACACCATACACCCTTTCATGAAGATAAGCCCTACCCCAAAGAGCCCTGGTCGGTCCAACTCCCGAGGTCAGTCCATAAATTTCCTCTCCCATATAAATATGTATTTTCTCTAATAAAACCCTAATAATCAAAGCTCTAGCCGAACCCTAGTCAAACACCCCTCTCCAAAACCCGAGCATTCCCCTTCCCAACTCCCCCAACGCTACCACCACCTCAGGCCGCCACCGCCACAGCCCTCTTCGGCCTGTACTCCCTAGCCGCCGGACCACCCCAGGTTTCCTGCACCAACCACCTTCGCCTCCACCCTCACCATCATCAACATGCCATCACACCCCCATCACCAACCCGACACCGAGCACCCCTCATCCCGACTGTCCCCCTGCCCTGACCACAGCCTCCAACACCACCGACCACCACTGTCAGGCGGAGCACCACCCTCCCCACATCCTGACCACCATCCTAGCACCGTCCCAGACCGCTGCCGCTGCTGTGATTGCTGCACCCGCTGCCACTGTTTGCCCGCACGACGACCAAAGCTCTGCCGATTGCCGGATAACGTGAAGTCGACGAGCACAGGCCCCTCTCTCGTTCAGCCAACTAGGTATACGTTCCCTTCATCCTTTCCTTCTTGTATCGTTGAGTCATCATATCGTCGTGTCGTGTGTCGTAGGCTTGGACACAACCTAATTAATGTGAACCACATATATATGTGTGTGTGTATGCTTAATTAAGATTAGATGGTAATTAATGAATTAGTAATTACTCTAATAATAGGACTTGTTAATAATAATTGTGTTTCACCTAAAAACCTAAAAACCTAAACATAGACCTAGTACACTCTAACATGAGAAATAAGGACAAGTATTTTGTACAAACGTAAGCAGCCCCATAAAACCCATAACTTGGTAATTTATTATCGCGAGAGACACAGTAACTGAGGACAGGACATGTGTGCATCTTAGCTACGTACACACGCGACTCAGTAGTCGACCAGCCGTGACCCTCGCGTCAGTACCTAAGAGCAGCATCGTAGATTCTTGTATGTTACTTTAGTGTCTGATGCTAGAATTGCTATATTATATTGTGTGTGTCATTGGACCAGACAGGAGATACTGCAAGAGCAGGCTATTGGCATTCACAGCTTGAGGACCCATGCAAGATACCTTACCATATTTACTGTTTAAATTAAATGATGCATATGTTGTATGATATCTTGTTACTTTATTTCATATGACTGTGCGCGTCCGAGATTGACTCGGGTGCAGTCGACGGATACGTTGATGAGTAGTGTACTTGACCTAGTCATTAGCAGACTCACCCTATTGGGAGGATACTCTGATATCTTCCGAGACCTGACACTCTTACAAGTTTCACGGTGACAAATTCATATTGGGATACGGGTTCGCGTACTCGACTAGCTATTGGTGCGTGTGACATGCATTACGGTTATTGCATAATTTAGGATTTTATATTTGTAGAGACTTGGCATATAGATATGTGGTATGCACGTCGAGTATTCGACTTGTATATCTATATTGGGCGGGGAGGACGACTAGTAGGCGTATGGGATACCCACCTCCTTTATACAGATACTGCGCTTGACGGAGTGATATGGACATATATGCTTATACAGATACCACGTTCTTTAGAGTGTTGGCGTTACTTTGTGATTTTATAGATACCACGCTCTATAGAACGTTGGACGTTATTATATTACAGCGCCCATGTTATAGGGGGCATATGTGGCATATACTAGCTAGTTGTCATGATTGGTGCATTACGTCAGCATATGTCTAGCCTATACCTTCCCATATACTCAAAGTTGTCCTCATATTGCATTCACTTAGATGGTTAGCACACCATTTATTTATTTTATTCAGTATTTATATATGGCATGCTTCTATATATCTTATTACGTCCCTCTGAGGACCTGGTCCCTTTCCAGATTTGGACGAGGCATATTACCCCACAGTGTACGGACCCAGACAGGAGACGAGGTACGCTATCGTGGAGGAGCTAAAGGTGCTACCGTCAGAGTTTCCATGATCAGTTGGTAGGCCTTCTGCCTAGGATTGGGAGCATCATTATCTAGTCAGCCGATGCCCTAGTCATTACTCCTTTTATCTGTCATTAAGTACTTTTATTTTGTCATAGTAGTGGGTTTGTTCCCACCAGACTTTCTTGGTTGTACTATGATATTTGAGACTGGTGTTTATCTTCCAGTATTTATTCTAGTACTTTTGATTATATTTGTGGATGAGATTAGATTTCCTGTTGTGGATTGATATTAGACTTGTTAGTAATTTAGGACAGCGTAGCACTCTTCGCTAGGATCCATTAAATTGGGATATCCTCGGAGACGTGTCTGCTGGCTATTGCCACGTGGCCTGGTCCCGTGTATTTTTAGGACTGGGGCGTGACACAATGACTAAAAATATAGCCTATCTTATTTATAAATCTCATATATTTTTATACTTGTATTATCAGATCACTTGTATTTTTTCCATATAACTTTTATAGCATACTGCAAAACTTATTTTTCAAAATCCCGAGCTATCAAAACTCGGACATTGTTCGGTCCGAACTCGGTCCGAATTCGGTTCAAATGTTTTTATATAACAGCAGCAGCCTCGGTTTTGATCTCATTACTCCATCCACTCAAACACTTCTTCTCCAATCTGAGAATAAACCCTTTTCTCCAAAACCCTAGTTTTGTAATCTCCTTCCACAAAATCTTTTTCTCTCTCTACTTGAGATCTAAGGCTCTTGGTGAGATTCTCCTTCATCTCCTTCAATCTTTTTAAGGTACAATCTTCACATTCTGAAACCGTAATTTCATGGCTCATAAGTTTGGAAAAAAGAAGCAAAAAGCAAATAAAGCTTCATCTTCTCAACCCTCTAGTGATGATATTCTCTATTCCTTATTTTCTCCTAATATCCCAAACTCCGGTGAATATGATGACTTTATTTTCACTTTTATTCATACTTCAAATCTATGGTTCAATGATTTTGTGCAAAAAATATTTGCAAGGGCAATCCTATAAACTTTACTACTTTTCATGCCCAAAAACCTAAACTTGTAGAATTCCATCTTCATCGTCTAGTCAAAACTAGAAAACCCATATATTTGAATGCCATTCGCATATTTTATTACAATCTATCTCATAATCAATGGTCTATATCCTCGAGAGTAAGTGGGATCGACATTGAATTTGACAATACAACTTTGGGTAAAATTCTTGAAATCCCTAACGAGGAAGATGCCTTAGTTGAGATCGACAAACTCAATCTCAGAGATAACATCACTCTTGATTCTTTTAGGGACATACTTTGTGTCCCTCATCCTTGTCCCGACGGAAAGTTTTGTGCTCTTTATTTCAACCAATACTTTACGAGCTTCACCGTATCATATACTCTGCTATCATTCCCAAGCAAAAATTGAAAGATGATGTGACCTATAGGAAGATGTCTTCTTTATATCACTTCTATATATTCACTCCCTTTAGCCTTCCTAAGACCATGATTCGGCAGATGATTGACTGTTGTAAACACAAATGTCAACTTTCTTATGCCATGTTTCTACCACTCATATTTGAGCACTTCCACATTCCTATGGATGAATCCACTTTTCTATCTGAGCCAGCTTTTCTGACCAAAGCCTGCAGGATTCAACCTACTTCTCTCGTTCCTGATGAGGACGACTCATCCAGATCTGATTCTGATGCACTAGTTGATCCAGCCCTAGCTCCTCCTGCTCCAACTCCTACTCCTTCATCCTCTGCATAGCCTGTTACCTTGGACTCTATCCAAGAGATGTTCCACAAGCAATTTAGGTTACAAAACTAGATGAAAGCTACTCAACACCAGGAGTAGAACACTATGATTATCACTCGGCTTCGCGACCAGTCTTATCGCACCACTATTCAGGCCCACTGTTAAGAACATAAAATATTATATTTTTATTTATTAATATATAATCCTTTATGCTCATATTATATCTAAAGATCGTCATTATTTTTATATTTTGATCTAGGATACAATTGGAGTAACTAAATGAAAAATGGAGCTAATTATCAATTTTGGACAGTTTTGACACCTTGTAGAAAAATTGTCATCACTTGTTCATCCGATGTCCAATCGTGCTGATCTAAATTGATTCGAAACGATAAGAAATAGAGTACAATTTTACTATTTTGAGTTTTCTGATATTCTAGCTGCATAATGGACCAAATCAGGCTTGAAGTTGAGTCAACTATGTTGTGCCCGAAAAATAGAGTTGAATTAACCATTTCTCTACTTGTTCAAAGATTTTATTCTATTGTTTGGATTATTGTAACTCTTAGAGGATTTGTGGAAAGATATTATGGAATTCAAACAACTAATTTAGAGTATATAAAAGGGGTAGAAATCAGGAGGAAAAAAAGAACAACACACAACTCTTCTTCTTCTTCTCCAACATTCTTTTGAAGTTTTCATGAACATGCGCAGCTAAAAGTCTTGTTGGTCGAAGGAAACAGAAGCCTTGGAATCAATAAACTTATGAGATCTAAATTATTTTCATATGTTTGATTTATGCTTTGAGTATTGAATATTTTTCTGTGCCTACTTTTATGATTGTTTTATTTAATTACTAGGAGGCCTACTAGTCTATTATCCATTTCGATCTACTACTAAATTAGACATCAAATCAGTAATTGTTTAATTTTTCTAATTTATGAAGCAACCAAGATTTATTGAACTGCTTTATTTTATTAGATCTTAGGAGAAAAACTTTTGACAAAATTAAATGCGACTGCTTATGCTTGTGTTGTTTTGCTTCATCGATCTCTTGGTTCTTTAAGAAATTACTAGATTAAATCTTCAGCGTTTGTCTTGGATTATTTAGTAATTAAAGATAATTAGATCGCTTGTTTCTAATTATCTAAGCCTAAGAGATATAGGAAATACTTCCAACGGTGAATATTCAAAGTATGAGTTAATTTCTGTTTGCATCAATGATCCATTTTAAGATTCCAATGGTGGATGTTGACTGAGACCAACATTTGTTCCTTTGATTGATTTTAATACTTTAATTGATTTTAGCTCTTCTTAATTTACTTTTATTCAAAACTTCCCCCATCATATTTTACATAGCTTAAATATTAACTAATTACTCTCCGTAGGATCGATCCTTACTCTCACTACTACAAATAATTTTAAGAGTAAAGGTTTTATAATTTGGGTGCCTATGACAGCACACCAAATTTTGGTGCCGTTGTCGGAGAATAATTTTAGTTAATTTTAATATTTTATAATTAAATCATTTTTGTTTATTAGCAAAAAAACTTTCATTTGTGATCTTTGTCTTGTTTTTGTAATTCATTAATTTTCTATTTAAAAAAAATTCTCATATACTTTTCTGGATTGCTTGCTATCATTTTATTGACTGTTTATGATTGTAACTCGATCTTCTAATCAAAGTGATTTTAAGAGGGTCCAAAAAAAGAAAGAACTCTACGCAGGTTAAGGAAGTAAGCTCAAAGAAAATCTAACGAGAACGACCTTGCTCTGGATTCCTTACTCTCTTGCAATTCTAATCCCGAAGAAGAGGAAGTCATGGCTGCAAATAGAACTTTAAAAGAACTTGCAGTCCCTGATTTGAACCAACACCCTTTATGTATAACATTTCCTACTTTAGATGCTACTACTAGTTTTGAATTAAAATCTGGACTAATACATTTATTACCCACTTTTTATGGCCTTGCAGGTGAAGATCCTCACAAGCATCTAAAGGAGCTTCATGTGGTATACACAACTATGAAACCTACGGGGGTATCCGAAAAGCAAATCAAATTAAGAGCCTTTCTGTTTTCTTTAAAGGATTCGGCTAAGGATTGGCTCTATTATCTACCCTCTGGGAGCACTGTCACATGGAACGAAATAAAGAGGCTATTCTTGGAGAAGTACTTTTCTGCTTCAAGGGCAGCCAATATCCGAAAAGAAATTTGTGGGGTAAGGCAACACAATGCAGAGTCTTTCCACGAATGTTTTAGAAAATTATGTGCAAGTTGTCCCCATCATCAAATTAGTGAGCAG
Source organism: Iris macrosiphon (assembly GCA_036927795.1). Classification (NCBI taxonomy): domain Eukaryota; kingdom Viridiplantae; phylum Streptophyta; class Magnoliopsida; order Asparagales; family Iridaceae; genus Iris; species Iris macrosiphon. The sequence continues at coordinate 93,452,133 of JAYESA010000007.1, read as the reverse complement.
CTACTTATCCAATACTTCTACGAAGGCCTCCTACCAACTGATAGAAGCATGATATATGCTGTTAGTGGAGGAGCTTTGGTTGATAAAACTCCTGAGGCCGCAAGAAATTTAATTGCAAATATGGCGGCAAATTCTCAACAATTTGGCACTAGGCTAGATCTTCCATCTAGGCATGCTAATGAGGTAAATATTTCTTCCCTAAAACAATAAATTGCTAGTTTAACGTCTCTTGTTCGTCAAATGGTTGTAGGTAACATGCAAACAATGAAGGCTTGTGGGATTTGTTCAGTAGCAGGACATCGAACTAACATGTGTCCAATTCTTCAAGAGGAGCACAATGAACAAGTGAATGTTGTAGGTGCTTTACCTGGACAACCGCAAAGGAAGTATGTTCAATATTCAAACACTTACAATCCAGGATGGAGAGATCATCCTAATTTCAACTATGGAAATCCACAAACAAATTAGCCTATCAATCAAAATTGCCCAAGTTAACAATAGTACAAGCAGCCATATACTAAAGAACAACCAAACCAAACTTCTAACTCAGGTATGTCTTTAGAAGATATTGTTAAGTCTCTTGCCACTAATAATTTATAATTTTAATAGGAGACAAGGCCCAGTATTCAAAGCTTGGACAATCAAATGAGCCACATGGCTACAACATTTAATAAGCTAGAGGCATAAATTTCAGGAAATCTACCATCTCAAACGATAGTAAATCCAAAAGAAAATGCAAGTGCAATCATTTTGAGAAGCGGTAAAGAGGTTGACATTCCAGTAAAAGAAGTACCTGCAACGTCAAAATAAGAAGAAGAGAAAAGCACCGTGGCAGACACGAACGTCCCCAATGATGATAAGGTACCCAATTATAAGTTTTCACCTATTTATGATTATAAGCCAGTACTTCCTTTTCCTCAAGCTTTAACAGTATCCAGAAAATTAAACAAAATAATGAGTTATATGAGATTTTTTATAAATACGAGGTAAATATTCCACTTTTAGATGCTATCAAATAAGTACCTCACTATGCTAAATTTTTAAAAGAATTGTGTACAATAAAGAGGAAACAAAAGCTTAAATGATATGAAAAGGTGAAAGTTGGGGAGAGTGTTTCTGCAGTAATTCAACAAAAACTCCCTACGAAATGCAAAGATCCTGGAATGTTTACTATTCCTTGTAAGATAGGTAACAATAAATATGAGAAAGCCATGTTAGATTTGAAGCTCAATGTCATGCCATATTCTATATATGAATCTTTAAATCTTGGCCCTCTGAATAAAACTAGTATTGTAATTCAATTGGCTGATAGATCTAAAGCCTATCCTAAGGGAGTAGTTGAGGATGTTCTTGTACAAATTGATAATTTAGTTTTTTCTGCTGATTTTTATGTGCTTGATATGGAAAATGGCGATGAAACTGCTCCAATTTTGTTAGGAAGATCATTTTTAAAGACATCCAAGACTAAGATAGATGTTCATAGTGGCACACTTACTTTAGAATTTGATGGTAAAATTGTTAAATTTAATATTTATGATGCCATAAAATATCCTGATAATGATAATACTATTTATTCTATTGATGCGGTTGATTCTTTAGCACATGATATTTTTGAACTTGATGGCAAAGATGGATTAGAAGTGGCCATTAGTGAACATCTTGAAAAAGAGCATAATGAGTTAGCTTTGAGTTCTATTTTGCATGAAATTATTGCAGCATTGAATGTTTTTCCAAAAATACAACAGTCAGGTAACGTTTCTTATATTTTATTACCAATTTCTAACAAAAGGCCTTTACCCTCTGTTTTGCAGGCCCCTATTCTAGACTTGAAGCCTCTCTCAAGTCACCTCAAGTATGTATCCCTTGGAGATGGAGGAACATTACCAGTGATCATCTCCAATAAACTCAATGCACTATAAGAAGAAAAGCTTATGCAGATCCTTAAGGAGCATAAGAAACCTATTGGTTGAACAATTGCAGATATAAAAGGAATTAGCCCGTCTACATGCATGCATCGCATCTTACTTGAGAAAGGAGCAAAATATTCCTATCAACCGGAAAGAAGATTGAACCCACCCATGATGGAGATAGAAAAAAAGGAGATCCTAAAACTTCTTGAAGTTTGAGTGATCTATCCTATTTCGGATAGCCAGTGGGTTAGCCCGGTGCAAGTGGTTCCTAAAAAGACTTGGATAACTGTCATGAAGAATCAAAATGATGAGTTAGTTCCCACTCGTGTCCAGAATGGGTGAAGGGTTTGTATAAATTATAGAAAATTAAATGCTAAAATTCGAAAGGACCACTTTTTTTACCTTTTATTGATCAAATGCTTGAAAGGTTAGCTAGTCATTTTTACTATTGTTTTCTTGATGGTTATTCAGGTTATTTTCAAATTGCAATTGCTCTGGAGGATCAAGAAAAGACATCTTTTACATGCCCATTTGGAACTTTTGCATATCGTCGCATGCCATTCGGTCTTTGCAATGCCCTAGCTACTTTCCAAAGGTGTATGGTTAGCATATTTTTAGACTATGTTGAGCATATTATGGAAGTATTTATGGATGATTTCATAGTTGATGGAGACTCTTTTGATAAATGCTTGCATAACCTTACATTTGTTCTTCAAAGATGCATAGAAACTAATCTTGTGTTAAACTCTGAAAAATGCTATTTTATGGTTGAACAAGGTATAGTTTTGGGTCATATTGTTTCATCTAAGGGAATTGAGGTAGATAAAGCAAAAATTAATATTATTCAATCTTTACCTTATCCCACCAGTGTGCGGGAAGTTCGTTCTTTTCTTGGACATGCAGGTTTTAGACTTCTCTAAAATAGTGTTACCCCTTTGCAAGTTGCTACAAAAGGATGTAGCTTTTGAATTTGATGAAGAATGTAAAAGGCATTTGATACACTAAAGAAACTGTTGACTTCTACCCCACTTATCTAGCCCCTTGACTGGAATGTACCTTTCGAGATAATGTGTGATGCAAGTGATTATGCAGTAGGTGCTATTTTGAGTCAAAGGATTGGAAGAGCATCTCACGCCAATTTTTATGCTTCAAGAACTTTGAATGATGCGCAAAAAAATTATTCTACTACTAAAAAAGAAGCTTCAGCTGTCATCTTTACTTTAGAATTTTTTTGATCTTATTTGCTTGGTACTAAAGTAATTGTTTATTCTGATCATGCAGCTCTTCGCTGTTTGATACTGAAGAAAGAGGCAAAACCAAGGTTAATTCAATGGATACTTCTCTTAAGTGAATTTGATTTGGAGATCAAAGACAAAAGAGGGACAGAAAATCATGTTGCAGATCATTTAAGTCATTTAGTTCATATAGAAGATGAACTTTGTCTGCAAAAAATGTTCCCTGATGAGCAATTGTTTGCTTCAAGTTTGACATTACCTTGGTATGCTAATATTATAAATTATTTGGTTACTAATATGTTTCCTCCTGACTTGTCAAAGGCTCAAAGAGATAAGATCAAAAGTGATGCCAAATACTATGTATGGGATGACCCAAACTTGTGGAAGCATTGTGCAGATCAAGTGATAAGAAGGTACATTCATGAAAATAAAATTATTTTAATTCTCATATTTTGTCATTCTTATGCATGTGAAGGATATTTTGGAGCTAAGAGGATAGCAAGAAAAGTATTAGAATATAGTTTCTATTGGCCGTCTTTATTTTGTGATTCATATTCTTTTTGTAAAACATGCAATAATTCCCAAAAGTCAGGTAATATATCTCAAAGGAATGAAATACCACAAAATCCTATATTATTTTGTGAAATTTATGCTGTTTGGGGCATCGATTTTATGGGACCGTTTCCTGTATCTTTTGGTTATGTTTATATTTTGCTTGTTGTTGATTATGTAGCTGAAGCTACTAGGACTGATGATTCTAAAGTTGTTTCAGATTTTATCAAGTCCAACATATTCTCCAGGTTTGGGATTCTAAGAGCCTTCATAAGTGATCGAGGCACTCACTTTTGTAATTGAACCGTGGATACATTACTGTAAAAGTATGATGTGACCCCCAAGGTGTCAACTGCCTTTCATCCACAAACTAGTGGACAAGCAAAAATGTTAAATAGAGAGATCAAGTCCATCATTGAAAAGACGGTCAATTCAAGTAGAAAAGATTGGAGTTTGCGCATGGATGATGCTTTGTGGGCGTATAGAACTGCATACAAGACGCCTATCAGTATGTCACCTTACCGATTGGTGTTCGAAAAACCATGCCATCTTCCTGTTGAGTTAGAACACAAGGCTTATTGGGCTATCAAGAGTTTCAATATGAAGACATATAAAAATGGAGAAGATAGGAAGTTACAACTACAAGAGTTGGAGGAAATTCGCAATGACGCCTATGAGAATGCTCGAATTTATAAAAAGAAAATAAAGGCTTTTCATGACAAGATGATCTCTAGGAAGGTGTTTCAAGTTGGTCAAAAAGTCCTTCTATACCAATCATGACTTCGTCTGTTTTCGGGTAAATTGCGTTCTCGTTGGATTGGACCTTTTATTGTTACTAATATTTTTTATCATGGTGCAGTTGAAATTCAAAATTTAGCAACTTCCAAAGTGTTCATGGTAAATAGCCAAAGGCTCAAGCTTTTCTATGAATCTTTCAAAGTAGAGAATGTGGATGAATTGGACCTTGAGGGTCCAATTTGTACCAATTGAAGGAGATAACATCCACGACAATAAATAGAGGCAACCCAAGGGGAGTTTGTTCTTATTCTTTTTTTTTTTTGCCTTTTCCTTGCATTTCACCTTACATTGGGGACAATGTCAGTTTTAAGTGTGGGGGAGGGGATTGATTTACTTTATTTTAAGCATTTTTAGTTCGCTGTTTTAAAAAAAAGAATTTTTTTAAATAAAAAAAAAGAAAGAAGAATTTTGTTTTTATAGTTTTTAAAGAATTTTGGTTGTGTATGTAATGAGTAAGATTCAACTAAATCTGAAAAATTTATAACATGATTGAATAAGTAATTTTTTTCAACATAGAATTAATTGGTCTAGTTATTTTTATTAAGGATAGAAGTGACTAAATTTGGTAGATAAAAGCCGGTGAGATTTTGAGCCTTAGACTGACACATCAGTCTTATTGTTTTTTTTCATGAGAAATATTCTTCCATGAATTTGTTTCTCTAGAACTTGCTTTGATTCTCTTCGAGGTTATATTGACACATGCATGCATGAACATGATCAAGGCCATCTTTGTTAAGCGTTACATAAGCCAAATAGCCTACCTTATAATTAAATTTTCCTTTGTTGAACCCCTTTGACCCATATTGCTTTTTATTTTTTTAAAATCCACATTACAAGTTTACAGCTAAAAAAAATATATCCTTACCCAAGCCGCAAAGCTAGTGGAGCATTGTTTATCATTAATGATATGTATAGGTGTGCAAAAAATAAGTGTGGGGTATCGGAATTTGTGGTATGACTATGACTAACAAAATGGAACATATTTTCATTCTTAATTTTCTTGAGTTCCATTATTGTTCTAAAAAAGAAAAAAGAATAAAGAAAAAAGTGTGAAAGTTGTTTTACATTGTTTAAATGCTTTAAAAGCCAATTTGAAGAACTTGTTAAATGGAGTGATTGATTTTACATGTTTTTGAGTTGGTTCATTTTTCTCCACTAGTTTTGATGGATTTTGAGCTACACTCCCAAATATATCCCACCTTAATCCTAAGTTATATTACAACCCATGAAAAGTCCTTATGATTTATGTTATACATGTGATCCCAGTGGTGGAGAATGAGAAGATATGCAAGCTTATGGTAGATCATTTCTTTTGGAATGGATTTGAGTGAAATATATACCTTCAAACACATGAGAGTTGAGTGTTTATTCCCGTGAGGGTCTACCTATTTAGTTTACTCCATTTTCAAGTGAAAATACCTACTAAGTAATTAGAAGTTGTTTAAGAATATATGTTCATGATATGTTATGAGTTTTGAAGAGCTTGGTTATTTTTTATTTATGATATTGGAACCTTGATTTCTTTTTGCAAAAATAAATTAGAGTTTCGCCCGAGGACGAGCAAAGGTTAAGTGTGGGGATATTTGATGAGAACATAAAATATCATATTTTTATTTATTAATGTATAATCCTTTATGCTCATTTGATATCTAAAGATCCTCATTGTTTTTATATTTTGATCTAGGATACAATTGGAGTCAGTAAATAAAAAATAGAGCTAATTATTAATTCTGGACAGTTTTGACACCTTATAGAAAAATGGACATAACTTGCTTATCCGAAGTCCAATCGAGCTGATCCAAATTGATTTGGAAAGATAAGATATAGAGGTACAATTTTACTGTTTTGAATTTTCCATGATTCTGGCTGCATCATGGACCAAATCAGGCTTGAAGATGAGTCAACTATGTTGTGCACGAAAAATGGAGCTGAATTAACCATTTCCCTACTTGTTCAAAGATTTTATTTTATTGTTTGGCTTGTTGTAACTCTTAGAGGATTTATGGGAATATATTGTGGGCTTCAAACAACTAATTTAGAGTATATAAAAGGGGTAGAAATCAGGAGAAAAAAAGGAACAACACACAACTCTTCTTCTTCTTCTCCAATATTCTTTTGAAGTTTTCATAAACATGCGCAGCTAAAAGTCTTATTGGTCGAAGGAAACAGAATACTTAGAATTAATAAACTTGTGAGATCTAAATTATTTTCATATGTTTGATTTATGCTTTGAGTATTGAATATTTTTCTATGCCTACTTTCATGATTGTTTTATTTAATTACTAGGAGGCCTACTAGTCTATTATCCATTTCGATCTACTGCTAAATTAGACATCAAATCCGTAATTGTTTGATTTTTCTAATTGTTGAAGAAACCAAGATTTAATGAACTTCTTTATTTTATCAGATCTTAGGAGAAAAACTTTTGACAAAATTAAATTCAACCGCTTGTGCTTGTGTTATTTTATTTCATCGATCTCTTGGTTCTTTAAGAATTACTAGATTAAATCTTCAGCACTTATCTTGGATTATTTAGTAATTAAAGCTAATTAGATCGCTTGTTTCTAATTATCTAAGCCTAAGAGAGATAGAAAATACTTCCAAAGGTGAATATTCAAAGTATGAGTTAATTTATGTTTGCATCAATGATCAATTTTAAGATTCCAATGGTAGATGTTGACTGAGACCAACATTTGTTCTTTTGATTGATTTTAATACTTTAATTGACTTTATCTCTTCTTAATTTGTTTTTATTCAAAACTCTCCCTATCATATTTCACATTGCATAAAGAATTAACTAATTACTCTCTGTGGGATCGATCTTTACTCACACTACTACAAATAATTTTAAGAGTAAATGTTTTATAATTTGGGTGCCTACGACAGCACACCACCCACAAATTAGCCAACTCCCTAGCAGATCTCTTTTATCACCTAGCCCATTATCCTACTGTACCTCACCAAGTGGTCCGTGATCCTTTTCGCTCAGGCTACAGGATCGATGACCCATTTATTCAACAGTACTTCGACCCTACCGGAGCATACTTTGATGATCACCTGCCTGCTGATGCTGATGATGATGCTGTTGATGATGATTAGTGATGATGATTTATATAGTTTCTTGTGGCTATGTGGATGTATTAATTTCTATATTTTTAGTGTACTAAAAATATTTGCTTAAAATATTCGTAAAACATTTATGTTATTTGCTTCTAAATATTTTGCATCTAAATCTTGTTACTTATTCTGATTGAAACAATGCATGTTCTGGTTAATTTGTCTTTTTTCAATTTGTCATAATCACTCATTACGGGAGAGTTTTCTACTATGACTGATTAACAAAGGGGGAGAAATGAGACAAAATATTATGACGATTACAGTTGACGATTATAGTTGATATATGGTTGATGACATATAACTGTGATTTATTTATATCTATTTCGTTGATATACCTGCACCTAATTTTTCTATAAAGAAATGTCAAGTTACAGGTCATTCAAGTTCTCCCGTTCAAAGGAAACATCTACTTACGGGGAAGATTTTTCTAAAAAGCTTGTTTTTAACTGAAAGATCTACGTACAAGAAAACTTTGTCTATGTTTCACCTATTTGCATCAAAGGCTACATCAAACACACTATATGTGTATTTTGGCATAGTTTATCAATTATCATAATGGAAAAGATTGTTGACACAAAGTGGTCATAGTGAACCTGATTCTGATAATCGTCAAACATCAAATTTAAAATACAGATGAAGCAGATACTCGATGCGAAGTATATCAACTCCGTCAGTACTAAAGTCAGACTTTGCAACAGCTAATGGTTTCATATTCATTGTAATATTTTACTTATTTGACTTTAGGACTGATATAAGCTGAGTCGCACTGGCAAATTCAAGTACCTATACCCAGATACCTAGTCCATTTAAATAAACCAAAGAACCTATCCATAAATCAGGCCACATTCATTTATAAAATCTACCATATGTAGAAACCGAACTCGGCCCGAACTCGTGCCGAACTCAGATCGAACTCGGTGACCCTTTTGGTATGAAATCAACCAGTTCAATAAGCTCCTGATTTCTTGGCCCAACGATTGTAAATTTGAATTAAACTCCATCCGAATTCTGGCCGAATTCTGTTTGCTTACACCCTATAATTATGATAGGATTTCTCATTCCTATAACAAACAATGATTCATAATCTTCTATCCTATTATGAGCAAACCTTTAAGCCTTAACTTTTTCATCTCCAAGAGCAACTCCCTAGCCTTCCTAGTGCCAAGTGCGGTCTTGGTCTAGAAGTCTTCAGGGTTGTGAAGAGCTTGGTTCCATCAGTTACTCTCTCTATCAAGTTGTGAAGTTGCGAGACTTCGGATCAAATCTCGTTGAAGTAAAATAAGTGGAAAGCCTTCAGATCAAAGCTTGTGATTCACTTTTGGTGATTATAGTAAAGAAACTTCGAGCTTGAGTTCTCGGGATTGGACTAGTCCTCTCAGAGGGAAACCAGTATACATCTTGGTGTTTGCGTTTACTTTCCCTCACTCTATTGTATATATTATTAACACTTCTAGTAGTATCCTTACACATGATATATATTCTAACTGCTAGTAGTTGATCACCATTTTATGCCATAGAATTATATTTTAATAAGTAATTTTATTTCGTTGCATACATTAACTCTATTCACCCCCCTCTAGAGTTGCCATACACGGTCCTACAATATGACTGATATACATAATGCTAACTAACTAATATATAATACCAGGTATCTTAATACCTTGCTCTAATACATATATATTACATGTACCTCCATACCTATGACACTACCTTAGTATTAGTTAACTTCTAATTAATAGATAATATCTAATCTTAACACTAACATACCTCTATCTGTCATCTTACCGGCAGATCACCTACACACCTGTCTATACTGATACTCCCAAATAACTCACCTTCAACTCTTGTTGTCCTCAGCATAAAACTCATCTGATACAGATGCATCTGATCACTTGATACTGAAGTCTGTGGTCAAAACATACAATATAACTGATACTATATATCAATTACTCCCTCAGTACATCCCATATTGGCACAACCCTTCTAACTTAACTGATAGGAACTAACCTACTAACTGATACTAACTAATAGTTTTAATTGAACATCCAGGTATCAGGTACCACCCGATACCAACATCCCTCTCACATAAACCAATAAATAGTATAAAGTATAAGGTAAATAGGTGGATGAATAGATATCTCACACATCAATGTGCTACACTAGCTGCTCAAGTTTCCCCCCTTTATACTCATACAAATATCACCTTATACTACAGATGTGTATTACTAACTAACATTCATGACTGATACACAAGGTCTGCTCCTAGCACGACGCTCAGCTGAAATATTTCCCTTTCTTATGTCTGCATTCACTGCACACAAAACCTTCTCTATATTCATCAATTAATGTGCAATACACAGGTGAATTATTACCTGCTGAATACTGCCATGTTGCAGTTGATGCAACATATACCTGTCTTCTTGGACTCCAATATTTGTAATATGTTGCTGCCGCTATGATACCTGAGAACACCCCATGCTTGCTATAGGGATAAATCAGTTACCACTATTCCACGTAACCTGTCATACCTAACTGCCCAGGTAATCCTCCCCCATTAATCAATACTCCATTCACTGACATACACATCAACCACCATAGAATCATATTATATACTTCTCACAATCCCTAAAAGAAAATATACAAAGTATGGATATAGTCACTGATATAACTATATAACTATACTTTCTATGTCACACATATAGATATAGCACACACACATAAGTGTCATTATACCAAACACTAAGCATGTACATCTAGAATACCTTGATACACATCTAATTGATGTATCCAAATTTACCAATTCTTTATTTAGAATACTTCTACGTACCAAATATAAATACTAATAACTATTAGAACTAATTACACTAGGGATTATAGGGAATTGTTCAAAAACACACAAAATGGCCTTCGTATCATATGGTATCACATCGTATCACGATACGACCTTCTCGTGCCTAATTGTGGACACGTAGCTAGTATCCCAACTCTGATCAAAATCTGATTTGACTAATTTAGTCTCATGACACACACTTGGTGTGTCAATCTCATAATTCTCCAAAAATACACATAAATCACCAAGTAGAAATCACAAAACACGACCAATTTGCCTAGAACTTTATCCTAAAGGTAGACCTATGCCATTGAGGTGATCCTAAGAGTCAAATGCATGATTTAAGAGCTAGAATAAAAATGAATTCATAATTTACCAATTGGGAGATAGATTTCCAATGAAAAATATAATTGGATACGATCCAGACACGGTCTCTCCACTAAAGCTCCTTCTTCTTGTGCTCGTTGCTTCTCTAAGCTCCAAAGCTCCTTAAGTGATGAAAATAAGAGAGAATATATGTGACTTGAGAGAAATTGATGAAGGAAATGAAGGAATTAGGGATCTAGAGAATTAGGGATCTAAAATGAGAGTGTAAAATAAAGAGGAGCGAGAGAGAGAGAGAGAGAGAGAGAGAGAGAGAGAGAGATAGGAGAGCCCCTCTATAGTGGTCGACCCCGATTCCCCCTTCTCCAAGTCACATCAAATATCAAACATGCCCCTACTTGATAGTTATCTATAGGATTACGGAAGGGCTAATTTGGAAAGTCTCTAATTAATGCAAATTAGTCTAATTCCCCTTAATTAATTAGTAGAAATGGGTCTATTGGGATTGGTCCATGTTGGGCTCACTATTTATCATGACCAGCCTAATTGGGTTCAAAAGTGTCAAATCTAACTATTGGACTAGTCCACTAAATATAAATAATTAATACAAGTCACTAATAATTATATAGCACTACAATTAATATTAATTAATACAAAGCACCAAATAAATATTTATAGCACACTAATATTAATATTAAATTCCTAAAAATAAAATAACTAGGCCGAATTACTAAATTACCCATATTTGGAAAAGTGAGGATGACAATCCTACCCACCTTATAAAAATTTCGTCCTCGAAATTTAAGAAAGAAACTAGCTACAAAAGCAATCACAACAACCAAGAAAGAATTATACCTCACGGCTCAAACAGATAAGGATATCGCTCGCTCATCTCGGCCTCTCGCTCGCAGGTAGACTTTCTTTGAGAGTGATGCCTCCATGCAATGCAAAGCAAAGGAATCGTCTGGTTTTACAGCACCTTCTTCCTGCGATCCAGAATATCCATCGGCTGTTCTGGATAAC